>MU628185.1:0-380817 GCA_025688815.1 Aspergillus carlsbadensis
CAAGTTGTTCTGCGCATGATAAAGTTTCCTGGCGCGTGGGTGGCCGCGAGAGGCTGTCCGCGCAAAGTCTACTCTGCCCACAAACTCTAGTTGGCCTGTTGGTCAGGCCCTTGGGATATCAGACGTAACGCTGCAATGCTAGTATAATTCAGGGGACTGGTACCTTCTTGGATGATTTACTGCACTCGCCGACTTCCAGCAACTGGCAACACCTGAATTCATCGAGCCCTGACTCTACTACCTCTTTTCTATCCCAGCAAACCCAACCCTCATCATAACTACCCCGGCAGCATGGCACCAGCAACCCTGCAGAAGGTCATTGTCGTATACGGCGCTACTGGTACATCTTTCCACTCCCTCGCTCGATCAAGTCTTATTCGAATCACCAGCCAGCTGACCGAAATAAAAGGCACCCAGGGCACGGCCATAACCCTCTCCCTGCTCCAAAGCAAGCAGAACTTCATCGTCCGCGCACTAACCCGCAAGCCCGATTCCGAAAAGGCACAGAGGCTGTCTGCTCTGGGCGCCGAGGTCGTCAAGGCCGATGGGTTCGACGACAGTAAAATGAAAGCCGCGCTGGAGAATGCGTGGGGGGTTTGGTTGAATACTCACCACCATGACCCGGTATGTTATGATGTTATGTGTACAATCTGTGCATTATTGTATCTGAGATCTTGCTTGTGCTAACCGATTTGCTTCTCTCTGCTTATGACAGGCCGTTACCGATCCCGATGGGCCAACGGATGAAGACCTCGGGCGCCGACTCGCCACCCTGGCCGCAGAGGCCGGCGTCAAGGTCTTCATATACAGTTCCTCCGAGTCACCCGCCAAGATCACAAACGGCAAGGCACCGGTCCCCGGCATGGACGGTATGTTCTCCATCATCTCCCCCCTCCCCAAGTCCATAGTCCTTACCACCTGCCACCACCCACCCCCGAGCAGCAGCAGCGGACCCCGCCCAATGAGACAGCACCCCCTATTCATCTGCTACTAGGTGGCTGGCTACTAACAACTCCTCTTACCCACCCACGCAGCCAAAAACCGCGTCGAGCACTTCGCGCGCTCCCTGCCCTCCTTCGACGCCGTAATCGGCGCCTGGCCCGCCTGGTACTTCGAGAACTTCCTCGACCCCGAGTACGCGGATGCCTTTGGCGGGTTCCCGCTGAGCGCAGACGCCAAGGGGTACTTTACCTTCACGAGCCCGCGCGTGGGCGGCCAGGGGGCCGTGCAGACGGTTTCGGTCGCGGATGACTTTGGGGAGATGGTGCATGCGCTGTTTCGTGATCCGGGCACGTGGGCTGGGTGTACTGTTCCCTGTATGAGTGATTCGTTCTCGTATGAGGATATGGTAAGGGTGTTTGCGGAAGGTATGGCTCGAGACTGAATCCCATATTACGGCCCTCCCTATTGGATAAATAAGATAAATTGACATGCCGCTATTCATTCAGTTACAGGGAAGAAAGCGCGATATATCCCCATGGAGTCATACACGGACTTCCCAACACACGGCAGCACCGTCCTCACCGAGCTGCAGGACGTGTATCGGCACATGCAGAATGCCAACGGGTGGTACTTCGGCAAGCCGGATGACGTTGCGACCTGCCAGCGGCTTAAGGATGAGGCGCGGCTTGACAAGGGGTTGGCGCCGCAGTGGGTTACTACTATGGGCGAGTACTTTGCTAAGCACTATGGAGGGAAGTGAGGTATTGCAGTGTGTTAGGGGAGGAATGTATGTAGTATGGGACGGGGTGTAATATGGAACGGGGGGTGGCGCTTCGATTTAACTCGCTTATTTCAAGGCTTGGCTTAGCTCGGATCGGAATATGAGGCTGCTTCGATTGCTGCTGATTACTGTTGCGTAGCGTCAGCAGCCTTGTCACGTATCTATGTAATTCAGCTGAGAAGTTACTTGTTATCTTGGTTACTTTCCTCACGCCGAGCTTGGTCATAAGATTGTTTTCTGGAATTTGAAATTGGGTTGTGTGTCAATTAGTACATGCCCTACGTAGGGGTATACTTGATTCCATCAACAGCGGGGCTTCCTGGATATCATAGTACGACTGACTGCCTTGGTTGCGATACAGTAACTGAAGCCGAGACCTGCTAGTATCCGCTCGACATGAGGTCACCAGAAAAGGCAATCTGGAGCCCATGGTCTGTACCTGTAGCCATGAAGAGGAACGGTCTAGACTTCAGCACCGCCGAGGGTGTACTCTGTGGTTAGCGAACGCATCCTGGGATGCGAGGAGTGTAAACATCATCGAGGGCTGAACAGACGGGACAATCTCATTTTATACTTCTATTTAACCCCAGCGTCCCAAGGATCGGACAAAGTCTAACGATGCCGAACCTGGATCGGAAGCAGTCCTACGGATAATGCCCGGTGACTGGATACCAGGAGTTGTCGGCCTGGGAGGCTGGCAGTATACTTTGGACGGGAGCTGAACATTGAGATGCCACTCGAGGATATGAATTTTTTTTTTTTTCAAAGATCCAACAAACACCCAGCAACGAGGCATGTTTACGGCCCGTCTACGTCTGCAACGAAATGCCGGACTCTCAGCAAATAAAGACACAGCTGGATATCCAGGGAGCTGTGCTCGGTCCCGGCGACGAAGGATTCGAGGAAAGTTTGAACTCTTGGTCTGATACTTGTTATCGGCGAGCGGTACGCCCCTCTCCTCCAGCCGTCCGATGCTGGTGCTGGTGCTGGTGCTGGTGCTGATGATGCTACGCTTTCCACTAACACACCTCTTACAGGCTGCAGTCGTCCGCCCAACAACCGCCAACGACCTAGCAAGCACAGTGCAATATGCAAAAAACCATTCCCTAGACCTAGCAGTCCGAAGCGGCGGCCACTCAACGCTGGCGACATCCTCGACCGCCGGAGGCATCCTAATCGACCTCGGCAAGGAGATGACCCGGGTGATCGCCGACCCTGATACCCGGACCGTCACCGTGCAAGGGGGCGCAACCTGGGGCGACGTTAGGAAAGAGGTTGGATGGCACGCGCTCGCAGTCAATGGCGGGACGGTAAGCATGGTGGGCGTCGGGGGACTTAGTCTAGAGGACGGGTACGGATACTACGCGCCGCAGCACGGGGTGACTCTCGACACGATCCTCGCGGCGCAAGTGGTCACGGGCACGGGGGAGATTATGAGCGCATCGCGCGACGAGAATCCGGATCTGTTCTGGGCGGTTCGCGGTGCGGCGCCGACGGTGGGGGTCGTCTACGAGCTTATGCTGCAGGCGTACGCGCAGCCGAACCCGCTCTGGTACGGGATGCGGAGCTATCCAGCTCGCGTGGTGCAGAGGGTCGTCGAGGCCCTGAATGCGGCGCTTGTCCACCCGCGTGGGAAAGCGGCCGCGCAGTGTCTTCTGCATCTGTCCCCGGAGGATAGCAGGACGCCGATTGTCAGCACGGTGTTGTTCTTCGACGGCGGCAAGGACGAGGCCCAGCGGCATTTCGCGCCGCTGCTTGGGATAGAGTGTATTAATAACAAGATGCGCATGGCGCCCTTTTCTAAAATAAACACCGTCCTGGATTCCTTCGTGCCCCCTGGCGGCTGGAAGGACGAGCTTGGGTTCCAGACCACCGTGCCCCCGCGCCCTGCGTTTGCTGCTAAGATTCTGGACTACATCGCTGCCAGGTTCACCGAGGAACCTGATCTTGCCCACAGCTCAGTGGAGATTGACTTCTTCGATCCGACGCGGATCTGCCGGGTTCCCGTCGCAGACGCGGCGTTCCCGACGCGTGTCAGGCTCCTGCACGGGACTGTTATGATACAGTGGACCGATGCCTCCAAGGACGAACAATCCCTCAAGCTGGGCAAGTCGATCCAGATGATGGCGGAGCGCGAGCTGCTGCGCCAGGGCGAGGAGCAGTGTCTTACAGTGTCGAACTTTACGGGATACAACCAAGGTGCGTGACTACGTAGTAGTCTGACTGGCTTCCTTCCAGACAATGATACAATCTCGTCAACTGGAGCGGCTAGCTGACTTTTCTCCTCTCGCCAGAAACCAAGTTATCGCCGTCAGAGATGTTTGGCCAGAATGCGCGTCGGTTGTTGGACGTCAAGGCAAAGTACGACCCGGCCAACATGTTCAACAAGCAGAACCCGATTGTTTGATGGAAGCAAAGTACGGACAGTCGAATTGAACGGGTTATCAGGGCTACTCATACTACTGTAGGCTATTCGTACTTTTGTTTCCAGACTGTAGCCAAGATGGTACTGAAGGGTCTAGCTTCTTTAATGGAAATTCCGGCTTGTTCGGCCGTGGCTGGTTCTGTTGTGCTGGGAGAGCGATTCTGATGTCTGAAAGTTTCCGTGTTTCGTTTCAAACTACCAAGTAGGCATTCTTACATAATTAGTATATGGAGATCAGAGAGTGATATAGCATCATAATACAACTCAAATCCACGCAATGAGTGATTCATCAAAAAGCAGGGAGGCACGGATGGCTGGTTACGGGTGAAAGTATGTGACACCTGCAATTGACAGCACATGCACATGCTAGAATCCAGGGACGAGTTACTCTCTGACTCATTGAGATGCCTTTAGAGTTTCCTCGAGCTGCCGAGACCCAGAGTCACTCACAGCAGGCGCCAGGCAAGCATGGACCGGAATCCACGGGGCCGTTGCAGTAAGTGAAGTCTTATACAGCGAGCAACCTTTTGACCACCGCCTGGGAAACCACGGTCCCTTATGTGGTGGCACATCTGGAAGGGGAAGGGTCTGCTGGCATTTAGGATATACTCTCTATGAGGCTCTGTTTTAGGCCCAACTGCTGGTACAAGTGTCCTGCTGTTTTACTGCCCAAGGAGACGGGCGAGCTGATTCTCCCCCAAAGCAAGGCCTTAAAAGGAGATAAAAAGAAGTCTAAAAAACATACAACAGTAGGGATTCGCATGTGGTCACCCACCATACTACTAACCTACCGGCGTGTGGCTTAAGTACGGCTGAGCGGACGGGAAGCCCTGTTCTCCACACCCTGTGGTCGTATGTACTAGATACAGCTTAGAAGCGGCTTATCAGGCAGGGAGTATGCATTCAGTCACCTGGGATATTGACATCCCCGAGTTTCGTAGGTCGATTCCATCGGATAGAGGAAGAGGGAGACGCACCCTGTTGTGTATCATGCGCATGATGCGCAGGATGGGGTGGATCATCGAATGATTGAGCTTATACATACTTCTGCTGGTTCCCATTCGGACATGTCCACTCTATCTCACAAGTCCTGAAAGAAGACAAGACACCCCTTCACGATGTCCAGTGCAACAACAGCAACGTCTCCCCGACCCAGCAACAACGCCTCGCTGATAACAGCGGACGACCGCAAAGGAGGATGCGAGCCAGGCCTCCAGCTCGGGAGCCTCTCCGGCCTTTTCGAGGACCAGGTCCGTACCAATGGTACAGCGACCGCGATCGAGAGTGACGGGCACGCGCTCTCATATGCAGAGCTACACTCGAAATCAGTGTCGCTCGCCTGTCGAATTCATGCTCTGGCGGCTCCGGACGGCAGCCCTGTCGGCATCCTGATCCCACGGGGAATCAACCATATCCTGGCTCAGTTGGCTGTTGTCTACGCGGGGAGAGCTTGCGTGCCCCTCAATACTAAGCTCCCTGATGATTCGGTAAGGAGCATGCTGGACAACCTCCATGGCGGCTTCGTCCTTACGGACCAGGGTAATGCGCATCGACTGGTAGACCTCGCCCATCTTCTCGTCGACCATATGGTCAACGCAGAACATCAAAGTTTCAGCGCGGGCCTTGCCACGCAGCCGCCCAGGGGCCCGACGAGCACCTGCTCGCATATCTCCCATACATCAGGCACATCCGGCCGCCCCAAGGCCGTCTCACTGCCTGGCACTGGCCTCATCAACCTCTGCCGGGACCTCAGCGCGAACTGGATCAAACGCGGCGACCGAGTCGGCCACGCCGCCAGCGTCGTCTTCGATATCTCCCTAGTGGAAATCTGGGGCAGCCTCCTAAACGGCGGAACGATAGTCGTGATCCCCATGGAAACCGTCCTGGACCCTCTGGAGCTCTCGACCTTCATCAAAACGCAGCGCCTCGACGTCCTCCAGCTAACGACCTCCCTACTCGACGTGACGGCCTACGCGTGCCCCGGCGCCTTTGCGACCCTCGATACACTGATTACAGGCGGCGAGGCAATCAACTGCCAGAGTATGCGGTCGATTTTCGGGCATGGTGCACCGCGGCGCATCATTAATGGCTATGGGCCGACGGAGTGTAGCGTGTATTGTCTCTGGCATTGTGTCTCGCGGCTAGAGGCGCAGCGGGGGGGTGATCCCTGTGGGGAAGCCGTTTCGGAACGTGGAGGTCTTCTTGGTTGATGAGGGTCTGAGGCCCGTGGGGGCTGGTGAAGTCGGCGAGCTTCTTGTTGCTGGCGCGGGCGTGGGGAGTGGGTATAGTGGGGAGGTGAAAGGGGCGGATAGCAGTTTCATTGCCTATAATCCTCAAGCTCGGATATGCTGTAATGGGTTCTCGAAGATGGGGGCAAGGCGCGTGTATCGGACTGGGGATCTGATGCGCAGGGATGAGCGTGGTTTGTACTATTATATCGGGCGGAGGGATAATCAAGTCAAGATTTGCGGGCAGAGAGTCGAGCTGGAGACGGGCCTCGTCAGTGCCGCGACAGTCCTCAAGATCACGCCCCAGGAACTCGGCAGGGGTGCGTTTTTGGTCGCATTCTGCGTCCCCAAGTCTGCGGATGTCACGGCTGCAGGTATACTTGACCACTACGCTGCGCTCGATCCGCGCCTCGTGGTGCCGCGTTTCAAGCTCACGGAATCGTTGCCTCTGAGGACCAACGGTAAAGTGGATCGTGACCAATTACAGCGCCAGTATACGCGAGAAACAGAGTCCTACCATGCCAAGGACAGGCAGGGGGGTAGTCTGGCGGCTGAGTTGCGAAATCTCTGGCTCGATGTCTTGGGGATACCGGACAAGGATCTCCAGCCGACAGAGGACTTTATTGCCATGGGTGGGAGCTCATCAATGGTTGCCAGTCTGATTGCTCGAATCAACCATTCTTTTGGTATCTCCTTGCGCGCCTCGACACTTTACGACAAGACGACCCTGGAAGGTCTCACGCAGCTGTTGATGGAGCTGCACCGAGACGGCCAACCGGGGTTTCCTGCTCACGCAGGCGAAGAGGGTGCATGGCTGGGAGACTCGCAACTGGGACAGCACTTGCAGCCGTTGCCGGATACCCCAGGCGTAACAGACTGGACCGCCGCATCTGAAGGCAGGGTCTTTCTCACAGGGGCCACAGGCTTCGTCGGAGTGTTCTTCCTCGCACAGCTACTTCAAAAGCCATTCGTCAACCAGGTCTGCTGCCTTGTGCGAGCCCGCGATGCAGCTCACGGGCGCGTACGCCTCCAGGAAACCCTCCTCAAGTACCACCTGCACCCACCAAACCTGGACAGGTTCACTGCAGTCCCTGGCGGCTTCGGCGAGGCCAAGCTTGGCTTGAATGCCCAGCAGTACGACAACTACGCAGAATGGGCCAGCGTGGTCTTCCACCTAGGAGCCAAGGTCAACTACCTGGCCACGTACTCGGCCCACCGCAAAGACAACGTGCTCGGGACAGTGCACATGCTCGAATTCGCAACCCACAAACGCACCAAGCCGATGCACTACACCTCCACAATCGCCGCCTACGGGCCGACAGGGCACATCCTAGGCACAAAGTTCCTCCCCGAAGACGAGCGCCCTGCGCCTCACATCGCAAGCCTCCACTCCGACACGGGCTACGCGCAGAGCCAATTTGTCGCGGAGACCATCGCCTGGCGCGCCGTCGCCATCTACCGGCCCGGGTTCGTCCTCGGCCACAGCGCGACGACTTCATCAGCCGCCTGTTCGCCAGCTGCATGGCGATGGGCGCGTATCCGCTCCTTCCCCGGCAGCGCAAGGAGTTCGTCCCCGTGGATTTCGTCGTCGACGCACTCCTGCACATCTCCAGCTCGCGCGCGAGCCTCGGGCACGCGTTTAACCTCGTGCACCCGGACCCGGCGAGCGCCATCGACGTCTGCGCGGCGTTTGCTCTTCTAAACGACATCTGCCCGGCCCCGGGCCCTGGTCCCATGCGTGGCGTTCCCTACCCCGAGTGGGTGCGGTCCTTGTCTCTGCGTCCGGAGGATCCCCTGTCCCCGCTGGTGCCGATGCTGAGAGAGAAGGTGCTTGGTGACCGGACTCGATGGGAGGTTTACGAGGATATGGCTGAGTATGGCCGGAGGAACTTGCACAGTGCCTTGCGGGCGGCCCCTGATATTCTAGATTGCGGTCCGATGGATCGGCTGTTTGAGCGATGCCTGGGGAGTTGGTTGGTGGTGTTGGATGACAAGTAAGGAGCTTGGAAAGTGGGGTGGTGAAAAGGATAGGAATTTCCAAGAAAGGGAGCCTTTCTACCCAGAGCTTGCATGTATGTTGCATGCATTGGCTGCAAGGCGGAATAGCTCAAGGCAACCGTCTGTCCTGCCTCCCCTGTATTGCTACTCCGCTGATCGTTGTGGTGCGATGGTGGAAGCCCAAAATGCCACAAGTGCGTCAAGAGCGCCAGAGGTAACAAGTTCGATCACCTTCTTTGACTGTGCCAGTGGTGTCAGACTGCCCTGTTGAAGATCCAGACACCGGACTCCATCGACCCAGGGACTCTCTCAAGCCGTTGGGGTCGCGATGTAGCAACCTCGAGCTGCTGCTCCATCTAGTCCGACCAGGCGAGACCCCCGCGCTGTGGTCGGTCTGCACTTCCAGAGTCTCTCCCCTCCACATTTCCCCAGTGAACCCCACTACAACACAACTTCACAAGTTTTATTGAATGTTTGGCTACACTTTTCCACCGGTGTTACCATTAAAGGCTGTAGTTCTATTAATCTTGACATTCCACTGTATCAAGTCTGATTTAAGAATTTCACTGCATTAGTAGTTGGGCAGGTGATCCTTGGCTGGTTAGGCGGAGTGTTTCTTTGCTGTTTGCTGCCGCGTCCCCCCGCCTGACGCGCCGATCGCTCCACCACCTCTCCATCTCCAATCTTCATCTCAACCTCTCCATCATCATCTTCTCCCAATTCATCCTTTCGGGTGCTGGGGATCATGTCAACTCCGTTCGATCGCCGTCCCTATGCCGACTATCTCCTCGCCTCGCCCCTCGCCGCTCTCGTCTGTCCTCTCCATCACCTCCTCCTCCGACTCCGCGGCCCTCCTCGACTGCCTTCCCCCGACGCCCGTCCCATTCGAGTCGTCTGCATTTCCGATACGCACACTCTAGAATGGGCCGATATTCCCGACGGAGACCTGCTCATCCACGCTGGCGACCTCAGCAATGATGGCAGCGCCCGCGAGATCCAAGCCGCCGTCGACTGGCTGGGCAAGCTCCCGCACCCACACAAGGTGGTCATCGGTGGCAACCACGACAGCTACTTCGACATCCGCTCCAGACGCATGGAAGACAGAGATCAGTCGTATGCCACCGTGTCCTCATCCACTGCCTCCATCCGCTCCATCGATGATTTTGACTCTCCGCACCTCATCGATTGGGGTGACATCCACTACCTCCAACACTCCTCCGTCACCTTGACTTTCCATCCTCCACCTCAGCAAGCCACCGCCTCCTCCGCTCTACTATCCTCCCGACCCCGCTCACTCACCTTATACGGCGCTCCCCAAATACCCGCCATAATGCCCCTGGGCCCAGAGCACGCATTCACATACCCTCCCCACCACGACGCCTGGTCCGGCACCGTCCCCGCCACCACCGACATCCTCATCACCCACACTCCCCCGCAATGTCACCGCGACCTCTCCCCAATATACTCCACCGGCTGTCCATACCTGCTCGCAGAGTCCTGGCGCGTGCGTCCGCGGCTCCACGTCTTCGGCCACCTCCACGCGGCCTACGGCAAGGAACCCGTGCACTGGGACGAGGCTCAAAAGGCCTGGGAACGCATCTGCACTGCGCGCCTCAGTCGCGCGGGCAAGTCGCGCATCAACTCCTTCTTCCTCGGGTTCCTCCGCGACCTCTTCGATATCCCCGGCTGGGTGGACTCCGCGCGCGTCGTCGCGTATGGCATACTCGGGATTGTCTGGGCAAAGGTTTGGGGCGGGGAACTGCGCGGAGGCTGGATGGTCAATGCGGCCTGCATGTACCGGGATTCAGGCCAGCTGAGGAACAAGCCCCAGGTGATAATTTTGTAGGTTCGCCCTACGTTGACTGCATCGCGTCGCGTCGCATTACATCGCATCGACACTCAAAACTGTATATATGCATTTGCCCATTTTAGCGTTTTGACTACAACCAGCTAGGTAGTCCTGCATAATAATTCATGGCCTGGGTCTTTACCTGTCCTTGCCTTATGGGACATGAATCATCCTTGCTTCGGGAAATTATACCCATTTGATTGAGAAAACATGTTACACCACATTCGTTTGTGCAGCAAAACAAGCTCAAATAAGCCCTCAACCTAATAATGAAAGGAATCTGGAATGCCCTCGAGGCTCGCAGCAACAGAATCATGTTTATCCCCACATTAATCTCGAGACCCAGGGGCTCTGCAAGTGGCAGCACAGGACATCATCCACTTGCATCCATCTATGTACGCACCACATGGCCTGCTACGAATTTTCCAGAACACACAAACTCAAACTCCTCCCTCGCCTGACAATCATTGATTGCCTAGTGAAAATACTTCCGGAATTCCAGTTCAAAGATACTAGTACAGACAAGAAAACGCAGGCAGAGAAAAAGATGACGTCCACTGCTACGAACCACACTCTTAAATCCTGAGTCCCTGACGAATGTCTAATGGCCGATCACTTTAGCTCCCTCTACATATCCAGTTGAACTTGAATTCGGAACTCGGTACCATCTACTCCGTTCCTGTACTAGCACAACATATGCAACCTTGGTTGAAGCCCCCGCAGCTCCCCACCACACCTGCACAGGGTACGTAGCGTCTCCATCAGGGTCCACGCCACAAACCCACATTCGCAGTTTCGCACATTGCAGCACTGAGCATTGCCGTTGTACTGCGACATATTTCTCGGCAAAGAGCTTGTTCAGGACAAGACGAATGTGAAGATTTTTTGGCTGGGCTTGGCGAAATGGATGGATCCTCCAGTGTCAGCCTGGACTCAGTGGTCACCATGTTCTTGTTTGTAGTGGGCGGTTTAACTGTACAGTGTAGTCTTATGCCTGCAGTACTACTAGTACTACTAGTCTGTAGGTATTAAAGTATGGGAAGAATGACGTCGTGAAACTCTATCGCTGTCGCGGATTTGTGGTCCCTCCTGGATTGAGGATTTAAGGAGATGGCCCGGCTGGAGATGAGATACTAGATACTAGATTGTAGTACATGATTCGTGTTGAGAATTGATAGGGAGGAATATGTGAGGGGAATTTGTAGTACCATGCTGTACAACGTAGATTGAACTTGACGGTAGATACTAGGTAGGAAGTAGGTAGGCATGGTATAGAACCTGTGTATCTGAAGCCGGATAACAGTGCAGCATCATGGATCCCACTACTTCTATGGTATACGGCTGCCTGGAGGAAAACTGGGACTCGGTCGTGCTAGAAGATATCTGATTGACCATCGTGGTTTGTCTCGTTGATCGGACAATGTATGTCGTAGGGTATCGGTCTTGCGGAGACGCTCATTAGTGGTTCTACACATGATCCCGTCCATACTGCTTTTATAGACCTCGAGGCCACTGTTAAAGTTACCGAGTACTTGCGGCACTTTTTTTTCACCTGATAGCGATGAAATTTGTATGAGTGGTGAAACCGCGAATGCAGAAAGACCTCTGAGTCTCTGGCGCCCCATTATTCCAGGCCGGGATTTAAACTGGAGTCTAGCGGTCGATGAGTGAGATTGAGATTTAAACTGGAGATTTTGATGGATGTCGGTGGATTGTGTTAGTCATGCACATTTTATCCCGACAGTCGCAACTGTCGCAGGAACCGAACTGGTGGTGGCTTGAAATTGATCTTTCGTTTCAGATTCCATCGCAGGGCGTCGAGGATTCTGGAATAATGACGATGCTGTGACCAGCAAAAGTCATTTAGTGGCCTTTGGCAGCATCGTCATGTCCAGGGTTGAGTAGAGGCGACACAATCTGTCTGCAAGAGAATGGGTGCAGTGTGACAGCGATGACGTCCTTGCATGCAGCGAGCGAATGGGGAGGCCGAAGAATCCTTCAAGTATTCGGGAACGGCTTCCCGAAACGCCATCCGAAGCCACCGCCGCACCGACGCCGTGGATACCGAGAGCTTGGACAGGCCAGTGACACCGCGACGACCATACCAGCCCGCAGCAAGCGAATGAAACAAAACGATTCCAGTTGGGATGATTTCTCCCGTTGGGCTTGAGCCTTGCAGGGTTCTCCGCCAATTCTGGACGTGATGGTGCTCCAAGCCGTTCTCGCAAGGGTTTATAACGCAGCAAGGAGGGAGATGACATCGCGATGATGAATACGGGTTTATGCGGAACTCCTGCAGATACTGGATGTATTATTGTGGGCTGTGCAGTGTTTTTTCGGGCCACCTACTCAACGGGTTTTCGGTCTAAAAATCTTGACGCTTGTCTCGCAGGCTTTGTTCGTCTGCATGGGCGTGTAGGCGTGTAGGGGGGGCTCCAACCTGATGTCATTGTGGATGCGCGATTACCCTGTGGAGCCCAGCGCTGTGCTAAGATAGCCTAAGAAAAATGCTTAGCCCACCCGGTTCGATGCTTGCACTCCCCTTGGGTCCACAGCTTGAAATTCGGTATCTGCAATGATCAATCGCAGCTCGCAGCGCAGGTTTGGGCTGTGTGAGCGCGGTACGCCCGTGGATGCCACCTCTTTGGCGACGATGACTACCGTTGAGAGTCGATGGAGCAGCTATGCACGTCGCCACACCTGCTCTCGGTCTCCTGTGGTTCTACGTACCCTCTCCCCTCGTTTCTAGGGCTTCTGGAGAAGCAGGCAGTAGTAGAAATACCCCCATCTTTCCCCCCCTTCATTCTCCGCGTTTTCTCAGTTCCTGATTTTTTTCAATCTCCTTGCCTCACCTTCTTCTCGCCATCTTCCTCCCCCTTTTACAGACACTTCAGCGGGGCAAAACAACCGAGTCTCGATCTGGCTTCGAATCTACTATCATCGGAATTGTTCTAGGCTGGCAATATGGCGCCCTCGTTCGCCGGGTTATCGGGCAGGAAGCTGTCCCTGACAGTGTCGACTGTCGCGACTATGGGTTTCCTGCTGTTCGGATATGATCGTACGTCCATCTCCGTGCAGCACACCGATTGAGCAAGGCTAACGTCCACCAGAGGGTGTCATGTCTGGTATCATTAGTGACGTAGCATTCAACAACATGTTCACCGCGACCAAGGACGACTCGACCATGCAGGCTCTCGTGACAGCCGTCTACGAATTGGGGTGTTTGTTTGGCGCAATGTTCGCCCTGTTTTTCGGCGACAGGACGGGTCGACGGTGGATGATCTTCTCCGGCGCTATCGTGATGATCGTCGGAGTGATCATCCAGGTTACCTCGTTCGCGGACCACATACCCCTACTGCAGTTCTTCATCGGTCGAGTCATTACCGGTATTGGCAACGGGATGAACACGTAAGCTTTGGCCCCTTCTTGTTCTTCTTCACGGAATTATAGCTGACAGTTCCAGATCGACCATTCCCACATATCAGGCCGAGTGTTCCAAGACCAGCAACCGTGGTCTCCTCATCTGTATCGAAGGTGGTACCATTGCCATCGGCACAGCGATTGCCTACTGGATCGACTTCGGCGCTCACTATGGCCCGCCCGACCTTGTCTGGCGATTCCCCATCGCCTTCCAGATCATCTTCGGTATCATCATCATCATCGGCATGTGGTACCTCCCCGAGTCACCTCGCTACCTCATCTCCAAGGACCGCATCGAAGAGGGTGAATACGTCCTTGCCGCCCTGGCCGGCCGAGAACTTCACGACCACGAGACCCAGGTTCAGAAGCAACTTGTCCTCGACTCCCTCCGTGCCTCGGGCGCTCTCGGTAAGAAGACCAGCTACCGCGACCTGTTCACCGGTGGTCCCAGCCAGCACTTCCGCCGCATGCTCGTCGGTTCTTCGTCGCAGGTCTTTCAGCAGCTCGGAGGTTGCAATGCTGTCATCTATTATCTGCCCCTGCTGCTGAAGCAGAACCTTCACCAGGACAACGACATGGCCCTGCTGATTGGTGGTATCAACATGATCGTCTATGCCATCTTCGCCACTTTCTCCTGGTTCTTCATCGAGCGCATCGGTCGTCGCAAGCTCTTCCTCGGTGGCTCATTCGTGCAGACCGTTGCCATGGTCATCACCTTTGCCTGCCTGATCCCCGGTGACGAACAGAGCTCCAAGGGTGCCGTCTTTGGCCTCTTCCTGTACATGGCCGCCTTCGGCGCTGCCTGGCTCCCCCTCCCCTGGCTGTACCCCGCCGAGCTGTCCCCCGTCCGCACCCGCGCCAAGGCCAACGCCATCTCGACCTGCAACAACTGGCTGTTCAACTTCACCGTCGTCATGATCACGCCCGTGATGGTGGACGCAATCGGCTGGGGAACCTATCTCTTCTTCGCCGCCTGGAACGCCCTCTTCATCCCCGTGATCTGGTTCTTCTACCCCGAAACCGCCAACCGTAGTCTGGAGGAAATCGATCTCATCTTCGCCAAGGGCTACTGCGAGAAGATCAGCTATGTCCGCGCCGCGAAGGAGCTGCCCAAGCTGACGGACGACGAGATCGAGGGCGAAGCCGCCAAGTACAACTACACGCCCGAGACGGAAGCGGAGGTGGAAAAGGGCCGCGTTGGTGAGATTTCGCCTGCCGGCAGCGCCAGCTCTGCTTAAAAAATCCAGCTCAAAAATTTCATTCTCAAAATTTTTTGACTGAAGAAATGAAAATCCTGCCAAAGGAAAGACTTGATGTCTGATTCATGTATATGATTTGTCGCAGCCGCTTCTGGGTTTTGATGCGCTGTGGATTGCTTGCATTATTTCCATTTGTTCGTATACCCCAGAGAAGAAAGACCAGCTCCCACACCCGTGGATCGGGCGGCTGGCGATCTGTTTGCTTGTTGTATGTAGATGACATACCACGTGTTTTGATAAACAATGAACTTGTCACTTTTAACTTGTTTGGCCTCGCCCTCGTCTGACCTGAGTTTGATTTTGCGTTTGCTTGTTTGCTTGCAGCGGCTCCTCAAATCCGCATGCATAAGGTCATCTCCTGGAAACCCTCGCTTCGTAGCAAACAAAGCACGCGCGACCCTGCATCGTGCGCTGATTAGCCGTGACAAAAAGGACCCTCGCAGCTGAGGCAGGCCAGTCACCAATTAGGCTGACGAGGGCAAAGCCACCGGCTGCCTGGGTGAGTCATGATTCGACGAGGACTCATCGCCCGACTACTATTTATTGGCCGTGAACCCGGTCAAAGAATGTTCGCTGCAGCGATGGCCCATGCAAGATAAGCGACGAGATTTCGACTGAGATTTGCTGGAGAGCGACCCTTGGCGAGCAGGGAAGAGCGATCTGTAAGGGGTTTTGTTTTTTTTGCTCCTGAGTCTTTTTTTGTTTTTCACTCCCTTGTCGCCAGTCGCCACGGGAGTTGGAAGTTGTAACATCAACAGGGATTGGAGAAGCAGGCGTCAACACAAGAAAGAAACTTGGAAGAGACGCGGAGGCAGCTGAGCTGAGGCTGACCAGTGAGTGACCAGTGACCAGTGACCTCAGGCGACGACCTGATTACGGAGTACCGATTACCTCGTCCCTCGTCGCTTTTGCTTGTGATCGGCTGATCGCCTCGTGCGGTTCTTTCAGGTTACGGCAGCTGAACAGCGCGAGTCCTTCTTTCGTGTTCCAATCCACGCCTCGTTCCGCGCCTCAGACCTCTCCTTCAGCTCTTCTTGGGGTTCCCCTCTTTTGCTTCTTTCGCCTCTGATCCGCCTCCACCCACTCGTCGCTTTGTGGGATTTGATCTCTTTATCTTATCGCGGATTCCTCTCACCTGTAACACAAAAGTTAAAACCTCCAGCAAACTCCTCACCCTCTGCTGGTCGCCGTGACGTGCAAGCTGGATCATGCAAATCCAGCTCTCCCTCGGCCCCGCCTCAACCTCAACCCCACCATGAGCTCCTCCCTCGAGGCCAAGATCGTTGTCCTCGGTGCTCAAGGTAACATCCCTCCTCACAACCCCCAGACAACCACTATGTAAACTAACACTATCTAAAACCGGAACAGGCGTCGGCAAAACCTCCCTAGTCCAACGCTACGTCAAAAACGCCTTCAACGAATCCACAACAACCTCGACCGTCGGCGCCTCGTTCGTCACAAAGCGCGTGCTCGACAGCACATCCGACACGCTCGTCCGCCTCCAGATCTGGGACACGGCGGGCCAGGAGCGCTTCCGCAGCATCTCGCGCCTCTACTACCGCGGCGCAAACGCCTGCCTCCTGTGCTACGACATCACCGATGAGCACAGCTTCCAGGAAATGACCGGGTGGCTCCTCGAGCTGAAGAAGAACCTCGGCGACGGCGACCAGATCGTAATCCATGTCGTCGGCACCAAGTCGGATATCGTCGCCGTCGACCCCGCGCGCCGCCGCGTGCCCTTTGAGAGGACCATTGCCTATGTCGCTGAGCAGCTGTATCCGTCGCGGGCGTCGACGCCGCCGCCGACGGCTGGGTTCGGGGCTGCATCTGCATCTGCGCCTGGATCTGGACCTGGGTCTGGGCCTGGGCCTGGACAGCATGCGCCGTCGGCGTCGGTGACGACTGTCCACGGGATGGGGATGGGAATGGGGATAGACAGCAAGCGGAGCAGCGGCTTCTGGGGCCAAGATATCGGGTGGGACTGCTGCCACGAGATCAGCGCCAAGGACGGCGAGGGCGTGGAGGAGGTGTTCCGCGTGATTGCGCGGAAGCTCGTGGAGCAGCGGAACAAGCGCGAGGCCGAGGCTGCGGCGCTACTGTCACCGGGCGCGTCGTCGTCCGTCGATGCGGTTCTGGGGTCGGCTTCTTCCACCGCGGGACTGGGCGGGATCGAGGCCGGTGGCAGCTTTCGGCTCGGGATGAATGATAAGAGGCGCAGTTGGCTGATGTTTCCGCCGAGTAGTGTTGGGGATGATGGGGATGAGGTTCCGCTGTCTGTGAAGAAGAGGGGGAGATGTTGTTAAGTTTCCTATTGGGCTTCTCGGGGGTTTGATGTGGATGGGTTGGTTATTGTGCATTTGTGTTGGTTAGCAGCGTGCAGTGGGTTTGGCGTCTCGTTTTTTGATGCATTACTGGACGGCTGGATACACGGCGATGCGCTGGATGGTGCTGGTCACCTCGGATTGGGATGACATGAATGTTTACATGTGATGTACTTATGATCATTTACGATTTAGAATCAAGAACCTTCTGTACAGTTTGCGATAGCCCACACGCGCTACCTCCACAATAGTATGTAGATAGTTACTCGGAGTATACTCGGTGTCAGGCGAGGTGGTGGTAGTGGCGTCCCGGATTCAATGCAAAATTGCAGCCTCAGGCATCAACCCGAAGATGCGATCGAACTCATTGAATCAAAGCTCGCAAGTCGCTGTCAGTCCCACACTAACAAGACGAAACAATCAATCACGACTGTCAGGACAAGACGAGCGGGACCAAGATCGACAAAAGTCTGGCCAGGGTACCGGGCCTACCGGCGCAATTAAAATGAGACATGATGATCAACGCATCAAAATTTTCTGGCCGCGCGGCTGGCGACTTAGGAACCAGACTCGGTGACGGTGAGTGCCAGAGTGGAAGTGCAAGGACGAGGCAAAATGTGCCGGAGATGGCGACGAATTATACGAGGCGCTTTTACCTGCTGATGCATGGAGGTAAAAGCGATCAAGGGTGGTCTTGAGCCTCGATGGGATGGCTGAAGGATTTAATTGCCGACGAGATGAGGTGCTGTTTCTCGACAGTCTCTGGATGCCGATGGTGGAGGAGTCTGGAGAGAGTCGGGGACCCTGGAATCCTGGTTGGGATCAGGAACGGTCGGGAGGGACCCATTCGACGACCACGGGCGATGAACCCATCTAGAAAACAATAATGAGGCCAGCTCGTGTGCCGAATTCGAGACCCGGAATGTCGCCCACGGGCTCAGTCGACCTCTTGCCGCGTTGCGGAAATGTCAAGCTCAGGAGGCTTATATAAGGTGGCTCAGACCATCTGGTGCGAAGATTGCGAAATTGAAATTAAAGCCAGTCTTGGACCCGTGGGACTGCAGCCTGGAGTGTCCAAGAGATTGGCGGCTGCTCCCACCGCAGGACTTGCCCGGGCGGACAGTGATCAAGGGTGCTGGACTACCGCAAAGAGGCCGGCACAATTCATACAAGTTGAGGAGACGAGGAGGCCTCACCCTGGAGAAAAAGAACGTCTGGAAAAGTTTTATACTTGGGGGGAACTTGAAGGAGGAGTCGCTGCAGATCCAACGGCAGGCCATGGACCAATCCGCTTTCCGCGGGAGTCGCCACGAAATTATTTTCCCTCGCGATCCAGTGGAACTTGTCGCCTGCGGCCTGTCTCAGTCTCAGCTGCTCTCCTCCAAGATCCAACCCTCGTCTCCTTTTCCCCTCCCCAGCCATTGCTTCGACCGTCCCTGTCGTTCCTTTTCCCTTCGCTTCGCCCTATTCAGTCGTTTCTAGCATTCTTAATTCAGCGGAGGTTATGAAATGAGACTATCCGTCCGCATCGGGGGGGCCGCCCTCCTTATCACCGCCATCTTCCTCCTCGGCCGCCTTTTCAACGCCGCACACCATGTTCCGCGTCCACGCACATTCTGGACCTTCAACGTCGGCTCCCGACCAGATCCCGCCGAGCTTGCCTCGTGGAAGTCACGATGGCCAAAGGACCAGACCGGCGTCACGGGTCAACACTACGATATCAGTCCCATCGTCGTCCCGAATGACCGGATCATCGTGATGGCAAAGTTATCGACAGAGGATACAAACTGGGTCAGCGCCGATCTGACAGAGTACGTTGCCCATTTCTTTTTCTACCCCGGCTGTTTTCGCGTGCAATGGACTAATCCGACTGTCTGACCTAGTTGGCGAAATTTCATCTACGTCGTCGACGACGTAAACGCGCCGCGACACACCCCCATGAACAAAGGCCGCGAGGCCCTAGCCTACCTCCAATACATCGTCGAACACTACGATGACCTCCCCTCGACGATCGTCTTCATTCACAGCCACCGCGATGGCTGGCCTGGCGCCTGGCACACGGACACAATGGACTACAGCAACGTGGAATCGATCCGGTCGCTACAAATTGACTTTGTGCAACAAAACGGTTACGCGAACCTCCGCTGCCAGGAGACCCCCGGCTGCCCCGACGAAATTCGCCCGGCGAGAAACCCCCCGCGACCGGGCAAAAACGTCGAGAAGATCTACCCGGATGCGTGGCGGGCGTTGTTCCTCAATGACAACGTTCCCGAAGTCATTGGCGTTCCGTGCTGCTCGCAGTTCGCGGTCTCCCGCGAGCAGGTTCTCAAGCGCCCGCTGAGCGATTATCAGCGATACTACAACTGGGTTCTCACAAACGACCTCCCAGACGACATGACCTCCCGTGTGATGGAGTACACTTGGCACATTATCTTTGGGCAGGAAGCTGTCTAGTACGTACCCTACTACTCCCTCATCCCCAAGACCGCGACTAACCCGCTCGCAGCTGCCCCGACGTTTTCCAGTGTTACCAAGACGTCTACGGTAACCCTTTCTTCTGGTAATTCTTGTATATATTGGAATACCCGCACTATTTTTTTTTCACTCTTCCTGACGACGACATACGCGACTTCACTTCTTCCGCCCGCCACTGCGGCGCACGCTGTATATTAATCAGACCTTTGCATTACAAGGCATTTTCTTCATCATAGACTATGAAGCGAGCAATTCACAAAGCATCTTTTCCGCACTGTTTTCAATTTGCTTTCTCTACGCTCACTGGCCGCCATCGTTCCAGGCTTCGCCGTGAGTAATGTACAGAGTATATCTGCAGCAGACGCGCGCTTGCAAATGTCTCGCCGCAAATCGCAGTCTCCGCCGATTATTGCTTATCTTATCTGGTAATCCCTGAGGGGAGTTGGAGCAATCGATGCCCTGCTATACTTCTACCATGTGACATGGACATTTGTTACCGCAGACTCTAATTAGAGAACCCCAACCAACATCACTAAGAGTCTTCTTTAATGCAAGAGTTCATACGGGGGGGCCGGGTTGGCCACCGCCCTCCAGTCTCAGACATGGTGAAATGTGATCGTTAACTAACCTAGACTCACTGTACTTCCCTCCCAAGCTTGGCCAAACAGCTAGTAGAAGCCTAACCCAGAAAACATGGAAGATGATTGAGAATAGTCTCGATGTACACAAGATAACCCAGGTCTAATATTAGTAGCAAGCAAACACCTACTCACTCGCACTTTCTGGGGAGAGAAGACACGCTCCTCCGGCCGTTATCCATCTTCCAGCACAACTACTTATGGATAAGTTTGGGTTGTGAAGACCACCCGTGCAACTCCACGAGCTTTCTCTATAACTCCAGACATCTCGCAAGTAAAGAATCAGGGGACGATGAACCCGCGAGCTTGTGGTGTGGGGATATTCCGAGTCAGCCACACGCGTGAAGACAATTAAGCCTTCGATAGGGAGTGAGTATATAGATAGACCCACGATGTAGAGAGGATTGACGGGCCGTTCATTCTCCGGCACTCTTAATATTAAGCTTGTAGGCGATCCAACCCAATATGCGGAGGGTTTCTTCACCAGTGAGCGTCCACACTGCAATTATTTGCGTCTTGATCAACAAACTAATCATTCCAGCAATTCAGGTCACTTCGTTATGACTACGTATACCTGGTACTACCCAGCCGGCCACCATGGTCCTCTACGTGCATACATACACACAACCTCACGCATACAACCCGCCCCCCTAGCATAGTAGTCCACCTCCGCAGTCCCCGATACTGTGGTTGCCAGGCTTTTCTACGAGATCTGGCGCTGCATCCACGCGGAACAGAAGGAAACAGGGTTTATAAAGAACGGGATATACCTCGGCCGCGCGCGCGATGAGCTGCTGGGTGACCGGCTCGTTTGTAGATAGTACGTCCGCTTCTTGCGTAAATATAGATGGACAAAGGTTGTTGGACTAGCTAGCATGAGGAAATAAAGAGGTAGGGCAGGCGGGCAGGCGGGCAGGGAAAAAAAAAAGAGCGAAGATGAAAAAAGAAAAAAGAAATGGTCCCAGAGGGGGTCGAACCCTCGACTTTGACGTTATTAGCATCACACTCTAACCAACTGAGTTATGGGACCCAGTTGTTATTGTTTTGGCTCGTCCTTGTGTGTCATAAATTAATTTCCTACTTTCATACTAGATCCTGCCTTTGGCCTTAGCTTCATGACTCAGGATGAGGAATTATGACTGTTGAAGTTCGGCAAAAAATCCTAGTAGAGGTATCTCCGAGGCGCCCTCCTTGGTGACTAAATCCCGTTCGGCTCTTTTCACCTCAGTCATACTTTGGGCTTTGCGACTGGGTATATTGCGGCGCTGATCAACTATTCGACGAAAATATATAGTTCGGCAATTTGACACCGACAAAAGACACTCATAGCGACAAGGAGGAGGGGGGCTCACAACGGAAACCCAGAACAACCCCTTGAAAAATTCAAGTTTTAGAGCAATATTGAGAACACAACCAAATCACCAAGAATTAGTGTATCCTGTGCATTTATCGAGGCGCTTGGCGGCCGCTCCCGCTTCGGTGTTGCTTTGAAATTCCCCCACACTCCAACTTCCCCTCATCATCTCCCTCACGCACAAACCCAGGAAAACTCGACATCAAAACCAAAAATGAACGGAACGGGATCCATCGAGTCGCAGTGGCTGGCCCAACTCGCTGCCATGCGCCAGGCCATTGCGGATTTGAATCTCACCAAGAACCCCGCTAGCGACCAGCTCGCCTACGGCAGCGATCTCGACCTCGACCTCGACCTCGACGGACATTCTTCCTCTGCCGGAACCGTCGACGACGTCTGGGACCTCATCAGTTCCGACGACGAATCTACCAGCGATGACCTGGATGCGTTCGACGACCTCCCTTCCCCGCCGACCTCCTCCGAGCAGTACGACCTGACATGGCTGCAGCAGAGATGCCAGCTCCTCGCATACCAGAAGGCCGGGATGGAAGTGGACGAGACATCACAGCAGATCATCGCCGCGCTTGCGACGGATAGCGGGGATGACGAGTTGCAAATGTCGCTGGCCGAGATTGTCGGGTTTGACGATCTGGATTTCGTCATCGAGTTGATTGCGCATCGGAAGGAGATACTGGGCAACTTGGATGCCGGCCCGAAGAAAACGCAGGCACAGACGGACGGGTTGGCATTTGGATCGTTGCAGACGAGGGCGGAGAGGGAGCGGGCGCTGCGGAGGCAGGACTTTGAGCATAAGAATGCGGCGCTGTTACCGGAGCAGGTTCGGCAGGAACCAAAGTATCCGCATGTGTTCAAGATGCACGATTCGAGGAATGTGCTTGCGCTGAATGGGAAAAGCTATGGTTTGCCGGTGGGGAGTAGGCAGATCGATGAGCAGAAGTACACGGAGGTTGAAGTCCCAGCCGCAAAGGTTGGGACGCTTGCGCAACAGCAGAAACTCGTTCCGATATCGTCGATGGACGGTCTATGTCGGGGTACCTTCAAGGGGTACAAGTCCTTGAACAGGATGCAGAGCCTACTCTACGACGTTGCCTACAAAACGAGCGAGAACATGCTTATTTGTGCGCCTACTGGAGCTGGTAAAACGGACGCTGCAATGCTGACAATCTTGAACGCCGTCGGCAAGAACACGATTCCCAGCCCGGTCGAGCAGCCCGATGCCACTGAGTTCTCGGTCCTAGTGGACGACTTCAAAATCGTTTACGTGGCCCCCATGAAAGCGCTCGCAGCTGAAGTCACCGAGAAGCTCGGCAAAAGGCTCGCATGGCTTGGCATCCAGGTTCGTGAGCTGACCGGTGACATGCAGTTGACGAAGCGGGAGATTGTGGAAACCCAGATCATCGTGACCACCCCTGAGAAATGGGACGTGGTGACGCGGAAGAGTACCGGAGATACGGAGCTCGTGCAGAAGGTTCGCTTGTTAATCATCGATGAGGTTCATATGCTTCACGATGAGCGTGGTGCAGTCATCGAGTCTCTGGTTGCTCGTACTCAGCGGCAGGTGGAAAGCACCCAATCACTCATTCGTATCGTTGGTCTTTCTGCAACCCTTCCTAACTATGTCGATGTTGCCGACTTTCTCAAGGTCAATAAGATGGCTGGACTGTTCTTCTTCGATTCGTCTTTCCGCCCTGTACCTCTCGAGCAGCACTTTATCGGTGTGAAGGGTAAAGCGGGTAAACAAATCCGCGATAATATCGATACTGTCGCTTATGAAAAAGTCCGTGACATGCTTGAGCGCGGCCATCAGGTAATGGTGTTTGTGCATTCCCGCAAAGACACAGTGTTGACAGCACGGATGCTTCGACAAATGGCCATTCAAGATGGCTGCGAATCCCTCTTCAGCTGTCACGAACATGAGAACTACTCAAATGGCCTTCGGGATATGAAGCATGCGAGAGCCCGCGAGCTGCGAGATCTGTTCGCTAGTGGGTTTGGGACACATCATGCCGGAATGAGTCGAAGCGACCGCAACCTCATGGAGCGGATGTTCTCTGAAGGCCTTATCAAAGTCCTCTGCTGTACGGCCACACTCGCCTGGGGTGTCAACCTTCCGGCTGCGGCAGTCGTCATCAAGGGAACACAGCTGTATAACCCCCAGGAGGGTAAATTCGTTGACCTTGGCATTCTCGATGTTCTGCAGATCTTTGGACGTGCAGGTCGTCCCCAGTTCCAGGATACGGGTATCGGGTTTATCTGTACGACACACGACAAGCTCAATCACTATCTCTCGGCGGTGACTTCACAGCAGCCCATTGAATCACGCTTCTCAAGCAGGCTTGTGGATAACCTAAACGCTGAGATATCCCTCGGCACAGTCACTTCTGTTCCAGAAGCCGTGCAGTGGCTAGGTTATTCGTACCTCTTTGTGCGAATGAAACGGGAGCCTCGAAATTATGGCATTGACTTTGCTGAGATGAGAGATGACCCGATGCTGGTCCAGAGACGCCGTCAGCTCATCATTCAGGCTGCGATCGTCCTACAAAAGAGCCAAATGATCATCTACAATGAGAAGACGGAAGAGCTTCGAGCCAAGGATGTCGGTCGAATCGCAAGTCAGTACTACGTCTTGCAAACAAGTGTCGAGATCTTCAACGACATGATGCGCGCTCGATCTGGCGAAGCAGATGTCCTGCGTATGATCAGTATGAGTGGTGAATTCGACAACATCCAGGCTCGCGACAGTGAATCAAAAGAGCTCAACAGACTTCGCGAGGAGGCAGTCCAGACCGAAGTTGAAGGGGGTAACGATTCTGCTCAGGCCAAGACCAACATTCTCCTTCAGTCGTACATCTCCCGTGCCAAAATCGAGGATTTTGCTTTGGTTTCGGATACTGGTTATGTAGCGCAGAACGCTGCGCGTATCTGTCGTGCTTTGTTTATGATTGCCCTGAATCGCCGTTGGGGCTATCAATGCCAAGTACTCCTCTCGCTGTGCAAATCCATCGAGAAGCAGATCTGGCCATTCGATCACCCCTTCCGTCAATTCGATCTGCCGCAGCCGATCTTGAAGAATCTAGACGAGAAGTTACCATCTTCATCTGTCGAGTCAATGAGGGATATGGAAACTGCTGAAATTGGTCAGCTAGTCCACAATGGCCGGATGGGAAAGACCCTGGCGAAGCTGCTGGACAACTTCCCAACACTTAGCGTCGAGGCCGAAATTGCACCACTCAATCGCGACGTCCTACGCGTGCGGCTAAGCCTGTATCCCGAGTTCAGCTGGAATGATAGGCACCATGGCGCCTCCGAATCTTACTGGGTTTGGGTCGAGAATTCAGAAACATCAGAGATTTACCACCACGAGTACTTCATCCTTAGCCGGAAGAAGCTTTACGATGAACACGAATTGAACTTCACCATCCCGCTCTCAGATCCGCTGCCTAGTCAGATATACGTCCGAGCAATCTCTGATAGATGGTTGGGGGCAGAGACGGTTACGCCGATTTCATTCCAGCACCTCATCCGCCCGGACACGGAGAGTGTGTACACGGATCTCCTCAACCTTCAACCTCTGCCCATCTCTGCACTAAACAACCCAATCCTTGAAGAACTGTATGCACAGCGCTTCCAGTTCTTCAATCCAATGCAAACTCAGCTCTTCCACGTTCTGTACCACACCGCGGCAAATGTCCTTCTTGGATCCCCAACAGGTAGTGGGAAGACGGTTGCTGCTGAGCTCGCTATGTGGTGGGCCTTCAGAGAGCGCCCAGGCTCGAAGGTTGTCTACATTGCGCCGATGAAAGCCCTTGTTCGCGAGCGTGTTATGGACTGGGGAAGACGCCTCACAGCGCCGATGGGGCTGAAACTCGTCGAGTTGACTGGAGACAACACGCCCGACACGCGAACAATCCGAGACGCGGATATCATCATTACGACCCCGGAAAAATGGGACGGTATCTCACGTAGCTGGCAGACTAGGGACTACGTCCGGAAAGTGAGTCTCGTTATCATCGATGAGATCCACCTGCTTGGTGGTGACCGCGGCCCTATCCTGGAAATTATCGTGTCTCGTATGAACTACATCGCCTCGCAATCTAAGGGCTCTGTGCGCTTAATGGGCATGTCAACGGCCTGTGCGAATGCGTCGGACCTTGCGAACTGGCTGGGAGTCAAGGAGGGATTGTATAACTTCCGCCACTCCGTCCGGCCTGTTCCTCTGGAGATCTTCATCGACGGGTTTCCCGAACAGCGCGGCTTCTGTCCGCTCATGCAGTCTATGAATCGGCCGACATTCTTGGCCATTAAGAACCACTCCCCGGAGAAGCCTGTGATTGTTTTCGTCGCCTCTCGTCGCCAGACACGATTGACGGCTAAGGACTTGATTAATTTCTGTGGAATGGAAGATAACCCGCGTCGTTTCGTTCGCATGTCCGAGGAGGATCTGCAGTTGAACCTTGCTCGAGTCAAGGATGAGGCTCTGCAGGAGGCGCTCTCTTTCGGTATCGGGTTGCACCATGCTGGTTTGGTCGAGTCTGATCGACAACTGGCGGAGGAGCTATTTGCGAACAACAAGATCCAAATCCTTGTCGCCACCAGTACTCTCGCGTGGGGTGTTAACCTTCCAGCCCATCTAGTTGTCGTCAAGGGAACGCAGTTCTTCGATGCAAAGACAGAAGGATATAAGGATATGGATTTGACCGATGTTCTGCAGATGTTGGGTCGTGCCGGGCGTCCTCAATTCGATGATTCTGGTATCGCACGTATCTTCACTCAGGACGCAAAGAAAGCGTTCTACAAGCACTTTTTACACACCGGCTTCCCTGTTGAGTCTACTCTCCATAAAGTCCTTGACAACCACTTGGGAGCCGAAGTGTCTGCCGGAACCGTCACGACGAAACAGGATGCCCTTGACTACCTCACATGGACATTCTTCTTCCGCCGCCTGCACAAGAACCCATCCTATTATGGCCTCGAAATCTCAGCAGACCAGCACAACTCCCTCGAAGCCCAAACCCTCGCACAGGACTTCATGATCGAACTAGTTGACAAATCTCTTGGCGAACTGTCCGAATCAAACTGCATCACATTCGACACCGCCACTGGCGAAGTCGATGCTACCCCCTTCGGCAAGATAATGAGCTACTACTACCTGGCGCACAAGACCATCCGCTACCTGCTCTCCCGCGCCAAGCCATCCCCGTCCTTCCACGACGTCCTGAGCTGGATGTGCTCCGCCACCGAATTCGACGAGCTCCCCGTCCGCCACAACGAAGACCTCATCAACGCTGAACTTTCCCGCAACCTCCCGCTCTCCGTCGAGCCCATGGGCGACCTCCCACTCTGGGATCCTCACGTCAAGGCCTTCCTCCTGCTGCAGGCATACATGTCGCGCATCGATCTGCCAATCTCGGATTATGTCGGTGACCAGATCTCCGTCCTCGACCAGAGCATCCGTATCATCCAGGCGTCTATCGACGCAATGGCTGAACTCGGCTACACCGCTGCATGCTACCGCTTCATCAATCTCCTGCAGTGCATCAAATCCGCCCGCTGGCCGGAGGATCACCCGCTCTCCATCCTCCCGGGCATCGACCCGAACCCGAACCAGAACCAACCAAACAACAAATCCAACACAAACACCGCCCTCCCGCAATCTCTCACAGACCTAACCCTCCTCCCGCCAAGCGCCATCTCTTCCCTCCCCGGAAAGCTGCACATCCCCGCCTCCAGATCCGCCCAATTTACAAAGGCAACGTCGCACCTCCCGCGCCTCGCGCTATCCATCTCGGCGATCTCCCCCGCGGGAGTGAAGGTTAGCATCACGCGCAAGAACGCACCCACGAACGCCGATCATCGTATCTATGCGCCTCGATTCCCCAAGCCACAGACGGAGGGGTTCTTCCTCGTCGTGTGCAGTGCGAAGTCCGATGGGTCCGATGGGGATCTTCTTGCGTTGAAGAGGGTTTCGTGGCCGTCGAATAATAACCAGAAGAACAATAATCAGTCTGCTTGGGGTGGTTCGGGTGCTGGCGCTGGTGCTGGCGGCAATGGGAAGGGTTCGTCGAGTAGATCAGGTCAAAGCAGTGGTTCCGGTGGTGGTGGTGGCAGGAACAGGAAATGGAACAGCAGCTCGGGTCTGACGACGAGTTCGTCGGTCAAGTTCCCGCGGCATTTGCTCGTTTCGGGGAGTGTTAATGTACGCGTGCTTAACGACTCGTATCCCGGGATGGAGTGGGTGCTTGCTGGCGTGGAGGTTGATGCAAGCGCTGAGAGGCAGGTTGTGGAAGAGACGTCGAGCTCAGTCGTCAAGGGGTAGATTTGCTAGGATGGTGCGTTGCATGATATGGGTATTTCAAATATAGATAGATATTCTCATTATTATATATATATATGAAACAAAACACACTGTGTTTATGCGAGATAACACCGCTCATGTAATCAAACAGAGCATATACTAAGAACAAATACGCAAAAGCTGAAGGGAATGGTGGAACTAGAACTCCCAAGGAATAGAAATGCTCCCTGCGCTGTGACATAGACTTTCGAAGGAAGAAGAACGCAGAACTCCGGGGGACACATAAAAAGGGGTATGATGCAAGAATTCAGGACAGAGGAAACGGAATCTACGCCAACTCGATACGCACGTCTTGCGAGAACCCAGGTCTATGGGCGGACTTGCCACCCGTAACCTGAGGCGTTCTAACCTGTCTCGCAACAAGTCTCTCGTTGTTGTTGAGGTGGCCAGTTCTGGTTCGGACCGGAACAAGAACCTGTTTCTTGCCCTTGGACACGGATATTGACCTCGCGATTGAGACTTCGATGGTTGGGATTGGATCTTCCTCCGGAGGATATTTTCCAGGTGGAGGGAGGATGGCCGGTGTGGCCTTTTTATTGCTTCTCACAGGCGACGCCCCAGTGCGGATGGAATCCAAGGGCGAGAGGATTGGGGATGATGCGGTTGTTGATCTGCTGCTTCCCGACTCCGATCGAAGCTCCCTCGTATTTATGGTCAATTCCTTTGCTGCAGGCTGCTGTGGGCCTTGAGCAGACGTTTTGCGGTTGATCATCTCCCACCTCGGTTCTTCCATGCCTGCAAAAGTGCGGACGGCTTCGATTTTGTGAATGAGCAAAGGCTCGTCGTCGGATCCGATGGAAGTCGAAGAAAGGAAGGATGAGACAGAGGGCTGTGGGCGATGCAATGGCCGTGCTTTGGGTTGGATCTGTAATTTTGGCGTACTTCGGCTGACTTCAATCTCTTGTAAAGGCTCTTCCGCCGCCGGCTGGGCTTTGCGTAAGGAATCTGGACCTTGAGGCAGATTTTGTGTTCCGAAGATCTTTGAGGCTTTGCTTGATGGAGTTGTTGGGAAGAGTGTAAAATTTGGCGACCGCGAACGTGTTGGAGAAGTCGCCCGGCGGCGCGGTGGCCCTAACGGCGAAGGTACCTGTGTGGCGTGAGCATAACTATATCCTCAACTGTGTAGATCCACGTACGTCTTGACCTGGGATAGTCACATTTTCCAGGGTCTTGCTTCGTCTATTGAGTAGCGAGGGGCGGCTGTTGTTCAGAAGGCCCCCAAACATGACGCTATATCTTTCCAGTTCGACTTTGGGGATTTCTACCTGAAGTAGTGACCCCTGCGCATTCGGCGAGGACGAACTTTGCTTCTGCATGATAGCTTCCTGTTCTGACACTAGACAAGGCCATAACTCGGTGTTCTCGATTGGTTCAGTTTTGCTACCGGCCCTTTGTCGCGATTTGTAGTCGATTGAATGAGATGAACCTTGGGACGGCCGCTCAGATTCGGCACGGACCTGGTAAAAGGGTTTGTTCACATTGGGGGCCATGGCACCTTTTGCTTTGAATAAACCACCAATTTTCCTCCATTTGCTCGACTTCCTCTGCAGGGATGACGGAGGGCTGTCGACGTCGGGAGGGGTCGGCGGCGGATATCTTTGTGCCTGTGTCGGAGGAATTTGCGAGTCCAGTAAACGAGGGCTTCCCAAGGCGATACCGATCATCGACCCATCTAGTGCATGGTCTGTTTCCGACGGTGGCAATGTATCTTCAGCAGGCGGAGCAGTTATCTGGAAATCGAAGCCGGCTGTCGGCGCTCCCGTTTTGCGCTTAGGGTTGCGTCCTGCAGATGTGCCAGGGCGCTGCTCGGCTTTGACAATCTGGTGAATAGGACGACTGTAGCTGATGCCGCCTTCAATCTCGCGGAGATCATTGCGCGGCAAAGCATCCGTATACTTCAAGACTGGCTTGGAGATGCCCTGCGCCTCAGGTGGCGGGCGAGCCTTTCCTAATATTCCTCTAGCCATGATGTGCTAGGCTCTTGGGTGCTACAGATTGGCTAGGCCGGGTTCAAAAAGATTAATCGTAAAGAAAGAATAAAAGTGGGCGGGAATAGAAAAGGCTTAAAAACCCTACAAAGGAACGGACAGCCTTCCAGAAGGCCAAGGTGCGAATTGAAGGTCAAAGAAAAGAGACAGAAAGGCATTTGAGAAAAGGAGGGAAAAGACGGCTGATGATATTAAAAGGGCGACGACCCCTCCGCGAGTCCGCGACAGTGGTGTCAGGGATTCGGTGGAGCAAATGCAGCAATGTCTGACATCTTCGATGCTGAATGAGACACCCCAGGGATAAATTAGCGCTAGAGAGGGTGAGCCAACGGGATCCCAAGATATAGATTATTGTAGCCGCCGGCCATCAAAATCGAACCCTGCGTAAGATTATGCCGCCCACTCAACAAGCAGCAGAGGCGGGTGCAGTCAGCGCCACCAGAGCCTGCGCGGGCTGCTTCTACTGGGGGCGTAAATGGAGCATTGCGGTTGCACAGAGATTAAATGAAGATTGCGCCTGGCGGGCCAAGCAGGTGCTCTGGCGGCAGGCAGGGCAACTCTCGCGGCCTCCAGCTGCGGATTTCTGATTCACGATTGGTTTCAGCCAATTCTGAAACCGGGCCCGCCCAGCCAATCGACAGCGACAACGCCAGACACCAGAAGCCCAGATTCTTCCAAAGAAGCTGAATCTTCAGCAGGCCTCTCTTGATGAATCTGGATTGGAGATGACCGAGTCTCGAATTTCGAATCTCGAATCTCGATTCAGTGTTCGACTTCGTGTAATGGTGGATCACGGGAAAGGGGCCCTCGAGGTCGTTGGAGCCTTTCTCGATGATGGCCCGAGACGAATGTGCGCTTGGCCCTAACCGGGCGAGAATGGCACCGTGAAAGACGGCAGTCCTGAGCATCCGAGGATTGGCAGATCCAGAGATCCAGAGATCCAGAGACGAAGAGGCGGTGTTTAAGATTCAGGGTTGAAAAGCCACGCCTTCCTGATCCGGTCAAGCGCCACAAATGATCAGCACATGACAAGCACACGTGTCACGTGCATGCCTCTCGCAGCTCTCGAGTTTCTTCTCAACAACACATGCATCATGATGTTCGTGCAGGTAATTACTGGGACTGCCAAAAGTGACTACTCCGGTAGTATAAAGGGGTTCAGCCTCATAGATGGTTGGTGATTCTGAAGCCCCTGGTAATGCAGTTGAGAGTTCTCGCACTGGTGTCTAGTGTCTACACCGCTTGGTTTCGGACTTGAAGCTTCGAGTTCCTTTAGTCAAGGATCCAATTTCTGCTCAGTGAATAATGGTTCGTGCTGAGACTCGATCTTAAAACAGTTGATGTCTTGAAAGAGATAGAAGGATGATCTGAAGATTTCACTGACTCATGTTTCCACGTCAGCGGCGTATCGTGATTCTTGGATATCTGCTGCTTCAGCCTTGGAAGGCTCCTCGTAGTGCTTGAAAGTTGATGTGCAGACTAGAGCGTGGGTCTTGTTCCTGAGGCATAAGAGGACTACTGGTCGGAGTAGTCGAAAGGTGATTGTATACAGATGACTGCGATGGAAGGGTTCTCTGAGCGTCAGTCAATGCGAAATCGACATTTGCGGGCGGGTTTGACTCTGAGAGGTCATCATTCAATGTTTTCCTAGCGTATATTCTGTTGATAATCAAGGGTCCTCTGCGGCGGTCGCGAAAGATGAAGAATGACGAGAGACTGCGCCAGATTCGGGATGGATGGTGGATGGCGGGGCATCGGGACGACGGAGGCAGCTTCCAAACCCGCCAGCACACCCCACCCCACCTTACCTTACCTTGCTCACCTCTTTCTTTCTCTCCCCTCTCGCTTCCTCTCTCGACCACCGCAAATAATATTCTCAACAGTGGTATTGCTGGACGATCACCCCCTGTTCCTCTGCTGTGTCTCACCTCAGTCCTCTCCAGACTTTCGCCGCGTCCTCGCTGCCGACCTCCCAACTCGATCCCTTTTTCAGTTGCTCCGTTGCTTGTTTATCCTCACCGTTACCATGGGTGCTCACTCCGCTGTCTGGCAAGGTACTGTCTGCGATATTTCCACATCTCTCTTCTTGTTCCCCTCCCATTAGCTAACTGTCTCTTCTTATCCAGGTTATGTCGATTCCAGGTACGGATCTCTCCAACGTTTACCCCGCTTCGCCCAACACTGGAACCCCCCGCGACCTCCGCATCAAAACTGACAACAGTGACTTCGCAGTCTGATGGGATCCGGCCAATTTGACAAAGCTGCCATCCTCAGTGTTGACTTCTCCGGCATCGAGGCCTCATCCCCTGGGTTTACGGTATGGTCCGAGCCTTACCCGACCTTCTTCCACCCCACCGGTCGGCCGAACAACTTTCGAAGCGTTTATCATTGACAACACCTACAGATCTCTCCCCAAGAAATCCAAGCCCTCGGTTCCGCCTTCAGTAACAGCGAGTACGCTATGCAGAATGGCTTCACAATCGGGGGTGAGAAGTTTTTCGCCATCAGAGCTGATGATCGCAGTCTGTACGGCAAGAAGGTATCTTGGTCTCTTCCTATCCTGCCACACGCAATACTGATGGTATACAACCAAATAGGGCAAGGAAGGCGCTGTCGTTGTGAGGACTGTCTCCTGCGTTATGATCGGTCACCACAACGAGTCCGCCCAGACCACCAACGCCGCTGCTGCCTTGGAGAAGGTCGCTGACTACATCAACGGCGCCGGCAGATGAACACAGTAAAAACTATGTGTGACCAGTCATGGGATCAGATCAGACAATATGTTTGCCTAAATGTAAATCACGACGAGGGTGTTTTCTTACGGTTTTCCCTCTTGGCTTCTTTTCTTCAAGCATCAATCATAATGCGTAAATATGTGCGCTACGTACACTTATAGTACAGAATGAGACCTAATGGACCGACATGATACGTAATACTGGCGTAAAGATTCTACTAATTGCACACTTTACGACCATACTCCTAAGCACGGATCTATGCTGTGATGTTTAGGGATGACTCGCATGCGGTGGAGTATATATCATGTATCAGTCGGAATGTGATATTCCAAAGTCATCATGAAATTAAGCAGCGGACCAAGGCCACAGACCCGGCGCACTACACTTATTATAAGTAATAGTCGTAAGTATAGACATTATAGAAGCCCCCATACCTCCCTTCCCACCAGAACCGAACTCACCCAACGGCCATCCCAACCCCAAATCTAAAGCATCACAAACAGCACGAACAACATAGCACTCTAACTAACCGGAGCCCTGACACCCCATCACCCGCCAAAAAAACCCGGAAAGGAGAAATGGGCTCTAAACAGGCAACTCCGCATTGCTCCTCCCACCCGCCAGCGTCTCCAACGCACTCCGAATATACGGCCCAACAACCGGAATATTCCCAGCGAACTGGCCAATCGTCACAAGGAAGTCGCCAAAGAGTATGAAGAGGCCGTACAGCTCGACGCAGAACCCGATCAGCGGCCACCGGAGGAGGATGAGGAGGATACCCGCGACGAAGGCGGCCGTGCCCTTGAGCTTTTGGCGGCGCGAGAAGAAGGCGAGGGTTTTTTCGAAGCCGATTATTAGCGTTAGACCGATTAGGAAGAGGATCTGTTGCGGAGATGAGGGTTAGTGGGGGGATGTGTTGTTCCTTTGGATGGGTAAGTTGATTGGGTTAGGGAAGATGTACATTGCCCATTGCGAGTCTGTAGAAGGGAAGGTGTTAGTGGTGGTGTGCGCTTGAGCTTGGATGAGAGGCGCGGAGCGGAGGTGTTGGAGAACATACAGAGACCGGTCAAAGAACATTAGGACGCCGCCAAATAGGAATAAGCCTCCTGAAGTTCCGTGCCATTGTTAGCTGAGCTGAGCTGAGGGAGGGTGGTTGGATGCGATGGCGCATTGAGCGCGGGGTCGACTCGAAATGGTATGCGCAGGGAGAAGGCAAACGTACCGCCGGAGCAGAATATGACACCAATCTCTATACAGCCGGGAAGGTTAGAATTTGTTCAACTTGAAGCGTGCTTCTTGGAAGCGGCGCAATGAAGACGGTGGTGGCTCTTACTTTGGTTGTCTGTCATCCAAACGGACGGCATCTTGACGGGTTGTTGATGAAATTTTAGGAATGTAAAAAAGGATAGGAACCACAAGAGGTGCTTAGGAAAGCAGTTTGGCGTCTGCGCTGTCTATGTCTAGGAGGGTTCGAGAGAGAAACGATTCGTCTCGAAATTTGTTGTGGATGATCTGCAGCGCGCGCTGATAAGGAGCGGAAACAGCACGGGAGGCGGGAGGCACGCGAGGTCGTGAAGAGGTCACTTTATTCGGTGGACACAGGTACAAATAAATATCGGAGGTACCAGGGATACTGGGCTCAGGTTGTGCCCGTCGATTTAGGTCCAGGAGGTAGCCTTCAGCTAAATTTCTGGAAGCTGTATCAACAATCGCTCTGGCTACGACCAAGACTCAAAAATTCTGCCACGCTGGCTGCTTGGCTGGCGGTACTAGGACGAATTAGAAAGGCGGTCTGGTAGCTCGTCCTATTTCCGCACAACCAGCCCAGCTTTTTCTCTTCCAGCAACAACTGCACGATGGAAGCAAAACAGTGCTTCTTATGCTCACTGGACAGAATTATGGCACAATGATATTGCCTATCAATTATCAACTCTACAGCATCGTGGTCGACATCAGAAATGAACAACAGCCATCAGTGCTGCATCATGAAATCCCCCGAAGCACCACATGCGGTGCCTTGATTCTCATCTTGATAGCGTCTCTACCCTTTTTCAAAACCCCTATCCGCCGCGGCAACAGTACCCTCGGGTATTGTAACTGACGCTCCGACCATGGAGCGTCGGTATGAGTCGAGTGCTTCGGCACAAGGCGAAGATCAACCGTATGAATATACAAGATCACGAATAAGCCGGAGCGTTTTCTTGAGCCTGTCTCGAAAGGGGCATGGTGGGTGGAAAGGGCTTGACTGTGTTGGTCGTACATATCCTCCTCGGAAATGGTAGTTCTAGATTCCAATGTTAGAAACTCGAATAATTGCGAACGCCTGTAGCTTTGAACTTGAACGTACTTTGCGTGTAAATTTTATACCGTCGTTGGAATGTGCTTCTCACGACAAGGTAGCGATCTTATTTGAGCACAACATGGGCGGCTCTGAGCTCGAGGTAGCTCTCAGGTACACCCTGTCCCAGCGTTCTGACGACTCCGAAAACCTCCTTATCATGATACCTGAGTCGCGTCTTCGGGTCGGTATAGGAGGAGGGCAATCCGGTAATATCACAATACGGCCGCTGCTGCGAAGGATGTAGGGATGGGGCAGATTCAATGTTGGTATACGTCGCCGCAGGTCCGGAAGAGTACGCTGCTCGTGCATTCTTCTCTAGAACCAGCGTCGAGAGGTTCTGCGCGGCCTGAGCGATGTTCGGCGTTCGCTGCATGCCCTCAGCTGGAGTCTGAGTCCCATCTGTGCTGGTCCCAAGGGCGCCGGGTGTAGTTGCACCGGAGTTCGCTTGCGTTGCCATCACGGATGCTTCTTTCCTCGTGCTGTCGGAGATGAGCTGCTTGACGTTCTTGTTGCGGCGCTGAGACGGTCTCCAGGTTTGGCTGCGGAAGGGGCGTGGAACGGCGGCGATATCTAGGCGGTCGAGGAGGCGCTGGTGGGCTTCGTTTTCAGCGGGAGTAGGAGGAGCCATGATGAGCGGTTTGATGATGGGGACTGAACGGGTAGTGTTTCTTGTAATGAGATTGACTCTGGAAGGAGATTCAAGGTTCCAGCTTGACGGAGGCTCTGGGATCGGGAGAGCCTTGGCGCGCAACTGAATCAAAGCAACGTAAAGCGGCGGCAATTGCTTTCCCGCTAGGCTGGCCACGTACGGAAACCAAAACGGGCTTGTAATTCACACATAGACTCAGAATTAGAGATTGAAGACAATTTGATTGTTTCAATGAGCCCAGTCACCTCCTAGAAGGACCTCCGAAATTGCAACTACTCAGGTCTTCAACGACAATCACGTGATAAATTTGCTGATAACCGCAACAACAAACATCAGGCTTTCCGCTGTGTCAACAACCTCACGAACCACAAAATGGTAGGAAATGACATGGAATCCCCATCATATCTGGGTATACACTTACCTGAGTTGACAGGAGAGTCCACATGAGCATCAACAAGCCTTGCTACTGTCCCGCATCATCAACAACGTCGTATGTTTCGGTGCCTTGTCTCGATAGAACGTCGAACTGACTTCTGACAGGAGAAATTGAACGAGGCGATTATGGTCATGAACAAGAGTTTGCAGGTATTTCGATCCGTTTTCTCCTTTTGAATGATGATACTGACCCCGCGCAGGAGGTGAACATTCAGAACATGAATGTTGAGCTTGTGGCGCAAATGTTCAAGAATTACCAGTCGAACGTCCTTTTCCACTTGGAAGGTATGCTTGCTTTTGGCTATTTAGATGCTCTTCATCGCTGACCGATTTGTAGCTACGGAGAATTTGAAGGATCCGTCGTGATGGACCAACTTTGCAGCATTTTCATGTTTGACGCAGCAGTTATCGATACCACTAGATTGAATTTATTTTGCCATTTTGTCCTCCCACCTGAATCTCACTCCTTCGCACTGCGTAGTCAACCAAACATTATCAATCCTGCCTGTTGTTGTGTAGTACGGAGCTGGGGATAGTCTGGTCTTGGCATTTTGTGAACGCTCCCGGCGGTGGCCAGACACCGACCGGAGCTGGGGATTTATTTCCGCTCATCTCCATCGTCGGCCAAACCATTCAAGTTCTCTCTCGCCGACACAATTAGCGCATCCAAAACTTTACACACATCCGAAGTTTCCGTTCTTGCCTTCGCCACTGTATGCGACAAAACGGCAATGCGGTGATCGCTCCTCGCCCGAGCTCCAGAGTTAATTGATCCCCGTTCGACCTCGCCACCAGCCATCATGGCCATCACATCGGTGCAGTCAATCCCCCCCGCTCGCGTTACCATCAATGCATCCGAGCAGGGAGCGGTCAAGCCTTCGCCCAAGGTCTCCAACGCGCAGGATTTCCCTTTCAAGGGCTACCAGCCTCCGCAGCCAGAGGGCTACGAACAGAGCAAATCCAGGCCCGACACGAGCGCCATCGTCATCGACAATGGTAAGCAGAGTTGTGTTACCGCGATTGATTCAGGAGACGTGCTAATACTGGTTCCTCGATAGGCTCCCACCTCGTCAAAGCCGGCTGGTCGTTCGACAAGAATCCCCGTTTCATAATACCCCCTGTGATGAGCCGGTATCGGGACCGAAAGTTGAACAAGGCGTGTCAGTTCATCGGATATGATGCTTATGTTGATGCTACGACACGTGGACAGCTCCGGTACGCGTTCGACCCTGGTACCAGCGTGGTCGGGAACTGGGACGTGATGGAGGGAGTGTTGGACTACCTGTTCCTCAAGCTGGGAATCGACGGGGCCAATGGAGGAGTCGGCCGGCCGATTGTGATGACGGAGCCTATCGCGAACCTGAACTATCCGAGGAAGAGTGAGGATTCCATGTCTACAAGGGTGAATGCCGCGCGCTGACGGTTATAGTGATGAACGAAATCCTGTTCGAGTGCTACTCTGCCCCATCCGTGGCCTACGGTATCGATTCGCTATTCTCCTATCGGTATAATCGCGGAACGGATGGTCTGATTGTGTCTTCGTCACATACCTCGACGCACGTCATCCCCGTACTCAACTCGAAGGCTATAATCTCAAGCTGTTCACGTCTGAATTGGGGCGGCATGAATGCTTCGGAATACTTGTTGAAACTCATGCGACTGAAGTATCCGACATTCCCGGGGAAGATGACGGATAACCAGATGGAGGACCTCGTTCATAATCACTGCTACGTTTCTAAAGACTACGACCGAGAATTGAGTGGCTACCTGGATTGGACGGGGCTGGAAGACCGAGATCATGTCGTTCAATACCCATACACCGAGCATATCGTTCCGGAAAAGACTGAGGAGGAGCTTGCGCGGATCGCGGAGAGAAAGAAGGAAAGTGGGCGGCGACTACAGGAGCAGGCGGCAAAGATGAGGCTTGAAAAGCTGATGAAGAAGGAGCAGGAATTGGAGTACTACAAGGATTTGCAGCGCGGTCTTCAGTCGGAGACAAAGAAGGAAAAGACTCGCATTCTGGACGCGGAGGATCTGAAGGACGAAGCCCATCTGGACCGGCTGATCCGGGATCTTGAGCGCTCCATCAAGCGGTCACGGAACAAAGACCTTGGAAACGAAGAACCCGAAGAGGCACCAGAGGAGATGTCGTTCCCGTTGCTGGATATTCCGGATGAGGAGTTGGATGAGGCAGGCCTGAAGGAGAAGCGCCATCAACGGCTGATGAAGTCAAATGTTGAGGCTAGGCAGCGCGCCAAGGAGGAGAAGGAGCGAGAACAGGCGCGTCGAGACGAAGAGCAACGCCTTGATCGTGAGAAGCGTGAGAACAATTTTGAAGGCTGGATTGCCGAACGGAGGACACAACGTCAGGTGAGTCGGGTTTCTTTATTTGGTTAAGTTGCACTAACTGAGGTGTAGAACATCCTCCAACGCATCAAAGATCGCGACCGATTCAAGGCGGATCTTGGTAACCGAAAGTCCTTGGCGAGTCAGATGCGCATGAAGACCCTCGCCAATCTCGCAGCCGACGGCCCGAAGAAGCGACGAAGAGGCGGAGACGATGATGATTTCGGCGCCAACGACGAAGATTGGGGAGTCTACCGCACAGTGGCTACCGGGGAGCAAAGCGATGACGAGGAAGAGGAAGATCTCGGTGGAATGCTCGATAACGTGGAGAAGGAGCTGCTCGAGTACGATCCGGATTTCACGGAGAACCACACCCTCGCAGCACAGTCCGACTGGACAAAGAGCCTGGTACACGTTTTCCTGCGCGGCGCCTGGCCATTCGACCCTGAAAGTCAACGCGAGGCACATCAAATACACCTGAACGTCGAGAGAATCCGAGTGCCAGAGATCGTCTTCAAACCGTCGATTGCCGGAGTTGACCAGGCGGGGCTGGTTGAAATTGCCGCGGATATTGTCAACCAGCGATTCTCAAACGCCGACGAGCAGTCCAGGTTACTGCGCGATGTTTTCTTGACCGGCGGCAACACTTTGTTCCAGAACTTCGACGAGCGATTCCGCAATGAGTTCCGGGCATTCCTCCCGCTGGATGCTCAATTGGCCGTCCGGCGTGCCTCCGATCCCGTTCTGGATGCCTGGAAGGGAGCTGCACAATGGGCGTCTGGGTCTGAGCTGGCGAAAGCATCTATCTCACGGGAAGAGTATCTGGAAAAGGGCAGTGAATATCTCAAGGTATGTTTACCTCAGCCTTACCGACCGTTGACGGCTTACTAACCATTACTAGGAGCATGATCTGGGCAACGTTACATCGTGGTAAAAAGCTTAGGGTCTCCTGAGCTAAGCATTACTCGGTTGGCGCAGTGAAGCTAATTTCGACTGCGATAACGGCGTCTCAGCAAGGAGGGCAGGTTGGAGTCGGGCGTCAGGATCGCAAATTGTTATCTCGTAGACTAAGTACATCATTGGGCGGAGATGCGCCATTATCCTTATTGCTACAACATTGCCTTGCTGCTACAACGTTGTATGATTTCGGGACAATATATGAAGAATGAAGGATAATCACTGCTAACGCTCCTTCCAAGCCCCACCTCTCGCCATGCCAATTTGGCGACCAGAGCCAGTGGTGTTAATCTTAATAAGAGCAAGGTCAAAGTATGTTTCATTAGCTGCTACAACGGAGTAATAAGCTGGATCTGCTGGCCAGCAAGGAAGGGCCGTTGGTTGCAGGTGACTCCTCGGGGCGACGTCATTGGGCTTGGCGGGGATCTTCAGCCTTGTGGGGTTGCGATTGGCCCAGCTGGAGCTGGAGCTGCCGAAGCTGCCGGTAGGAGTGTGTAGTGGTGGTTCTCTTCCCCAAGCTCATCATCAACACGTGTGGACACGGACACCAACGGGCAGCAGTGACCGGGCCAGTTCGAAAGGTGGGGAGCGACCAGCAGTGAACCGCTTTGTAGTTGTCGGTGATGTGATGATGATCGGAGCCAGGCGGCCAATCAGCGTGCGCCGCGCAGGCTGTCGTTCAGGATTCTGGTGAGTCGTGACCAGCGATGGTCACTTGACTCGGTTGAGATGCCGATGTCTAATGACGATCGTGGAGCGACATCTCATCTCTCCCATGGATCCGCTCTGTCCAACAGATCATGCAACTCGACAGCGCGTTCTGCTCTCTAGCGGTCGATCCCTTGCTCAGCAACAATCATCCTGCAGCCCCTCCCTTTTCCCCCTTCGGGACTCGCTCTTCGGCCCTCTCGGCCTTGATTCTCTCCAGGTCACACAGCCTTGACACCAGCTCACTGGCTGATAGGCCGATCGGTTCCCTTCCCTTCCGGTCCCCACGGCCTGCTGCTGCTCGTCCGCGAATCTCATCGCGTTGTTCGACCGTCGTGCTCCAGATCTGTATCATGACGCATTCATGAGCCGACAATTAGGCCAACAGCTCTGCTCATTCAGCAATGCATTTCCTCGCTTTCGATCAGCCATGTTCGCCTCGAGCTAGCGTGAGGTGAAAATGTGAAGAGATTATGGCAGCTCGGTGCAGACGTGGGTCTCCTGCAGCGCCCGACATGGTCGAAGTATCCTACTTAAGTCGCTGGTCCGTGGGTTGGCCAGGGCTGGATGCATCGAAAGCACGGATCCTTGTCTGCTTCCATTGAAACATTTAAAGAGCTGTCCTGCCCACCTTTCCGACAGGACCGTTTTACTTTCTCATCCAATCCTCTCGTCTTTGAGGAGCTCCGAAGGTCCAGGTTAAGAAGTATCGGCCCTACTGCGACAATCTTATTGTACTACCGCGACAAATCTATTGTATTGCCAAGATGGTTTCTCAGGCTCTTACTCGGCCGGTGATGCTCCTAGTCCGGGCTCTTCAGTGGGCCAGTGCTGTTATTGTTATGGGGATCACTTCCTACTTTATCAGCAAGGGCCCTCGCGGCCAGCATATTATCTACCAGGAAGTTATCGTATGTTTTGACTGTGTTGCTCTCTTGATCATTCGATCTCATACTAACTTATCTCAGGCTGTTCTATCCGTCGTCTTCTTCCTACCGGCCTTCATCTCCCCATTCATGCCCAGGGTCCTCGGTCGCCCCGTCTTCCTCATCGACGTGATCTTTTCATATCTGTACATACCCATCCCCGTTTCTACCCAACACATCTAACAAACAAACCAGCTGGCTCACGGCTTTCATCTTCGCCGCCCAAGACTATAACTGGCAGAACTGCTACTTCAACGCGCCCCCCTTCATGGGCTGCGCCCGGAAGCGCGCTAACGAAGCTTTCATCTTCCTTGCCTTGTAGGTCACTCCAAGCCAGATCTTTGTCCAAGACCACACTAATACCTCACAGCATCTTCACTTTCTTCGGCATGCTCATGGAACTCTTCTCCATCTGGTCTTACCGCCGCGAGAACGCCACTCCCGTCGTCGAGAAGCACGGCGCCCACGGCGCCCACCCCGCCCCTGCTCCTCCGCATGACGGACCTGCTACCGCCGTGCCTTAAAAGCCTGAACCATCCTGCGATCATAATCGAGAGGCCGCGCGCGCCCATCATTTTCGGCTCACCCTATGGGGAAGAGCGTAACGAACGGGGGTAAGGGTGGCTGACTGGCTGACTGGCTGTCCGACTAATTCATTTTTTGATACCTATACATACCGCCAACTGTAACAGTGCATATATTTTCCGATCTCCTACTGCGTAATACTGGACTTCTGTTTGCTTTATGTTGTTGCGAGTGTTTCAATCACGTGATGTTGATGTATATTCGAGGATAGTTGATAGTTGATAGTTGATAGTTGATTAATTTACTTACTGCTTAGTATTTGCTCGAACTCGTGCTAGTATCTGTGTCTCCACATATCATTGATTCAATCTACTTGAAAACATCGAGCAGTATTACTATTGTACAGCTGGCTCTATCCCTACGCACCCTAAGCCCGGACTCTCCCATGCTACACTCTCCGTCCAACGTTCGCAACCGAACAGCGCAGCGGTAAATTTATTCCGTAAGCACATTCTTATCACTTTTCCCTCCCTTCTGACATCCGCAACGACTTGCTATGCGCCCGTCTTTTTGGCATGGATGTTGCTGCTGCTATGTACCTCGTCGGCCCTGCCTGTAGGTCAAGCGCGCTTCTCAATCAACGAAGAAGTAACCAACCACCCCTGGCGCAGCTTGATAAGAAAAAAAAAAGATTCAAGCTGTTTATATTAACTAGTCCGTTATCCTATCCTCGCTGACTCCAAATGTCCCCCAAGTAAAGGCCGCGATGGAGGTCCTCGCAACCCACTGCAAAGGACACCAACCAAACCAGTAAGAAGAATAGAAACAATAGATCACCATACAACCTCACTTAAGTTTCCCTCCGAAAGCTATGGTAACGTGATTACTTAACAATAACCCCAGGCACCTCATGCGCGCGCGCGATCGATCAGAATGACCGTGTTCTTCCCCCTTAGTTCCGCGGCTCCGGCTCCGGGCTCCGGCTCCGGTCCTGGCGCCGTTGGCCCCGAGTTAGGGCTAATTTTAACGGCAGGGGTCGGATTTAGTGACTCGACAATGCTTGGTGGAAGGGAGGCTCGATACTAGCGTGGAGCGAGGTCAGAGTAAAGAGGATATTTTCGTCATATGTAAATGTTATAGAAGCTTTTGCTATGCTCTTGTACTCCGGAACATATCTTCAACGCCCCATCTTACTTTGCGAGTGTCTCTGAAAAAAGTTCAATCAGGGCGTAAGCCTGACCTCTGGCAGACAAACACAGTCAATTCCAAGTCGTCCGGTTTTGCATCGACAAGGCCTTTCTGCTTTCCGCAATCACAATGAAAACACGGTGAGTAGCCATTGGCCGTGATCTCAGATGTTTCCGTTTCTATGAACCTCGTCAACCGGTCGGTGCCAAGCTTAGGTACGAGAAGAGGAATGGATGATCTAATCACTATGACTGGTTAAACAACCTACTTGGCTGTGGCTGTGGCCTACACTGAGGTGCAGATTGATTGTCTCTAGGGAACGTGAGCCAAGGGTAAGCAGACCCAAGCCCGAACTCACTTTGCCTAGCGGGAAAATGGGGCATGTCTGCTAGCCCTACCTACCCATTCACACCCACAGCCAAATAGGAAAGAAGACTGGCGATCCTGGGTCGTCCGCACTTAGGGCTGGACTGGCCGAGGCTAACTGGTACTCTGATTTTGAATGACTCTCTCTTCTCAACCGAGAAACTGGCGCCGAGGATGAGCTTTGTTGAGGATTACATTTCTTAGATCTGATGCTAAGATTTTTTTTTTCATTTCTTGCCATTGCCCAGAGTCAGGGCCAAAGTTTGTTTACGGGATCAAATTAATAGACGCGGGATTGGACTCCGCCTAACTATGTCATAGCAGCTTCATGTTCTTTGTTTCCGAACCGGATTCGGATCCGCATCTCTCGATCATGCGAAGGACAGATTTGCCATTGGACGAACGGATTCTGTTTCTGGGTGCCAAGTCGTGTCGGGCGTGAGTTGAACAAAGAAAGCCAAACCCCGAGAGGGGGCCGAGTCCTCAGTCTCTTACCCCAGTCCGGGGTATTCACGCATGGAATCATCCACGGACTGTGCACATCCTGGCTATCACTCATTGAAAGAATTGATCCACGAACCGCTGGCTGTCAACTGTACCTACAGCCCAAAGCTGCACTTGTCAAGCGCGCAAACCAGCTTGTGCTGTACCGAGTCTCTATCGAGCACTCTCAGCTGAGAGTGTCGGGTTGCCTGCTTTACTGCAAGCGGTCGTAGGAGCGACCAGGAGCAAGTAATGACTTAATGCAGGTTGAGTTAATTTTTATCCGCAAGAACCAGTCCTTTCGAAACCTTTGCCCAATAGAAACAGGTATTTCCTGCATTTCAAAAGCCCCGGTTCAGTCTCCACGAATGTGCGAGGGGCGGTTGAGTGGGCGGCGGTCTCCGTCAAAGAAACTGCGGTCAAAGACAGCAACGCAAAGTGTCCAAGGTCAGGGTTGCGTGTAGTCCCAGCCCTCAAGCAAGAAATCTCAATGCATGCCTGGCAAGGATATTTTGGCTCACACTTTGATCTCTTAACGATCTTCCTTTGTTGGCTGCAGCAGCTGCGCGATTTCTGGAAACTCCTTTCCAAGTCACTCGCCTTTGACTAGACAAAGGCTTCGGGCGTGGCCCGTATTAGCTCTTCAACGGGACTTCCAATAGCGTATTCAGAATCCGGTGAAATTTCACTGCAAAAATAGTCGGGCGTAAAGACAGCAACAGAAACTTGGAATCTGAATGTAGCGAGCCAAGATCCAGCAGAGTGTTCTATAACTATCTGGGTTGCTCCTGGTCCAATGTTGCCTCTTCATCCATCAATCACTTAACTTTGCAGACAGCATCCTCAAACTTGCACCCATCGTTTAGCAGCCTCCATCCACATTTCATATACCAGCCATAACAATGGTGTTGTCAGTCGATGATCACCGAATGGTCTATGCATACCTCATACAAGTTGACGTAAGTCCGCAGATTCACTGGCTGTGTTTCGACCACGCCACATGCTACGCAGTTTGATGGCAGACACTAATAAGTACTTTTCCCATCGCAGGAAAAGGGCAATGATACTCGTGTTGGCCGATACCTTATCACGGCAGCCAACAACTATTATCTTGACAAGTGGTACCGGCAATTTGGTGATAAAGTCCCTGTTGATACACGGCGAGTGTGTATGGTCACTGCTGCCTGGTTTACCTACAAAAAGGAAGAATGGGAGGATGAGAAAACACCAATTGAATGCACTGGCAGCCGCTATAAGCATGCAAAGCCTGGCGCAGTTGTCTTCACTCGTCTCGCGGATATCCCAGGCGATGACATAAACACTCAGCACTCAAAGGCAAATGCAGAACGTCCTTGGCCTATAGTGTCAAACCCCTGAGGTTAGGATCGTTTCCTCTCACTACAGAAATAGTGCCATGGAAGGGTATGTTGAAGGTAAGAGTCTTGAATGATTTTCATCCTAATGTTTACACAGCGCTGACAGTATCACCCCACCAGATGAGTACTAGTAGACATTAGGTCTAAGGATGGTTTCTGGCACATGGCTAGTGGTGTTTCTCTCTTTGTCTTTCTTTGTTTGAGCAGCTTTAGCTGCTGCTTTACGCTTTGCCCAGGTCTTTGCACTTGTCTACAGACCTTCTTTTTGCCCTTTGTTGCTGCTCTGCTGTTTAATTGATCTGGATGAAGTTTCATGCCTTCTCTTATACCTGCCTCTTCTTGATCATTACTCGCAACATATAGTAGAGACCATTTGATATTATCTCTGAACTCTCTTTATAAATGTCTTCCACATACTTCCTCAGAGCAATATCCTAGACAAGACATGCACATGCAGAAGATCGCGGAGACTCGGGCCATGTGGCTGCATCCCATGAACCTCGAGACAGGAAAACTGGAAGTCCCTTGTTCAAATTCAGCTCAACATCTGCCATCCTATCTTTACCGAGCTGCTGCCTAGCTCTGGCTGTTAGCCTTGAAGCCATTGCCAGCTTCACTCGAGCCCCCCACAACCCTCGAGTTTCATTCGCCCTCGAAAGACCGAGACGGCTGGCGACGAACAAACGGAAAGAGACCTATCCATCCACCCCTGATGGTTTTCTTCTGTGCGACGCCATTGATCTCAAGACGTGCTGGAAGGCGTTTGCAGTCTTTTTGACCCTCGGCGGGCCGGAATGTTCAAGGCAGATGGATCTCATTCTGCGGGATCAAAGCCTCACCGTAAGTCGAATGTGGGCTTCTCACTGCGAGACACTCTTTGGATTCTCAGAAACTCCGTTCAGGGAATGTGGGAAGATGCAGCCGTCTCGCCTGTTCTCGATGATCATCAGCGTTTGTCTTGCCTGCGGATCTACCTGGTCCAGCACAGCTTCGTGGGAAGCAATTCAAGGAGAGAAGACTTACAAGAATCTGATCCGGATTGTCTGCAATAGCGAGAGGTACTTCGTCCCTCATCACAAATGGTAGATGGTACCTGGGTACGTCGATCGTCTGTCAGGTACGGGCGTCGTGAGAGAAGCTCAACCGATTTCAATCCGGACCGACGCATTGCTTTTCCTGTAGGCCAGGCACATTGCTGTTTCCCACTCAACGAACGCGGTCTTCGTCATGGCAATTCCCCTGTCTTGGAAGGGGTTGAGGGAGTTCCCCTGTTCCCCCCTCGGCCATCCTCTCCTGTTTCGCCTTCTCATCTCAGTTCTTCCTACCAGCATGATGTTTGTGATTCCGGTTCCAAGACGCGATCTCGACTTCACCAAACCGATCTCTCAGATATGTCCACTGTTCCGGTGAGCCTCTGGCTGCGACGTTTGCCGCTCATGGGGGGGGGAAACCATGAACGGAAGCTTCCTCGCCCATGCACCGACCCACTGGTTATTCAAGGTCTTGATCCAAAGCGAATGATGAATCGCTACACACGAGAAATGAGCGAGCGAATCCGAACAAGAATCCTTCAGTCATCCAGAGTCATCATCGGAGCCATCGACACCGGAGAGTTATGTGAGCCAAAGGCCAGCCGACGAACTTGGACTCTGGACAAACACGCCGTGGCTCGACATTGCTCTTCATTCAACAACCCTGGCAGTCTTCATCCAAGCGTCAATCGGCTGCGGTACGTCAAGCACGGGGGTCCCTATGTAGACTACCCCTCATCCCCTCGCCCTTCTCGTTCGTGTCTTGCTCCAGTCCAACTGGCCCTTTGCTTACCTTTCGGATACCGCAACATCGAGGCTAACTGTCCATTTTGCCATGGTAGGATATCAACGCGTTCTTCTCCTCCGACCAGCTCCTCCGCCGCATGATCTTCCAAGTTTCCAGAGCCCGTTTGCTCACGCACACCTCGCGCCCATCAAGTTGGGAAGTTCCGTCCGCTCGATCACCCCGCCTCTACCACGGCACCTTCGCATTATTTGGAGCATTCTCTTTCAATTCCACCGCGAAGCTCCAGGGCACCCGCATCCCTGAGGTCTCCAGCGCACAGTATCGTTGATGAGTTCCCAACCCTGCGAAACGACCCCAGAACCCCCGAACCCAAGCCGACGGACGATGGTACGGATAACATGGAGTTGAGAGGCGCTCGTAAGCTGGAGGCCTGTTTCGTTATTCGCGAGACCTCAGTACGGTTTTCGATCCAGGGGACCCCGGCGCACATTCTGCTGCCTGAACCAGGCTCAGATTCAACGGAGTATGAGAGCTTGCCTCACGTACCGAGTCGGAATCTTGAAACTTCTGCCCAGATCTTGACGGCCGGAATCGACAAAGGCGTCCCCGGCCATATCAACAAACAGATCCGGCAGCAATCCATCAACGTCTTCATCCTTGCGGCGAGTCTCCGTGTGTCTCCGCCCGCCGATCGTCCTACCGAGGTCCATGCAAACCCCTGCGCAGGGATGGTGACAACTCGAATGGTGAAGCAACCATCATTGCAGTGACGAAGATCATGGCCCGGCTTCTTCAGACCAGTAAGGCCCAAAGTGGGATAGGAAAGGATTGCGGCGACACCATCACATAAGCAGTCATTGCCAGTCTCGCAAGACACGGGAAAGAGCGTGGTTAGATACTATAGACGTTGCAGACTGTTGCTTTGGTCCATTGTGTAGAAATTAACCCTCCTTACGTGCCATGAATACTTACTCTTCTCTTGATTGCCGCGCTTTGTCGTTATCTATTCCTAGGACTTCAATGAACGAACAATCCCTCCCCCACCCCGCCCCAACACCGACGCCCCGTAGGCGAACCCAGGTCGCGCAAGCTGAACGGTCAAGTCTATCCGGCTTAGGCTTTCTTTGCCTTTCACATCAACTGGCATCTGTCCAATAAAGCCTCCACGCGGGAACAGCTAACGGGACCCCGCCCGCTTCAGCACGGGGCAACCTGTCAACCAGATCCCATCCCGTCACACCCAAGTCAACAGAAATTTTTGATCCACGACTCAGCCTCATAGCAAAGAGGCTTTGCTCAATCTCCACCTGAGTTCTCAGTCTTGCCACCTCAAGCGTCGTCATGAGCACTATCCTAAGCCCCGTTGGCATCTGCATCCTAGTCACTTATTCAGTTCTGTGCCACTCAGAAGCTAAACCTACAGTTCTGTCTGCTACTAGAGAGACTATAGCAAGACAGAAACTAGCTCATTGCTTATCAGCGCGGCCAATCAATTCCTTTTAGATCATCATGGCAAGGGAGATATTACCGGAGAGTCTGGCTGGTGGTGTTGGTACCACCCGCACAAGAGCAAGGCTGTCACATCCACTATTATCTCGCAGATCCACGTTAACTAGGATCCGCGGATGATGAAATAGTTTATTTTATTCTAGTACCTTGTATACATATCGCACCGAGGAAACTCGCCAGATCAAGGCAAATGAGAGTCGTGCTTGGGTCATTATGGACCCAATCAACCTGTGGTTACTGGAGAAGGGGTGGGTATTCAGCTTTGACTCTGGCTCTGCTATAATCTCAATGTTCACTTGATATTCATGCTTTTTTAGAGCTAGCGTCGAACCTTTCGAAGCTGCCCAGATGGGAAGACTTTGGACTCATTCACTCTTCCTCTCCAGAGGCTGCCAGTTCTTTGACCAACCACTAACACTAAGACCTTGAGTGAATTCCCTGGAGTTCCTAAAAAAATCTCGAACCATCTCCTTGTCTCTCTTTTGTTCCGTCCTTACCTGTGTTCTATCACACCCATCATCACCCTATCCCTCCTCGTTCGAACCTTGAGACGTCTATAGCACTGTACAAAATGGCGGAAACCACAAAGGGTCCAGTCTACGCCTACGCAATCGACGTTGACGTATGTGACCCCCTCCCCCCTTCCCAACTCGCTATCCTTGCCCTCGGGCTCTCCCCAGAAAAGAAGACTAACCCGAGACCCTGCCTACTCTTGTTCTTGCTTCTCAGTCACAGTCGAAAAATACCCAGCGGGACCGCTTTTTAATCATTGCTATGGACGAAAAACCCTTGAGAAAGTGGTTCGATGAAGTTCACCACCGTGCCAATAGTGTACAGCGCCTTGCCGATCATTGGTTCACCTATGATCGAAGATTAGTGCGGATCGAGGATTCTCTCGAACTTTCACCCTCCCTGAAGCTCCTCGCACCCCAGATTTCGTTCTCTAATTTATCGGATCTCGAGACAACCCTCCCACAGAACGAGGGACGCCGTCGCCGGCGCGGAGGGAGGCAGTCTGGATCAAATGCGGGGGCGGAATGGACGAAAATATGACTCGGTCAAGCATCTGTCATAGGCCCACCTAGCAGTCGCCAGCTACCCTTGTGGGCATTTCGAAGTCTTGTACAACGAGGTTGCAGTTTTTATAACCAGCATCCTATGTCTCACAAAAGGTCATTAGCAAACCTCAATGACTCGAAGCAAGTCCATGGTCAATCAGCCGCATTGTGTTTTCTCTCTCCGCTTCTATCCGCTGCATGTCCGTGAATTATTATTACCTTCCTCCAGCTACCAACGCATACATGATGCTCTCCCTCCGAGGCTTGATCGATTGCACTCAACCGGGGCGGCTTCAGCTCCGCCGTCGAAGCCCACCAAGGACCGAATCGCCAAAGTGCAGCTTCCGATTCTGGATCCACCCATACATACGACGAATCTAGATCTATCTACCTGATGAACTTTGGCAGGTATACTAGGGCCAGAATTGACTGCGGTCCCGGGGTTTCAGGTTTGAAAGTCGCATTGACTGACTGACCCCTTCAGTGACCTGCGGAGTCGTTGGTCAGTTGGAACTTAGGGCTCAAAATTATGGCGCAACGGACCGACCTATTGGCGAATCATGGCCTCGACGCTGCTTTAATCTAATATTTTCAACCTTCTCGCTTTTACTGCCAGCATCTATTGCAGCATCCAATGGTCACGACCTTGTATTGTATGTAGGCTTGGAAATTTCTTATCTTCACCTTTTTTTTTGTTTTTTGTTTTTTGTTTTTCCTTTCTGCAGCGTCGTTCCTAATGAAATAGGATGGTCGCTCGTGATCAATGCCCTCGGCCATTACTTGAAAGAAACGAACATCATCGCAATGTGTTGCCAGTTGGAAGAATTCAAAGTAGATAGATGATATCAAGTAAGCTCAAGATCTGCCTGGCTTCACTCCAACCCCGAAAGAGCCAACTAATGCCCGAAGTCAATTTTCACGCACAATCGCGAGGAAGGAATACCAGATCAGATGGTCAAGCCAACTGAGTTTTCCAACACTCAACAATCCAGAAGCAGTGTTATGTATATATATGTATGTATGGACTAAAATATATACAAAAAACGAAAAGAAAAAAAAGAATGGTCCCAGAGGGGGTCGAACCCTCGACTTTGACGTTATTAGCATCACACTCTAACCAACTGAGTTATGGGACCCGGAGATGTGAAAACCAGATGGACATTGGACACTATCAGCTTGAAAGGGTGCGGTCCCATCCTTGAATATGGATTCCCGCTCGTCGTCAATGTGAAGATTTTAGAGTGGTCTGCCGTTTATGGTGGGTGGAGAGATGAAATAACCGTTGACGGGCGGGTGCAGAGCCTTTGACGAGCAGCTGCTGGGGCAACTATGCGAGATTTTGTTCTATAGAGCGTAAATTATACTGGCGCAAAAGAAATCCTTCATGGAATTGCCCACGTAAACTTTGGTACCCTGGTGCGAAGACCAAAAATTTCCGCGGACTGAAGTGAGGGTCAAGAAACGCAACCATTTGAGACGGTTCTTCTACGTAATCGCCCATGGGGAGAGATGGGCGGTACATAGCGCTGCGAAGAAGAATTTGAAGCTCGTTGCCGTCCATGTATGCTCCTTCCTATCCCCATGTCCAGGGTGTACTGCAGTGTAACACTGACCCCTGAGTCTACCAAGAGCATCCCGGGCCGTGCATTATTGAGTCCGTGCAGCAGTCATTCATGCGGGAAGGCGTGCCTACTACCCATTGTCAAGCCTCAACCGCTGTCTCGTGTTCGTCATCAATGCTATAAGCAGGCGTAAGAGTTGGGGATATTGTCACATCGATGGTGTCGTCATGAGTTCCGTCGACGCCTCGAGTGACTCTAGCTGCTTGGTTCGAGCTGATGGCAGAGATGGAGCTAGGAGGAAGCCTAAATTCGCAATGAAGGGTGAAGCCACCGATCAAATCCTGCCACTGTATATGCGGGTTATGGGTCACGTGTACCTAGTCCTAAAAGGAGCCTTGGGCCCCAGGCCACGAGGCCCGCGGGAGCCGGGCGGTGGAACAAGGCAGAAAAGGCTCATTACTACTTAGCATTATAAGTCTGAGCAAATTTCAGCAAGGTCCCATAACTCAGTTGGTTAGAGTGTGATGCTAATAACGTCAAAGTCGAGGGTTCGACCCCCTCTGGGACCACTTCTTTTTTATTCACACCTGCGAAACTCTGAGCTTAAGGATATGTGTAGCTTTTTAGGATATCCAATTTTATTCTTTTTAGCCAGAAGGTGCTACTGGCCTATAAAGCATACTTCGAACAGGATCCAAGCACCTGCTACTGCCTTCCGTTTCTCAAAGCCTTATTCACTTCCTCGTGGATGAATTTGACCTCGGAATCGACCTCAATATCCTACCTGAGAATCCAACAAACGAAACGATGGCCAAATTAAACGATCCGACAATACGAAGATGGGCCGAGAAGGCAAGGGATTCCTACAATGATCTAAGGAACTCCCCAGACCCCGAATTATGATAGTGTTGGTTCGAAAACAACACCCGACAGTTACAAGAGGCTTGGGACGCTAGTGGCGAGAATACCCGAGAGACACTCAAGGCATACTATCAGATTATCGGGAACGAAGAAACAGTGCAGTGCTCTCCGGGCTGGGCCGTCGCCGTGGGTTCATTACGGGCGGAAAATTCAACATATCGTTGCCTCAAGCATTACGAATTCCACCAGGGAGCAAAGTCCATATCAAGTTCTATCTTCACAAGACCGATATGCCCAAAAAGCCTTTAACAGTGACCCGTCCAGTCGATTAGCGATATTCATTACAGGTGTCGATGCCTCGGGTCACCATGTCAGTTCATTCCTTCAAAGCTCACGAGGAGAAATATTTCCAATGCGCATGAATACTCTGGTAGACGCATTGGAGGATGTCACCACCAAGGAGACCTGCTTGCTGCGTCGTCGATGGGTGGTGACTCATTCGAGGGAAACATCTCGACGCGAGACGAAGTACACTGATTAGTGCCAGTGAGGCCTTTTGAAGTAGAAGGATACTGTTATAGGGTGCATCTCTTATCTGGAGTGGCTGGGGGCGCCTGTTCTTGATCTTTTACACATCTCCCAGGTACTTACTTGCATGCAAGCTCTCTCCGACACGCTCATATTAGGGAGTTGGAGAATTTGGAGAGACTTGGCTGGTCAAGGAATGCTGTTTCTGAAGTACAGACACCACGATGCAATGCTTTCAGATAGCTATTTCTTTCATATACCCATGTGCCTTCGAGAAACTATTCGGCAGAAGTGTTGAATCAACATTCCTAGTTCAAATCCGAGCAGCAGCCCCCGTAAGAACAGCCTGCAATTTCTCCCACGACTTCCACCCCCTCGCGGCGGCAACCTCAGGCTTATACGTCTCATCTCGCATCCGCCTATCGAAAATCTCCATGGAAACCCACCCGTCGAACCCCTTCTCAACAAGCCACGCCTGCAACACCTCCGTGACAGGCGTATACCCTCCCAGCTCTGTCTCCAACGGATACGGCCGCGCATGCTTCGACCACGTAAACTCCGGCGCCTCACCCTCAACATACCACGGATGGCTCTTCGAGAACGGCGGATCAAACCTCTCCGCGTCGGAAAGCTGCACGTAGAAGAGCTTCTCCGTCGGGATGTCCGTCACCGAGCGACGGAGTGAGTCGGCCAGTTTCGCCGGCCCGTCGGGATAGATCCCCGAGGCCTCGAACGGGCTTGCCCACAGTCGGGTCAAGACGTGGAACGTATCGAGACATAGCCCGAAATTCGGCCGATTGACTAGCGTCGTGAGTCGCAAAGCATCTTCCCAGGTTGGGTAGAAGTGCGACCAGGACATGGGCTCGTATGCGACTGAGATTACAGGCGAGACGGAGCTTGCGAGGTCGGCGAGCTGCTGCATCTCTGAGATGATGAGGGTTTCGTCGCCTGTGCAATTATCCCCGTATTGGGCGGGGACTTGGAGGTATGTTGCGCCGAGGATACGGGCGATATCGAGCCACGCTGATGCGACGGCGAGGCGGTCTTGAATCGGGGTTTGTGTGCCCTCGAAGTTCTCAAATGGCGCGAGTGAGAGAATTTCCAGTCCCAGGTCATCGCATAGCTGGCGGATTTGCTTTGCGCCGGTGCTAATGGGCAGGTTTTGTGTATTGCTGTACCGGTCCAGGTCGCTGTAGACGACTTCAAGACCGGAGAAGCCTTGCGCTGCAGCCGCGCCGATTTTGAGGTCCAATGCGTGTGCTGCGTCCTGGCCGAGACATGAGGTGCCGATTGCAACCTTGTTTGTGAGGGATGTCATCTCAGCGTTGGGGTCGAGCGCGTTGTTGTACGCTGGATGTATCGCGGGGAAATGCTCCGACCCCGCGAACTTGAAGTTGAAGTATATATGACGCCACGGAAATCAGTTTCCTAGCCTCGGACTTAGCTGCACACTCTACACAATCAACCCCGGATGAATGACCGAGATCGCTCTCCTACCCCCTCAAGACATCAAGCGCATGATCAATTATTTTATTTGAAAGCCCGGGCCCGACCTCATAATTCACCCCCTACAACGCCCCCTCAGCCAACTTATCCAACGCCTCCCCCTCAACCATCATCTTCAACCACTCATCCATCGCCCGTGCCCCAACCTGCTTATAGAACTGAATACTGGGCTCGTTCCATGTAAGCACACTCCACTCCAGCCTACGCCCCTTGATCTCCACCACCTTCGCCGCAAGCCACTTGAGCAGCTGGAACCCGTACCCGTTGCCGCGCGCCGCAGGCTGCACGTACAGGTCCTCGAGGTAGATCCCCGGCGCGGCGCGCCACGTCGAGTAGTTGTAGAAGAAGAGCGCCATGCCGACGGGGGTTGGCGCCGGGGTTTCGGGCGTTGCGGGGGGTGTGATGAGGGCTGTGTAGACGGAGCCGCCGCGCTTGGGCGCGGGGGACTCATTTTCGTCGTCGTTGGCGGGGAAGGAGAGGGTTGCGAGGAGGGAGGATTCGGTGGCTTCGACTTCGTGCAGGGCTTTTTCGTAGTCGGCGAGTTCGCGGATGAACTGGAGGATTAGGGGGACGTCTGGTTTCTTGTGTTAGTCGGCAGATCGGAATGCGGGGGAAGGGGAGGGGGAGGGGTAGTCGTACCCGCTTCTGTCGCGAGGCGGATTGTGGGTTGCGCAGACATTGTGATGGTGTTTACACTTGCGTTGAAGGGAATTGGGCTGAATTGAAGTGGTTGTCAGGGAACAGCAGAACAGAAAACGAATTTAAAGTGTTGAAAACGCGCCCTGTGACATCCGCTGGATGCTCCACATCACGATCTATGGTTTCGGCCGCAGTGTGCGATTATTGCAATAACACTGCTGTCTAATTCTTTTTGTTTCTATGATTCGCATGGTATGATAAATTGGTATTAATATAAGACAGTGAAAGAATTATGTACCCTGAACTCCAATGCAAGCCTCCACAGGCTACTTCGAGGTAATAGCTGCCATCCACTTTTGCTCGTCCGTCCTGTGAAAGTCAGCAATGTTGCAGGGTTGAGGAAGCGCATGAGAAGCAACTGACCTGTCAAAGTGCAGAAGCATCCCCAGGACAGGGATAAGCTGCTTCTGGTAGTTCTTGTCCTTTTGTTCCAGGAACTGAAGAAGCACGTTCTTCAGGTAGATGTAGTCGATACCGCCAGTGGGCGTCTCGCTTCTCTGCGTTGACGGACTACGAGTCTTTGGTACCGGAGAAGTGAGTCCTCTTCGAGAGCCAGAATCAATCGACGAGCGAGACGACTGTGGATTGACGCCAAAGCGACTGTCCTCGGAGAACATTTTACTGTTCGATTTGCGCATCTTCTCCAGTCGAGAGTTGGTTTCCTCGACTGACCGGCGCAACTCGGTTTTCTCCTTCTCCAAATCGCGGACCTGTTTCTCGCTCTCGTCCAAAGCTTCCCGTAATCGAGCCATGGCCTGCTGGACATCGTGGAGCTCCTGTGTGGCTCGTTCGGTCTCTGCTTCGAGGTGATCTCGCCTTCGTTTCCAGTCCTTCTGTGAGTGCTCCAACTCCTCTTTGTCTTCCTCTGCGCTCCGCAGAGACTTTTCGACCTCTCGGATCTTCGTCTTGAGCTCTTCTAGTTCACGACCGCGGCGTCGACCTTGCGCACTAGCTTCATCTTCGGCGCGATCTCGCGCTTCGATAGCTGCCTCCATCCTCTCCTTCAAATCGCGAGTCTTAGCGTCGGTGCGGCCCTCGATGTCATTGAGAAGTCGTCGCATGGTTTCGCCCTCGCGAGTTCGCTCACTGAGAAGACGATGTGCATCTGCTAGCTCCTCTTCAAGGCTTTCGCACCGCTCTCGAGCTTCCTTCATCTGCATGCCAAGCTCTGAAGCCTGATCGCGCATACTGTTTATCAAACTCTGTGCGCTTGCGTGCTGGGCGGTCTTCAGCTGCATCTCCTCCTTCAGCCCTTCAAGAGCCTTGTTGAGTTGAGTGGTCTGTTGCTCATACTCTCGTAACTTTGCCCGCGCAGACTTCAATTCGTCCTGCACATTGGAGAGGTCGGACATGACCTTTTGCCTGGCCTCAACGGCTTCCTGCTTCCTGCTCTCCGAGTAGCGCAGGTCGGACTGCGCGACTGTCAGGCTCTCTTCGGCCTTCAGTCTGCTATCTAGCTCCTGTTTGATCTTTTGGTTCAATGTCTTTACCTCTGTCTCGCGATCCGAGACTGATGATTTGAGGGTCTTCAGCTCGGCCTGCAAATCGTCGTGTTTGCCCTCTAGCGTCCGTAGCTCGGCGGTCTTGCTCTTGAGCTCATCCTTGGTTGTCTTGAGCTCCGCGCTTTCGGCCCTAAGCTTCTTGAGCTCGGGTTGGATTTTCTGAATGGATTCACGCAACTCGGTGAGATCCTTAAATCGCGTTGTGGCTAGCTGCTGCGCGGCGGAGAGTTCGGTTTCAAGTGTCGTGGATTTCACCTTGAGATTCTCATATTCATCCTTGAGGTCCTTGTGAGCCTTCTCAGAGGTTGCGGTGGTTGACGCCGCGTTTGCGCGTAGATCCGTAATCTCCTTCTCCAACTTGGCAATGGTTCCCTCCAGGGCAGTCTTTTCCGCGGTGAGTTCCTTAACCCTATCTTTGGCTTCGACATGCTCTTGGCCGATGTTGAGAAGGTCATCGCGCAAGGACTCTATCTCCTCCTTCAAGTCCTCCTCGCCCTTGAGCTTGGAATCCAGACGATCAATGGCGGCTTCCTTCTCTTTGAGCTGCTGAGTCAGGTCCTCAACCTTTTTCTCCAGCTCAGCTACAGTTGAGCTTGATTCGGTGGGTTCGGGGGCCACCTGGGCCGGTTCCGCATCAACAGTGCCTGATGGTTTACTAGCATCCTCGCCGCCTTTACCGCCCTTCTTCTTCTTTTTATTCTTCTTCTTCCCTGCACTGGTACTCGGGGCAACGTTAGTGGGTTGCTGTGAGGGCTCGGGGCTCTCCGTTGTTGCATCTGGGGTACGCGAGGGGCCCAGTGTCTGGCGAAGTTCTTCAAAGTCGGCTTTCTGCCCGCTGATGACCTTCTCCTTGGCTTCTTGCCATTTCGTGTTGCCTTTCATGTTTCCGTCGAGGAAATCAACAACGCTCTTTAGCTTGCCAGAGTCTTGCGTTTTCTGCTCCACGTCTGCCTTTAGAGTTGACATCGTCTCCTGAGTCTCCTTTAATTGTTTTCGAAGATTGTCGACCAACCCTTGCAATACGCCAAGTCGCTTCTCATTAGCATCCTTTTCTTGACTGACTTCCTCGAGTCTTGATGCCAGATCAGCTTGCTGAGTGGCGTCTTCGGGCTGACTGGCTTGCGCTTGTAGTTGTTCGATCTCATCAGTCTTCTGTTTCAGATCAGTCTTTAGCTTCTCGACCTCAGCGGTTGTCTGAGTTAGAGTTGATTCAAAAGCCTCTAGTTTGGATTTGAGTGCGTCAATCTCCCTTTGCCTTGAGGTTTTGAGAGCTTCCACTTCCGCTTCCTGCTTATCCTTGAAATCACGCAGTTCGGTAAGCTCTCGAGTGGCGGATTCCAGGTTATGGACCATGCCCTCGGTCGACTCGCGTGCGACTGCCAGGTCGCGCTTCAGGTTCCCGTTTTGTGACTTCAGGTTCTCAATTTCTTCCTCCTTCTCCTTCAATTCGGACTCTAGTCGAGGGAGCTCATTGTCAAAAGAGAAGAACTCCTCACTGTCCGCTTTCACCTCCTCGCCGAGTTTCTTAGGAGATGATGCGCTGCCTTCGCTGTCCTTTTTCGACTCTTCTTGCTTGGCGGCTTCCTTGAGGCTGCCGATCTCATCCTGCGCAGCTTTTTCGGCCTTTTGCGACTCTTCGAGTTTAGTCTTGAATTCGTCTCGCTCGGTTGTTACACGTTTCAGCTCCTCCAAGACTAAATCTCCTTTGAGTGATATCTGGTTCAAGTACTCGGTCAGGGCTTTCGGGTCGGCGATTGATGCTAGCGGCGTGTTTTCCCGCAAGGCGGCTTCGAAGGGTTCGATAGATAAGACTCGCGAATGCGCAGCACGGTAAGCCTTGAGAAGCTCTACGTAATACACTCTGTTAGCGACCTCACCAAGATCGGTAGAAAGTGTGCCGCATACCCCGGTAACGCGACTCCAGCTTGTTCAACTTCCGGAGCTTCGCTCTCACCTCAGGGGGGAGCTCCGCAGACGACTGAGCCGTTTCCTTGCCGGGCGCGTTGTCCTTTCCATTCACAGCATTGTCCGCTGCTCCCTCGGCCTCCCCGGATTTATCAACGAATTTCTCCCCGTTTGCATTATCCGACGCCTCCGTTGACTCCGGCTTCGGGGTTGTCGACCTGCTGACTAGGGTAGAGGCGTCATCGTCCCCGATAGCAAACTCCGGCTCAAACTCGGTGGGATCTGGTCCGCGTACAGGCGTTCCGGTGTCTCGTCGTGTGCGGGAGGATCGTTGGCTTGGGGACAGGTTGCGGCCCGGGGGGCGACGGGCTGAATTCGAGCGCGCGAGGGATTCTTGAGATGACCTCTGTCGGGCCTGTTCCTCCGCGATTCGCGAATCGATTGCTTCGCGGAGTCGCTGTACAAAAAAGTATCCGTCAGCCTTGTGACCCCATGCGGGAAACCCACGAAATACATGTCCGGCCGACCTGCGCGAAGGCTAACTTACTTGAAACATGACCGTGGCGGGCCTGTGGGCCAAGGCCACAGCTGACTCTATAATAGAAATGCAGAAGAGAAAACCCCGGATTGAAGCGACTAGAGTGAGGAGCAGATAAAATAGTGGAATCAGGAGGAGCATGAAGCTCGAGACGGGCAATCAGCCACCGTTGGTCGGGAACGTGGCTGGGCGGAGAAAGCTGGCGGAATGGCAGAAAACGGGGCTTTGGCCGATGTCTCCAGGAACAATCATGACCTTGGATATTAGCAGGGCATGATGTTCTTCTTTCCTAGAGTCATTATTCTTCCATGGATATACAGAGCTGAAAGGCTCCGCTGTATATGTTTTTAGTTGAGGAAATTACTTGCTGATCTTGCACTATTGAGACATTACCACACCCTCCGTAGCACTCGGGATCACTGCCGTTAAGGAATATATATAGTGGATGGTCTCTGGATACATTCAAGTCAAACCCAAAGGATCCTTTTACTTCTACCAAAATGACAAGTAATACCCAGCCATAGGAGAGGAGGCTTACAGCGTGACAAGGTTTCAGCAAGAGTTGTTTGCTGATCGAGAACAAAATCATGTGAGCGGCAGCCAGCGGTCGAGGAGATCCACGGGAGATGGTCTCAGGCCATCTCCTCTTGACTTTCACCACCTTCGACTGTGCAACATCTTCATCGGCGTCGAAGCCGCGTGAAAACGTGCGAAAAATACAGGCTGCCTTTGGCCTCGTTGGCTCGGCGATCTCACCCTGATCAATCAAGCGCCTCTGCCTCCCCCTCCTCGAGCTTCCCCTCACTGACGAATGTGAACCGCTTGCGCAGCAAAAGGCAGATCCACAGCCAGCCAACAGGCCATACGCGTGCACGTTGCGGCTCGCTTCGACCGTTCAACGATGGTGTTGCTGCGCGCTTGGCTTGCGAACCGTTGTTGCGCCCCTGGCAGGTCGGGTGAGACACCCTGTGGCCTTGATTTTGCCTAACGTGCCAACTTTTAGCGTCATTCCCCATCCAAGCTTCAGCGCAAGGAACGGCCGCCCGTCATGGCCGACAGTGGAGCATCTGCTGCCATTCCCGAACCCCTAGACCTAGACTCTCTCCATGCGTCACTTTCCTCGTCGCTCGATTGCACCCCCTCAACCGCTGCATTCGCTCTCGATTCTTCTGCTTCCGCCATAACCGCCAGTGCCCCCGACTTCCCACGCTTCTCTCCTCATCTTCCCCCACCACTGTTACCCCCTCCGATTCCGACAACCATGGTGGGGTGGATTGGCTGGATGTTTTCCTTCGTCTTTCAGACGATTCCAAGTATTCTATACTGGATTATAACATTCGCTACAATAACACTGCCCACATGGCTTTTCACCCTTTTTTCTATGAGCTTGACGTTCACGATGAACTTCACGACGTTGTAAGGATTCCAGCCATGTTCGGCAACAAGCCTTTGGTTATAAATGGCGTGCTAACAAATGACTGAATGGTCTGCTAGACTCTTGATCGTCCTGGCTGTGGTCTCGACCATCAGCTGGTTTATCCGCTACCGATTCATGAACATGTACAGCCGCCTACCTCCCGAGCCGCAACGCAAGGAACCTCAATTAGACTTGTTTCCGGATGTGCAGGAAGGCGATTCGAAACCAGGCCTGGCCAATTACCTCGACGAGTTTCTCAGCGCGATCAAAGTTTTTGGATACCTGGAAAGGCCTGTATTCCATGAGTTGACACGGACGATGCAAACGAGGAAGCTAATCGCGGGCGAGACGCTTCAACTTGAGGAAGAGAAGGGGTTTTGTCTGGTTGTGGACGGTTTGGTGCAGATTTTCGTGAAGTCAATGCGGGATGGCAAGAGCAGTTGGAATGGAGACGCTGGGGAGGATTCATCTGACGAGGACTATAACGCCCAAGATGGGAAACAGGGCTACCAGCTACTTACGGAGGTCAAGAACGGTGCCTCCATGTCATCCCTGTTCTCCATCCTATCCCTTTTCACCGAGGATATCAACTTGCGAAATACCGAAGGCTCCTACTTCGATACTCCAAGCGTTCAGCCAAGCCCTGCTCGGGTGGCCGAGTCGTTCCCCGGCAGCCCCGGCGCCGTTCTGAACGGGTCCTCTCCTAGCGCTACTCGCGAAAATGGCGACGATGGCTTCAATACCAATGGCAATGGGGAGTTTCTTCCATCAGTTCCGCCCTTGAACCTCGGAGAGAGCAGCGTACCCCCGCAAGCAATAGACAGCCGCATAATGGCTGCCAAGCGGCTACAAGGTAGTGGAAGGAAATCGGTCCATCCGGACATTGTGGCTCGAGCGACGGTAGACACCACGATTGCGATCATCCCAGCGAGCGCTTTTCGCCGTCTTACGAGGCTTTACCCCAGAGCTACCGCCCATATAGTGCAGGTTATTCTCACACGGCTACAGAGAGTGACGTTCGCAACAGCACACTCTTATCTAGGCCTGACAAACGATGTATTAGGCATTGAGAAACAGATGACCAAGTTCACCACATACGACCTACCAAACGATATCCGCGGCGCGGCTCTGGATCGTCTCAAGGACAAATTTTTGAAAGAGAGAAACAGACTAGGCTCGGAAGAAATCACTAAAGGGATTGCACTGCATAATCCTTATGCTGGTAGAAGACGTCGATCGAGCAGCTTCCTCAGAAAGGAAGCCGTTCTCCAGGCAAAGATGGCGATGACGCAGCGACCCATTTCACTCGCAAGCCGAGAAAGGTCTCCAGGTGAGCGCGATTCGGCCGGAGTCAGCCCGGGAGACCTTCTCTCTACTATCCAGCTCTCGCGGTTCGGTCCTAAGCATGAACAGTTCGCCTCTACCCCTCGGCTCCATTCGCCTCTCACCGAGAAAGAACGTTCCCCAATGCGCCGGGCATCCCTCCAGCGGAAAGACTCGGTTGACGAAGATGGCGTATTCCGCGAGTCCATATTGGACTGCATCATGAATGGCATTGGCCTGACCGCCAGTTCTCACGATGAGCTCCGCAAAGGCAGGAATGCGTCCGGTGAACTGTCTCCAAAACTGGTTTCTTACGATTCGCGTCGCCAAAAAGCCGTTTTCTCCAACAACGCTTTCGGCTTCATTGATCCCTATGAAGGGTCCGGGGATGGGGAGACCGAGTCAATGATGTCCATGTCGGTCACAAGCGCTGGCGGCACGGCCCCTATTGTTAACCTGAGGGAAGAGCTTCGTAATGATATTGAGATCGTCTATTTCCCCCAGGGTTCAGTCCTCGTGGAGCAGGGAGAACGCCACCCGGGGTTGTATTATGTGATAGATGGGTTCCTAGATGTTGGGGTCCCTATTAACGACAAGGCTGAAGACCTCGTTGGGACGTCAAGACCCGTCCACTTACAGTCCCAGGATGAACTGTTCCCCACACTAAAACGCACCCAGACGGCTTCCTCTCGCCCTGCGACCATTGGAGCTTCTGCTGGCGACCCGAAACGCAAAAGGCAATCTCGAAAATCTCTCTACCTGATCAAACCGGGTGGAGTACAAGGTTATGTGGGGGCAATGGCCTCGTACCGCTCCTATACCGACGTTGTCGCGAAGACAGATGTCTATGTGGGATTCCTACCACGAGCATCATTAGAAAGACTAGCAGAACGATACCCGATTGCCCTGTTGACTCTAGCGAAGCGACTTACTAGATTACTACCGCGCTTGCTCCTCCACATCGATTTTGCCTTGGAGTGGGTGCAAGTGAGTGCTGGCCAAGTCGTTTACCACCAGGGCGATGAAAGCGATGCGATATACATAGTTCTAAATGGGCGTTTGCGCTCCGTTCTCGAAAGCGCTGGAGGGAAGATGACGGTTGTTGGCGAGCACGGACAAGGAGAAAGTGTTGGTGAGTTGGAGGTCATGACTGAGTCGACTCGGCCCGCCACATTGCACGCGATCCGTGATACCGAACTGGCCAAATTCCCGCGGTCACTCTTCAACAGTCTTGCCCAGGAGCACACTGGGATTACAATCCAGGTGTCGAAACTCATTGCACAACGGATGCGGGATTTGGTTGAGAACCCTATGCCTGAGCAAGGGGCTGGGCCTGGTAATACTGGCGGCGTCAAAACCGCAACGTCTACCTTTAACCTCCGCACCGTTGGTATTCTTCCGATCACTGCGGGAGTTCCGGTCGTTGAATTCGGTCACCGGCTACTACATGCTCTTCAACAGATTGGAGTTACCGACGGAGTGACGTCTCTAAACCAGGCGGCAATTCTGAATCACCTGGGACGGCACGCTTTCAGCAGAATGGGCAAGCTCAAGCTTTCCCAGTACCTCGCCGATCTGGAGGAGAAATACGGAATGGTCTTGTACATCGCCGACACAAATGTAAATTCGCCCTGGACCCAGACATGCATCTCGCAGGCCGATTGTATACTCTTGGTGGGCCTTGCAGAATCATCGCCCAGCGTCGGAGAGTACGAACGGTTCCTACTCGGCATGAAATCTACTGCAAGGAAAGAGCTCGTGTTGTTGCATGCGGACCGATATTGCCCTCCAGGAATCAGTCGCAAGTGGCTGAAGAATCGCGTTTGGATCAACGGAGGTCATCACCATATCCAAATGGCTTTCCGACTTACTGCCGAGCCATCACATCCTCAAACCAAACGGCTTGGTACAGTATTGAAGCAAAGAGTTCAAATCCTTCAGGCCGAGATACAGAAGTACACGTCTCGCAGGATCCGACAGACACCACTCTACTCCTCGCAGACACCGTTTAAGGGCGATTTTCACCGCCTGGCACGTCGCCTGTGCGGCAGGGCAGTCGGCCTTGTTCTCGGTGGAGGTGGAGCTAGAGGAATCGCTCATGTCGGTGTTATCAAGGCTTTGGAGGAGGCTGGTATTCCTGTTGACATTGTCGGTGGAACATCGATCGGTGCCTTTATTGGCGCTCTCTACGCTCGAGATGCAGACGTCGTGCCAATGTATGGCCGTGCGAAGAAGTTTGCTGGCCGTATGGGAAGCATGTGGCGCTTCGCGCTGGACCTGACATATCCATCTGTGTCGTACACTACCGGCCACGAGTTCAATCGCGGTATCTTCAAGACCTTTGGAGATAGCCAGATAGAAGATTTCTGGCTCGAGTTCTATTGCAATACGACGAACATTAGTCGGTCTCGAGCTGAGTACCACTCCTCTGGCTACGTTTGGCGGTATGTCCGTGCGTCAATGTCCCTAGCAGGTCTTATTCCTCCTATCTGCGACGAGGGCAGCATGCTACTTGATGGCGGCTACATCGACAACCTTACAGTCGCCCACATGAAGACGCTGGGTGCAGACGTGATATTCGCCATTGATGTGGGCTCTATCGACGACAACACACCCCAAGGCTACGGCGACTCTCTCTCTGGGTTCTGGTCCGTCGTCAACCGCTGGAACCCATTCTCATCATTACCGAACCCACCCACCCTGTCCGAAATCCAAGCCCGCCTAGCGTACGTGTCATCAATCGACAACCTCGAACGGGCAAAGAACAGTCCCGGATGTCTGTACCTACGGCCTCCGATTGATCGCTACGGCACATTGGAGTTTGGCAAATTCGACGAAATCTACCAGCTTGGTTATGCTTACGGCAAAGAGTACTTGGAGAAACTCAAGAGCGAGGGGTCTCTCCCGATTCCGGAAGAGACCGAGGAGAAGAAGAAACTTCAGCGTACGTTGGCGCCGCGCCGGGCCAGTATTTAGGACGCTGCTGTACTTTGTGCACACGCGGCGTGTCATGATTGATGTTTGCATTATATAGCGTTGCTTTGCAGCTGATACTCCTGACTGATATCCGGTCATGTGAATGTAATCTAACTGACAGACCCTCAGCGCTCTCTCTATGGCTAGCTGACAAGTAATTCAATTGGGCGCACACGATGAGAGGACCTTGCTTGCTTGTGTCATGAATTAAAAGAAAAAAAAACAGGTACAAGGGATGTGTGACTTCTCGCGAAGCAAAAAGACGTGGTCCCAGAGGGGGTCGAACCCTCGACTTTGACGTTATTAGCATCACACTCTAACCAACTGAGTTATGGGACCGAGCTTGTTAAAATCAGGTTCTTAAATTCGTATCATGGAGGCGAACAAGCATTGGCTGAGGATAAGAAAAATTGGGGATGGTTTCACGTGCCCTCGCTTATGCCGCACGTGACACAAGGGCGCTGTTTGGTGGAACATAAAGCCACCTATTTCTCGCCCAATCACAACTGGTCCCATAACTCAGTTGGTTAGAGTGTGATGCTAATAACGTCAAAGTCGAGGGTTCGACCCCCTCTGGGACCACAGTTTCTTTTTTGCCCATCGTCACGGTCTGTCCTGCCGGCGAGGATGGTATTTTTTTTTGTGATGCCAGCAAGGGACGGCAACACGAGTTGATTTCCCGTAGGACGCTTGTTGTACTGGTTTCAATCTTGGCGTCATCGCGTTCTCAATGGTCGTACTAGTAATTGCCAAACTTCTTGCTCTAAGTCCAGGTAACTCACCTGTGTTTATATAGTTACTGGGTTGCTGCTAGATCAAGATTTCGGCTTGACAGGAACATCACCACTGAGCGAAGAGGATACGTCGAGGTTTTAGTGAGGAAGTAAAAGCATCATATTCATCCCTAGCTTGTGAGATCATAGAGCTGTTGTGCAAGTAGTAAATCGCAGATCGGAGACCACTAGCTTTGATCGGTTGATTGCCGCGCCAAGTCAGCCAACGAGCCTGAGCGGTCTCTTGCTCCCCAACCGTGATGACGACACCTCGTTCTCATCTTCACTTTATTCTTAACCCCCATCCATCCCTCTCAACGAAGAGGCTTGGAGGAAATCTCCAGACCGTTCTATTCACCTGTCCTGACTTCATTTTCCTACATAACATTTGGATAAATGGCTTCCCATTCCGCCAAGAGCGGCGCCCACCAAAACTTCTATGCGGACTACGTCATTCAATATTGCTATACCAACGCTGGTAGGCGGGATCACAGTGTTTTGAGCTCTGCGGGCACTGCTGACGAGAGCAGATCCTTCACGATCATCCGAGGAGCTCGAATTGCTCCTAAGGAAGCTCTGGGAGGTCGGGTTGCAGGCGGAGGTGCGGCCTGGGGAGGATTCGAATCTGTTTGTGTTTGTCCGCGCCTCGAGAAAGAAGAGCTTGCAGCGGGCGATTTATCAGTCTCGGTAGGTACTGACACACACAACCATCTGTAAGCAATTTCTTACCGTTCTCTCCCTTAGTATCCGCGATTGGCTCCATGGCGTCCGCAGCTCCGAGCCCGAGGACGAGTCCTCTGCCGAGCCCCAGACAGAATCGGAACGGCTGCGCATCATCAACCATATGATTACATTACCTCGCGAGGATGGCGGCGCGGGTATAACTCCAAAGCATGGACACTGGAAGAACGTGACTGCGGTCTTCCCACTCCACGATGAGGAGAAGAATAAGGAGTACCTGACGGACTGGAGTAAGAAGACGTTCTTGTCGGAGGACGACCTGGACCAGATACGGGATATGTTCGGAGAGAGTGTGCGTGGCTTGAACTCTCTTTGATTTGGCTCTTCGCTAACTTTGATGCAGGTCGGGTTTTACTTTGCGTTCCTTCAGTCCTATTTTAGGTTCCTGCTTTTCCCCGCCGCGTTTGGGTTCTCGTGCTGGCTTTTACTTGGGTCTTTTTCTACCATCTACACTATTGTCAATTGCCTGTGGGGAATTGTCTTCATCGAATACTGGAAACGGCAGGAAGAGGATCTTAGTTGCCGATGGCAGACCAAGGGCGTTTCCGTTGTTCGTCACAAGCGGAAGCAATTCAAGCCAGAACGGGAGGTTCAAGATAACATTACTGGCGAGACCAGAGGTGTATTTCCGGCAACCACTCGGTTGAAGCGGCAGCTTCTCCAAATTCCGTTTGCTCTGGTTTCGACGGTCGCGCTCGGTGCCATTATCGCGACTTGCTTCGCGATTGAGATCTTCATCTCCGAGATCTATACAGGCCCACTCAAGTCGTATCTGGTGAGACTCTATCTCTACATATTGAACCTTGTGTGGCTAACGAGTTAGGTTTTCATTCCGACCATATTGCTCTCTGCCCTGATCCCAACGATGAGTGGAGTGCTGGTTTCGGTCGCGACCCGACTGAACGACTATGAAAACTACGAAACACAAACCGCGTACGACACAGCTCTGACGCAGAAAATTTTCGTGATCAACTTTATTACTTCGTACCTCCCGATCTTCCTGACGGCCTTTGTCTATATCCCGTTTGCCAGTCTGATAGTCCCATATCTGGACGTCTTCCATCTGACAGTTCGGCCTTTTGTCTCGAAGGAGGATGCAACCACTGCACGTGCCACCTTCAGCATCAATCCAGACCGGCTACGAAAACAAGTCATCTATTTCACCGTAACGGCTCAGCTAGTTGGTTTCGCGATGGAGACGATTGTGCCGTTCGCGAAGCAAAAGTTCGCTCGCCAATATAAGGAGTACAAGAAGAAGCGGAATGGACGAGTGAACTCGGGTCTTGAAAACGACGACAACGACGCACCAAAGAGCTCGTATGATGATCACGAAGACGAGAAGAGTTTCCTTACGCGTGTCCGCAAGGAGGCCGATCTAGATGACTACAATGTCACCGACGACTTGCGGGAGATGTGTATCCAGTTCGGGTATCTTGCTCTGTTTTCGCCCGTCTGGCCTCTGGTTCCCGTTTCTTTCCTAATCAACAACTGGGTCGAGCTCCGATCCGATTTCTTCAAAATCATCGTCGAGTGCAAGAGACCCTCTCCCATTCGTGCCGACACCATCGGGCCGTGGCTCGATACTCTAGGGTTCCTCTCCTGGGTTGGAAGTATCACGAGCGCTGCCCTCGTCTACATGTTCAACACATCCACACACGGACCCAAGGGCGAACCCTCAGCGATCAAGGGGTGGGCGCTACTGCTGACAATATTCTTCTCGGAGCACCTCTATCTCATCATACGCTACGTGGTACAAGCCATGATGGCCAAGTTTGAGCCCCACAACGTACGACGCGAGAAGTCCGAACGGTATATGATCCGCAAGCGGTACCTCGAGTCGACCCTGGGCGCGCGGAGCAGCGACGATGAGGAAGAGATCCCGGCCAAGGATGAATCCATGGAGATTTCCGATATCACGCGGAAGACGCTCGAAGATGATGCTCGTGCTTGGTCCAGCCATGGTAAGGATGCTGAGGAGCGTTTCTGGATGAGGCAGAAGGGCTGGAGGGAGTCTGCAAAGGTTGGATCTTCTATCATCAAAAGCCAGGCTGCGGACGCGGATAAGAAGAAGCAACAGTGAGGGATTGCGCGAACTTCGGACTGGGATGTTTACCAAGTCTTGTGGGAGGGGATTGTCTCGGGGGTTGGGTGGCACAAGCTATCAATATGTGCATCTTTCGGAGTATATACTTATCGTATTCTTAATGCAATATCTATGTGATTATCCGGGGGTTGTGCAACCAGTATTGCATAATCTGCTATTAATATAGATCAGCCTGACACGCGGAAACTATTCCGTACTAGATGATGGATAGGCTATTACAAGGGCATAGCAGCGTCGACATTGGGCAACCACAACACACGCTCAGGGATTTAAGATTCGAAATCGCGTCAAATCAGCCTAAAAGCGGGGCAAAAGCTGTCGTTGTCCGACCCTGACATCAGGGTTCCTCCTCCGGCATGCGTCTATAGCCTACCCCTCTATGTAGCCTCTCGACCGGCCTACTACCTAGTACATAAACCCCTACCACTTCACCACCATACCGATCGACCACAAATCCCCATCGTAGAATCACCATCTATACCACAGAAATGACCACAGGCCACAGCCCAGGAACATCCGACGGCTGGCACAGCCAAATCCCCCAATCGGACCCCTCAGCCGCCTTCCCGCCTGAAAAAGGCCGGTACCACCTATACATCGGCCTCTTCTGCCCCTTCGCGCACCGCGCCAACTTCGTCCGCCACCTGAAGGGTCTGACCGAGATCATCGACCTCAGCGTCGTGATGCCGTACCCAAAGGGCAACGCAAAGGGGTGGCCCGGGTGGCGGTTCGCGAAATCGGACGCCGAGTATCCCCGCGCGACGGTCGATCGGCTCTTTGGCGAGGACTACCTGCACAAGGTGTATTTCCGGGCGGATCCCGGGTATACGGGGAGGTATTCGGTTCCTGTGCTTTGGGATACGGTGCAGGGGACGATTGTTAATAATGTATGTATTTGTCTCCCTCATGGAGGACTCGAGTCGTGGACTATATATATATGTATACTGACAGGATCAACAGGAAAGCCTCGAGCTCCTCCGCTGGCTCCCCGCCGCATTCAACTCGCTGATCCCGGCCGAGAAAGCAGCCATAGACCTGTACCCATCTCACCTGCGCTCGAAAATCGACACGCTCAGCGCGTGGATCCTCCCGAGCCTCTGCTCGGGCGTGTACAAAGCGGGCTTCGCGGCCTCGCAGGAAGAATACGGCGAGAACGTGATCCCCATCTTCGGGGCCCTGAACAAGCTCGAGAAGATCGTTGCAGCGAACGGCGGGCCGTTTATTCTCGGCTCCAAGATGACCGAGTTGGACGTCTGTGTTTATACGACGCTTGTCCGGTTCGATACGGTCTATGTGCAGCATTTCAAGTGCAATCTGGGCACGATTCGCCATGATTACCCTGTCCTGCATAATTGGTTGAAGGGCATGTATTGGGATGTGCCCGCTGCGAGGGAGACGACGGATTTCAGGCATATTAAGGAGAATGTGAGTTGGCCTCTGTCGTGTCGGGGGCTGGATTTTTGTTCTGTGAGTGGGGGTTTTGGCTGATCATTTTGTGCAGTATACCAAGAGCCATTACGATATCAATCCCAAGGGCATTACGCCAGTTGGACCGTTCCCGGATATCGAGGAGGGCGTGGAGAGGGACTGGGCGAGGCTGAGGGTTGGTAGTGTACAGCATCCAGCGGTACTCGAGTTTGAGGACACATTGCCTGGAATTTAGTGTCAGAGTCCCTGCTGCTCTAAGTATTGTGTTATGAAATTGCTAGAATGACACAGGAGGACTTGATTATTACGAGTTAGTCTGGTGCTAGGAGGAGAGTAGGTAACCACTCGTATAGCCAGGTATAATACTCCTCCTATGCAGGTACATTAATTCTCTTCCAGTGATCCACACTTTACAACTTCACTTTATGTCAGCATCGATCTTCTCATCACATCACATTAGATCTTCATGACTCAAGCATCCCCGAGCCATCTCACCTAAGCTCACCTAAGCCCACCTAAGCTCACATAACCCAAAACTTGGCGCGCTCAACGGGGCTGAAGGCTCGACCTTGGGAAATGCACCCCACAATCCGCCCCGCAGTCTCCTCCGACATTCCTCAGATCCGCTCCATCAACACACACTACATCCGCAACACGGTCCTCACCTTTGTGCAGCACCCGCCACTCGCAGCAACGTATCTCGCCAAGCTCGAGGATATTACGGGCCGTGGACTACCGTATCTTGTCGCTGTTGATGAGAACGCGAGACATGAGGATGGGAATCATGAGGGTAGTGCTCTCGTGCTCGGGTATGCGTACCTCGCGCCCTTTCGAGGCACGATGCTTTCTTACGCGTCTACGACTGAGTTGACTTTGTATGTTCTGCCCGGGTATCAGAGTCAAGGGGTGGGTTCAAGGTTGTTGGATGCGCTGCTTGAAGCCGCGCAGAAGGTCAGACATTTTGGGTTTGAGGTGACGGAGTCCGAGCTTGGAGAGGCCTATGAGCCGGGAAGTGATACTCCTGAAGAAGAGAAGCAAGTCTATGCGGTGGATCCTGAAGATGGAGGGCCTGGAGCCCCGATCAGGAGTATCATCGCCATCATGGCAGTCGATCCTGAAGGTCCAGGCCACGGAGATGCTCTCAGACGGTGGTACGTCAACCGAGGCTTTGTTGAGAGAGGGAGGATGGAGAAGGTTGGGTTCAAGAGGGGAAACTGGTGAGTTTGATGCATCGTGCTGTGCTTAGGAAGAGCGACATATTTCTTAGGCAATCGCTGACAGATTGGCAGGGTGGATACGGTTTGTTTGCAGTATATGATGTAGAAGCCCGAACATCATGCCATACCTACATGGGAGAATCATGTACTAGATGACAGCCTTGATGTCGCGGGGTGCTTGGCCTTGCCTGCTGTTTTGCTGTGTTGTGTCTGTCAGTGTCACTGTCCAGTGTCCCCGGGACGGCAAGTGCCAAGACGGAAAATCATTTGTCAGCTCCCGTCGTCTATTAGTAGTATTTCCATATCCGGTTAGCGATGCCAAGCCTCGACCACAGAGTCATGGAAACTGACTGGCAGAGCGATCCAGAGCTGCTGCGATGGAGGTAAGATGGGGATAATGGGGAAATGAAGCTCACTTGAGCACCGGTAAAGCTTTACTGTCTCTGCGGCCGCTAAATATAGCTGAGGGTTGTTGAAATGTCGCCTTGGTCCTGTTGTGGTTGCGACCGGAGCTGGAGGGCCCAGGTGGCAGGTGCCCAGTGCAGTGCCGGGAGGTGGGTGACTTCCCAATCCGGAGCCCCACGTCACACACTGTTATTATTCGCCTCGCGTGCTTCCGCCTTTTCTCCCCCTCGGACCTCCCGTCCCTTTGCTCTTTCCCTCCTCTGCTTACGAGATCATCTCCCAAGCTAAACATCATCACTAATCAGCGCACGCATCGCCCTCATTTCATAAGAACACAGTCAGCAGGCACCGCGACGAGCGCAGGTCCCCAGGTCACCCGAACTTGGAACTCCGAATTCCACCTGCAGCCCGCTGCTTACCTCAGCGTTCGCGTTTCTTTGCGTACTCCCTCATTCATTCCACCCTCTCCCCCTCTCGCGAGCCTCTGTCCCTATATCCGGGCTAAAGTTTCCTGCTCGTCGTCTATCTGCCTCGAATTGACCCGTCGTACCTCCTGTCGGGCGCGTCGATTGTCTCTGAATCGACATACTCTCCATGCAGCCAGCACTAGCTCCAGCGCCGCATCCAAGCATGCAAACATCTGCTCAGGTAAGCAAGCCTTACTTAGTTATCCCCTCGCGGTTTGTCATCAGATCGGCCGGACTACAGCTCCAGATGTCGCGCTGCTGGATCTCTGGCTCGTCGGACGGGCGCTCCTTGCTATAAAGCTCGCGTCTCGCCGCACTGGCAGAGTCGCCGGCGCGAGATGACCTCATCCGCGCGCCCCCCTTCTGAGTCGCCTGGCCCCGGTCGCGTTGCTCGCAAGGATCAAAACATGACGCTGACGACGATGTTTGGCTTAGGATCCTGCTGATCAAGGTAAGCGACGTGCTCTTGCCATTGAACTCAAGGCTCAGGGATTCTTCCTGGTCGGCGGCCCCTGGTCGGCGGCCGGTGTCGCATGGCCAGCCGGCCTCCCGCGACCTTCCGCGCTCACCAAGGCGCCGCTCCCTCCTAGTTGTTCTGACAGCTAATGTGCTTGCTTTGTATAGTGCTTCACGACTCGCTGCTCGCAGCGTCGGCCCACCAGCACTTGTCGCAGCACGCGCAACAAGCGCGTGCGCCGCCGCCGAATCCGCAACCTCACCACATGCAGCCCAATTCCACGAGTCCGCGCGATCAAAACAACATCGACCCTGCGATTTCCGGCGCCGCGATGCTTCCCCCTCCCCCTCAACCACCAACGCAAGTGGATCCAACTGGCCAGGACCAGTCGAAGACCTATGGAAAGCGACCGCTATCGACATCCAAGCGTGCTGCACAGAACCGTGCCGCTCAAGTACGTAACCTCGCCAGTCCGAGATACAGAGATACAGGTCCCTGACTAACTGGAGTAGAGAGCCTTCCGTCAACGAAAAGAGAGCTATATCCGCAAGTTGGAGGAGCAGGTGAAGGAATTCGAGGTCATGTCGCAGGAGTTTAAAGCCCTGCAGGCTGAAAACTACCAACTGCGCGAGTACATCATCAACCTGCAGTCGCGGTTACTGGACTCGCAGGGCGAAGTCCCCGAGCTGCCGGGAAATATCGATCTGAGCCAGCCACGCGCCGAAATTTCCATACCACAGCCTGTCGCTCGCCCCGCGCCTCCCACCGCGCCCCAGCAGGGCTCACCCCAGAGTCAGGGATCCATCGCCAACGACGAAATGAACTCGTTGAACCGCATAGCGGAGGCCGGACTAGGAATGCGCAAGCACCCCAACGAGGAGGCATTCCTTGCCAACAACTTTCAAGCTCGCCGCGGGCGCGGTGAGGATGGCCAGCCCGACCACTCTGAGGCCACGAAGACGGAACCACCGACCCACGGACTACCGATGGTTCAGTGAGTCGAACCTGTGTTGTATGCATTACCGCCTATTCTCATTACCCCGTGTACGAGCTTTCGGCTCGTTATTTTATCTACCAGCGTCCCTCGATGTTACTATTATCTTTTTTTTTTATTATATCTACGGTGTACGGCGCGACTATTAGGTTTCCATTCCGGCCTTGGAGGTGTTCTGCGGTGTCTGACAGGTCTGAGGCTTCGATTCCATTTGGACAAAAGCTACTCCGTCCTGGGTCGTTTTTTACTACATAATGCGAAAGCACACTGTTCACGTTTAGAATCTATGGATTGACCAGTATCTCTTGGGTTAGAGCTACCTAGAAGTTTTCCAGATTGCCCTTTGTAGCCTTGTTCGGTTTGGTTGGCGGATGCAGCGGTTTGCTTTGTTTACCCCACCACCACCACCACCACCACCACGACTGACTTGCACTGCTTGCAACTGATGCCCCGCCTCAGCGCAGAGCTTCAGCCTCCGATTCAACCTGGAAGCTCGCTCCTCTCACCTCTCCATCATGCACCTCTCACTTGTCATCTCCAAGTAATCGCCGGCGATTTGACGGAATGGCCGCCATTACATCGGGGGAGCCTGAGCCTCTCCCCGCCTACCGGGCGCGGAGCTACCAGTTGGAGATGTTCGAGGCGAGCCTGAAGGACAACATCATCGTCGCGGTATGTGACAACAACCATGTTAGGAAATCGATTAACGGATCTAGATGGGCACGGGAAGTGGGAAAACACACATGTACGTGATCCCCTGCGCATACTGTAGTCGATCTCGACTAATCTGTTTTCTAGCGCTCTGCTGCGGATCATGCATGAACTGGAGAACTCTGATGGGAAAAAGGTGCGCCTTGGCCCTTCCATTATGGAACTTATTTGACACGTCTAGCTCATATGGTTCCTGGCGCCAACCGTCGCACTCTGTCTTCAGCAGCACAAGGTGATCTCGCAGCACATCCCAGCTGCAAAGTCGAGGACCCTCACCGGCCTTGACAAGGTCGAGCTGTGGACTGAACAGGCTATCTGGGACGCAGTCCTCCAGGATGTTCAAGTCGTGATATCGACGCATGCTGTTCTTGTTGATGCAATGACACATGGGTTCGTTAAGATTTCACAACTTGGACTTATTATATTTGATGAAGGTACGTTGTTTCCAGGGATTGGCAGTATGATGACTGACGGGTCAGCGCATCACTGTGTGCGAAATCACCCTGCAAACAAGATCATGCGAGACTTTTACCATCCTGCTGTTGCAAGGTTTGGCCCGGATGCTGTTCCGCATATTTTGGGTCTTACGGCTAGTGCTGGGTCGAGTCGTGAGGAGTTACTGTATGTCCCGTGGTAGTACCCCGTTGCGGATCTAACGGTCTATAGCACCATCGAGTCGAATATGAGCTCCATCTGCACCACGCCTCAAGCTCATCGGCATGAACTGCTGGCGCACACGCATAGACCCGAACTGCAGCGGATTCTGTTCACCCCAGTTGCGTTGGACGCACCCAGGGGCGCAACGCAAACAGCGCTCTTGCAGGCCTGGGAATCGCTGGATCTTGAAAACGACCCATATGTCAAGAAGCTGAGACGTAGCTCTCCAAACGGACCTGCGTTGCGGAAGGTGTTGTCAACAGGGAAGACATACTGTAGGGACCAGTTGAAACGATTCGTCGACAGAGTCGAGCATATCTTCACCGAGCTCGGTCCTTGGGCGGCCGATTACTTCATCTGGACGTCGTTAGAGCAACTCCGGGGTAAATCCCACGATAACTCGGTCATGTTGGATCTGGATACCGAGGAGCGGAAATATCTCGTAGACATCCTCTCGCAATTACCAGTCCCGGACTTCAACCTGCACTCAACAGACCCCGCCGACTTCCCCGTCTCGCCGAAATTCAAAGCCCTAATCTCGTTCCTAATAACCACAGAAGAGCGCGACTTTTCCGGCCTCATATTCGCCCAGCAGCGCGCAACCGTCGCCATCATGGCCCACCTCCTCTCCATCCACCCCTCAGCCCGCGACCGTTTTTGCACCGGCGGCTTCGTCGGCATGTCCACGTCAACCAACCGCAAGGACATCCTGGGCGAGCTTCTCACAGCGAAAATGCAACGCGGCACGCTCGACGATTTCCGCGGCGGCCGCAAGAACCTCATCGTCGCAACAGACGTCCTCGAAGAAGGCATCGACGTCAGCGCCTGCAGCGTCGTCGTCTGCTACAACCGCCCGCCGAACCTCAAGTCGTTCCTGCAGCGGCGCGGCCGCGCACGGCGGCAGCACTCGACATATGCGATTTTGCTCTCAACGGACGACGACAACTCGCATCTGCACAAGTGGCAGGATCTGGAGCGGGTTATGGAGGAGGCGTACCGGGACGACCAGCGGCGATTGGAGGAGCTGCGCGCGCTCGAGACGACGGAGGAGGATGTGCACTCGCGGTTCTGCGTCGAGGCGACGGGCGCTATATTAACAGCTGATAACGCCACGCAGCATCTGTACCACTTTTGCTCGATCCTCCCGCACCAATCGTACGTCGACAACCGGCCGGAATTCTCGTTCGAGCAAGACGGGCTTCAGGTTAAGGGCAAGGTTACGCTGCCGAGCTGCGTGCATCCGGATGTAAGACGCACGGAGGGCCGCTCGTGGTGGATGACCGAGCGCGCGGCGAGGAAGGAGGCTGCGTTCCAGGCGTACAAGGCGCTGTATGAGGCGGGTCTTGTGAACGATAATCTGCTCCCGCTGACCAAGAGTCGTGAATTTACGCTAAAGGATCTCGCTCTGCTCCCGGCTATCGTGGAGGTCTCGGAGCAGTATGACCCTTGGGTGGACTGGGCGTATTCGTGGTCGTCGGAGACACCGGATGTGTATTCGAGTCGCATCGTTGTGCGCCAAAATGGGAATGTCGCGTATATGAAGTTGTCGTGCCCAACGGCGCCGCCGATGTTGGAGCCGGTGACGCTGTATTGGGACAAGCAGACGACGTACACGGTTGAATTTGAGCCTGCGGAGCAGATCAATTTGACAACTGAAGACCTGGAGAGTATGCGGACTATCACTGCCCTGTACCTGCAAGCCTCGACAACGAAACTCCTCCCCGCTGACCGCGACTACATCATGCTCTTCGCCCCCGACATACCACACTCTAAACTGCTCCCCTGGCTGGAAAAGCACAACGGCCACGAGCCAGCCCAAGACGTCTTCACCAGCAACCGCCACCCGGATCGCATGGGCATAGTGCGCGACCGCGCACGGTTCGGCGAAGTCCTCATCTTCAAGCGCTGGGTCGTCTCAGGCACAAACGACCCGCTCTCACTGGAATGCGACACGTACCCTAAGCGCCGGAACCTCCTACAACAGCAAACCCTCGCCACGTCTACAAAACGCTCCGCTCCAGAAGCCTCCAGCCCAGAAGACGAGCAGCAGGCGCTCCTCGAATCCCCAACGAAGAAACGCATCATACCCGCAGACCAATGCACAATCGACAGACTCCCCGCAACCGAAACGGTCTTTGGCCGGTTCATCCCCGTGATAATCGACAGGCTGGAAACCGCGCTCGTCGCGACGAAACTCTGCGAGACCATCTTACACAGAATCTCCTTCCGCGACATCAGACACGTCATCACGGCAATCACTATGCCCTCGGCGCAGGCGCCGAGCAATTACCAGCGGTATGAGTTCTTCGGCGACTCCGTGCTCAAATTCACAGTCTCGTTTTCGCTCTTCTATCAGCATCCGACCTGGCACGAGGGGTATCTGAGCAAGGCCCGTGACGCGATTGTGCAGAATGGGAGGCTTGCGCGCGCGGCGTTGATGGCGAGATTGGATAGTTTTATTATTGGGAAGATGCTTACGCCGAGGCGCTGGGCTGCGCCGGTTATTGGGGAGAAGATGAGGACGGCGAGTGGGACGGCGAAGCGCGAAATGTCCACGAAGGTCCTTGCTGACGTCGTCGAGGCGCTCATTGGGGCTGCGTATATCGACGGTGGGCATGTGAATGCACATGCGTGTCTGCGGACGTTCCTCCCCGAGCTGGAAATCACCACGCCGGATATGGCCCTGGCTCACGATCAGAACTCGAACCCTAACCAACACCATGACCACCCCCAACCACGTCCAATTCACTACGAACTCCTCGAAGAGAACATCGGCTACAAATTCGCCAACAAAACCCTCCTAACCGAAGCCCTTACGCACCCATCCTGCCAACACGACTCCGCCACGCAATCCTATCAACGCCTTGAATTCCTCGGCGACGCAGTCCTCGATATGATCATCGTCGATCTTATCCTCGCGCACTCGCACGAGCACAACAAACAAATCCCGCAGGGCGAGATGACGCGGATCAAGCATGCGCTTGTAAATGCGAACCTGCTTGCGTTCGTCTGTCTGGAGTTCGGGTGGGAGGTTCCGGGGACGGAGGTTGTCGTTACGGCGTCGGCTGGAAATAAGCGGGTTGGGACGGTGGCGACGAGCACGACGCATCACCTCTACACGTATCTCCGGCACTCGCCGACGACGCCGATACTTACGACGCTGAGGACGAAGACCCTGCCGAGGTATGGCCAGCAACAACCCGCTATCCTCGCGCATCTACACCCATCGTCACCCTCCCAATCCGAATCCCAACCCCAGCCGAACCATATCCTGTCACCCCATGCAACCCCCTTTTCCCCACCCCCAAATAATCCGAAATACCCCTGGACGGCCCTCGCAACCCTCCACCCCGAGAAATTCCTCTCGGACATGATCGAATCCCTCCTCGGCGCCATCTTCATCGACTCCGCCGGCGACATGGCATGCTGTACAGTCTTCCTCGAGAAACTGGGACTCCTGCGGTACGCGCGGTATGTCCTTGAGCAGGGCGTTGATGTCGTGCATCCGCTGCAGCGCGCGCAGGTTTTTGCGAGGTCGGATGTTAAATTCAGGACTGTGCGTGTGGTCAAGGCTGAGGGCGAGAAAGAGATAGAGGTAGAGACGGAGCGGGAGGATGGAGGTGGTGGAGAGAGTGGAAGCGGAAGCGGAAGCGACGATAGTGGAGGTGACGCAGAACCAGAAGCAACATACACATGCACAGCGACGCTCCCCAGCCACGGTATCGAAGACATAGTCGTGAGCGGGTGTTTGAGCAGTGAGGAGGCCGAGGTCAGGGCTGCGGAGGCTGTTGTTGTGCTGTTGAGCAAAGAGCATGCCAACGGCATTGGCAAAGCCGTCTTCGACGAGAGCGATATTGGTATGGACGGTGGTGATATCGAGAACACAATGGAGGTCGAGGTTGAGATGGGTTTGGAGGACATGGATGGTGACAGAGCAAGTGCGATGGAGTTTTGAGGACGGTAGCTTTTGGGATATTTCCTTCTTCATGGATGAGGGGTGGGAGTGACATTTCCTTGGATTGGAAGATTTTGCACACGGACCAAGGTAGACTGGGTTGGATTTCGGGCTCTAAATACTCCTTACAATATATGACTTGATGATTTGAGATAGAAATTAATAGGTGTAAGCCTGGAACTGATTTGATATGAGATCACGGTCTATAGTGGACTACGTGGGTATCCGCTCAGGTTGGAGTGGTTACCCCAGCTGGGCAACGATGACCCCTGCACACTTCAACTACAACCGCATATAATTCCAAATCAGAACCGGGAACCGGGATATCTTGAATCAACCAGTCGAGCCTTCATTGATCTCGACTTGCATGCAATCTGAAGTTCGATGTAGTAAAGGAAAGGAAACAGAAACGCTTCAAGGACAGACAGACGTGATAGGAAACCGAGAGAACCTCAAGCCTAAAAAGGGGAGAAAAAAAAAAGAGAAAACCGAGAGAAGGCAAACCGAATAGATCGTAACATCACATCACATCTTCACCCCTTCCGCCCGCGCCTCCGCGCCTGAGATCTCGTCCTCGGCGCATCCTGCGGCTCCACTTCTGCCTCAGCCTCAGCCTCTTCACTCGGCGTCTCAGCGCCGGACGAGCTTTGCGAGTCGATATTCTCCTGCTCGTGCTCCAGCTCGCCATCTTCATCTTCGTCCCCATCCTCATCCCTCGCAACAATCACACCGTCATCCGTAGATGCAGAAGAGCGATGCTCGGCATCAGCCTCGGGATCCGATTCCACCGCAGCCGGTCCAGCCTCAGCCTTGATATCGGCAAGGACTTTCTTCGTAGCGCTCTCTTCCCCGTTCCACGCCCCGCACCCTCCACACCGCCAGCGGCCAAGCTCCTCGAGCGATTTCACGCCGGGCGGCGCCTGCCCGTTCACGAGGCGACATTTCCCGCAGATCAGGACGATTCTGTTCTTCGGCTGTGTCTCGTCTTCGCCGAGGAGGACGTCGAGGAGGCGGTCGTACCAGCGTGAGTGCTCGATGTACTGCTGCGGCGCGGGGAAGGCGTTTGGCGCGAAGCCGGGTTCGTCGAGGCCGGGGGGTCCAGATGGTAGTGGTGGAAGAGGTGCGTTTACGTTTGGCGGGAACTGCGGACTCTGCTGCTGCTGCGGCGGGTATGGAGAGGGAGGCTGGCTTGGTGGAGATTGCGGCGGCGCCGGGCGACGGATATTCGCTGTGGGAGGTGGCGGGATTCCCGTGCGTTGCACCGGGGGCTGTTGCGGCTGCGACGGCTTTCGCTTCCCCTCCGCTTTCAATTTCTGCTCGCCGCTCTTCGCCCGCTGTTTCGGGGGATCGCCGGCGTATTTCTCGAGCAGCTGCTGCGTGGAGTTGTACTTTGTCGCGACTTTGAGCTTCTCAATTGTCTCGTCGCGCTGCGTGTTCAGGTTCTCCAGGTATCGCTGCGTATTGCTGATGCGGTACTCGTAGTACTTGGCGGCGCCGGCTCGGACGATGTAGATTCTGCGTTGCGCTCGTAGTTAGCAACCAAATCTAACCTGTCTGAAGTCCTCAACCCCGCTTTGTCCGCTTCGTCGACTCCGCCCGATCTCGATTGAACATACACAACAGGCCCCCCAACAATCGCCGCATACTCCTTAAGACCCCAATTCTGCCAGCCGAGCACAAGCGCGAGGATGATCGAGTAGAGGAGGTAAACGAAGGTGGTGTAGAGGGTCCAGAGGGCCTTGAAGCGGCGGGCGTGCTGGCGGTGAAGGTCGAGGCGGGAGGTTGCGCGGGTGATTTTGTCGGAGAGGGTGGAGAGGGTTTTTTCGAAGAAGGCGGGGGAGGAGTCTTCGCCCTGCGCGTGGCAAAAGAGAGAGAAGAGTTAGATGTCTCGCCTTGCAAGTGAGATGGTCGGGCAGACGTACCTTGAAGGGCCAGAGGGAGACCATGACGTGACGTGTTCGTAGGAATGGGCTTGCTAGGTGAGGAGGTGAGGGAACGTAGGTTGTTGGGTAGAGAGTGGATGAGGACTAGGGCATCTTCTAGAGTTTAGGAAAAGGAGGGAGAGGGAGGAGAGAAGAGAAGAGATGGGGAAAGTGATTAAGAATGAAAGAAGAATGAGCGAGTGGGTGAGTGAGAGAGTGAGTGAGTGTGGGAGCAAAGCCGGTTCGTTTGGATGCAGCGGGTGAAGCTCAAGTGGGCCCGACTGCGGTCGCCTGCAGGCGGTGCGGCCTCAGGCAGAAGATTACGTCAGGGCTCTTTCCTATTCGGGGATTACTATACACGTGACTCGAACTATACCATACTATCGCTATTACCATCTACATATCACCACCTGACTCAAAGAGACTAAATAACTAAACAGTGTACCGGAATTGCGGATTCTACAGTAGTCAGCTCTGCTCATATCCCGGGTCCTGAAATGCTGCTTACCGTCTTATCAGTCAGGTCATCCTGATACGCGTTCTCGAAGCCCTCCATGACGCCCGTGGCATCCCGTTTTCTATTATCATGGAGGCAGACGAAGCGGTAGACGAGCACGAGAATGCCAGCAATAACGGTCGTCACGACTGTGACGATGAAGCCCGGGACATACCGCGGGTAGTCCTGCTCTCTGAAGCAAAGCGGCCCGACGAAGTTGCCTGCCCAACACGATCAGTCAGTCCCATGCATGCGGCCTTGGAAAAAAAAAAAGAAGTCAAGAAAATGACATACCGAGACAGTATCCAATGTATAGACCGCTTGAAGAAAGGGTCCGCTTGGTGTAGCCTGCGATATTCCCGATTTGCAGGCCCATAAGGACTGCGTATCCGGCACCCATGGTAGGCAGGATATAGCACGCGAAGAGAAGTCCGCCAGTTTGATCGAGCGGCAGGGTTAGCAGCAGGATGCAAGCAATCATAGTGACAAACTGGCAGCCAACAACAATCCAGGAGCGGACGCCCTTGCTGGTATATTTGTACGAGATGTACGGGAGGATCAACATCATCGTTCCCGCATAGAAGCCACTCGGAATTATCAGGAGGAGGGAGTTGAGGGTGCTAAAACCGAATGAATTGATGATGATACTTGTGAACGTGCTGATGGGCCCGTTGGCAATCTCGAATTCGAGTTAGTTCAGACGTCCAGGAACGATGTAGCATGTAAACAAACTCACCATGGCGAGGAAAGCCGTGAAGAAGATCAACCAGAACTTGACGTCGAGAAGGAGTTCGACCACTTGGCCCATCTTGAAGTGGGTATTGCGCACCCCGCTGTTATTGCTGCGCATTCTGGCCACGAGAATGTATCTCTCACGTTCGTCGAAGCCCCTGGCGTTGATGGGGTCCGGAGGAAGCACAAAGTTGAGAGTGACGCCCCACAAGATAGTAATAGCACCGGCAAAGAGGTACATGTACGCCCACGAGCTTAAAGATCCATGTATGTGTCCGAGGCCGTAGTTAATCAAGGGGGCAACCAAGGAGACATACCCCGTGCATGCGTACCAGATACTAGGATCTGGTTAGCCTGAATGAGTAAGGGGGAAGGGTTGGGGGGATGAAAGATGTGATACGTACCCCATGCGGAAAGCCTGCTCATCTTTCTTGTACCAGCCACCCTACACCGCTTAGTATGTATGTGATAAAGGCTCAGGGGGAACCTAACGTACCACAATGACCATGAACAGAGGAGAGATACCACTTTCCAGAAATCCCAAGAAGAACCGCTGGGCATACAGTGACTGATAGTTGTGGCAGGCGGGAGTCAGAATAAGACAGATGCCCCAAAGTGTAACGGTCCCCGAAGCTACACGGTGGATAGGATATTTCTGCGCAAGGAACATGGTTGGGTAGGCTCCGACAATAAACCCTAGGTAGAAGATGGCGGCTGACATGGAGTACCTATTGCCGACGAGGAGACCCAGGTCCTCGCGGAGGCCGAATAGTGCCTGAACGGTCAGCTCAACTGTGACGCCTAGAACTAAGAAAGAGGAGAGAGGGCAGGATAGGGCACGTACAGCCTGAGACAACATGGCCTTGTCATAGTACTGTAGCCCATATGTCGCGCACAGCAGGGGCAGAAGCCTCCAGTCGATCTTCCGGACAAGCCGCTTCTCCTCAGAAGGCTCCCACGATTCGTCGCCCGTATACCGGGCCAGAACCTTCATTGCTTCATCGGTGTGGGTGGTGTCGATCTTCTCGTGCTTCTCGTGCTTCTCAGTCTTCTCGACCGATGTCGAGGTCTCGACGTGGTCGGCCGCATGGCCAATCTTGCCATCGGACAGGCTGTCCTGAGTCGGGGTGTCCATGACAGGCAGCAAAGTAGAGAAACAGTTTCGTGCAGGTGTACCAGTAGGTAGGTATGGAGGCTGTGAGCTAAAGGGACGGGTGAGAGGGCAATTTTATAATGACAAGGATGTGAGACCAAGACCTCGAGGGCAGCAGACAGACAAACTCCGGGGCAGTCAATACACACGGAGTACGGCGGATGGACAGAGGCGAGGAAGAGTGAATGAATCCGGGGAAGACGACCCACAGCTCACCACGAGGCCAACGACCATGAAACTATCCCCAGCTCTGGCGGTTTGAGTTTCGGGCCATGTATTGGAAACCTGGGCGTATTGCTGCTTTACTACCGGTATCCTACCAGTATTATTAGCCCTGCTAGCGCTTCTCCACATTCCACAGTTGGAGATGCGGGGATCCGGAGAAAGGCCGAGCTGGCATAAATCAAGAGACACCAGTGAGGTGGGAATGCATTGAGCAGCGAAATCATGGCTAACGATCGTCTCTTCAAAATCCCCGAGGGGGAGGCTGTTACTATCAAATTGATCAACCCAGTCAATTTTGGCCCATCCCATCTCAAGCGGTTTATGACCCCCCAAGTCCCGGGCCTCGACACATTCGCACGCAACCCCGCGCACTGCTTTCTGATCGAGCACTCATCCGGTCGCAAGCTGGTATTCGACCTCGGAATTCGAAAGGACTGGCAGAACTATGCACCCAAGATCGCAGAGTACATTCCGACGACGGGGTACAACATCGAAGTCACGCAGAGTGTCGCTGAGATACTTGAGGAGCACGGCGTCCAGCCGAAGGAGATAGAGGCTGTGATCTGGAGGTGCGCACTTTGAATCTAGATATGTCTGAGCAGAGCTGATACGGGTATAGTCACTGGCACTGGGACCACATCGGCGACCCCTCGACCTTCCCAACAAGTACAGACCTAATCGTCGGACCGGGCTTCAAAGAGGCCATGCTCCCGGGATATCCTGCAAACCCGGAGTCTCCCATCCGCGAGAGCGACTATGCGTGCGTTACAGACCTACCTTTATCGTCAAAATACCTGTCTTCCTTTGCTCACTGAATCTTCACTTTTAGAAACCGCACCCTCCGGGAGATCCCCTTCCCACGCGACAGCCTGCGCATCGGCCAATTCCCCGCGTACGACTACTTTGGCGACGGTTCCTTCTACCTGCTCGACAGCCCCGGACACGCAATCGGGCACCTCTGCGGCCTCGCACGGACAACGACAAACCCAGATACATTCGTCCTGATGGGCGGCGACATCGCGCACTACACGGGGATCTTCCGGCCCTCGAAATACCTCCCGCTCCCCGAATCCATAACCCCGCACCCGTTTATACACGGATGCGAGTCTGCATTCTGCCCCGGCAGCGCATGGGAAGAACTCCAGAGTTCCAGAGGGCGGGAGAAGACGGACAGTCTGTTCGAGCCGACCTTCGGCTACGATATCCCGCTGGCGATGGAGACCATTCGGAAGCTGCAGGAGGTGGACTGTGACGAGGATGTGTTTGTGATTATCGCGCATGATTTCGCGGTGCGCGATGGGGTGGCGCATTTTCCGGAGTCGTTGAATGAGTGGAAGGAGAAGGGGTGGGGGAGGAGGCTGCGGTGGGCGTTTTTGAGGCAGTTGGAGGGGTATTGGAGGGCGAGGGGGTTGCTGGACGACTCGGAGAGGACGGAGTAGATAGATGATGATTTACATGTTCATGCATGAATTTGAGGAATAATGAATCTGATTTGGACATAATTCCCAGCTTTCCCCCTCTAACCGAGCATGCCTCGCACTGGACGAAACCTCCAACTCCGGCTCGGCAGTCCCCATTCGGATAACCGCCGGCACTCAACGCCACGACATGTGGAGATGGCTACACTCGATCTGGAGAACCCCAGACTCTGCTGGACCGTGTCCGAAGTTGTCCCGGACAAGGACCGACCCCGCGACCTCCGGCTGTCACTTTATATTCCCCATGTCGTATCGCATCGACCGGCATCGACCAGGACGCCAATACCTATACCTGTACACTGCACCACACATCCCAAAGCCTACCACAGCACCACCCTTCCTCAATACCCAACATCAAACTCGCCATGGGCAGCATCGACTCCCCGCCCTTCACCCACAAAAATGACCACCTCGACTACGACGTCCTGATCATCGGCGCGGGCCTCAGCGGCATCTACACCCTGCACCAGATGCGCACGATGGGGCTGCGCGCACGGGTGCTCGAGGCCGCCTCAGGGCCCGGGGGGACGTGGTTCTGGAATCGATATCCCGGCGCTGTAAGTCTGCATCCCCTCCCTATCCCTGGGCTCTCGCCTCCCCACTTCGAAAGCCTCAAAAAGCAAGATCTAACACAAGGAATTTCTATACATAGCGCTTCGACTCGGAATCCTACTCGTACGGCTTCTCCTTCGACCAGGACGTCCTAAACGAATGGTCCTGGAGCGAGCACTTCGCCGCACAGCCTGAAACCCTGCGATACTGCGAGTTCCTCGTCGACAAGTTCAACCTGCGTCCGGGGATGCAATTCAACACACGCGTCGCAGCTGCGCACTACCAGGACGCCTCGAAATCATGGCTTCTCACGGACGAGCGCGGGGAGACGTATTCCAGCCGGTGGCTTGTATCATGCATGGGGATTCTGAACGCGTATACCCTCCCGAATATCCCCGGCGTGCGTGATTTCGCGGGGACGGCGATCCATACGGCGCGGTGGCCGCATGAGCCTGTCGACTTTGCCGGGAAGAGGGTCGGGATCATCGGGACGGGTGCGACGGGGATCCAGACGATCCAGGAGGTCGCGAAGAGCGCGGGGCATCTGACCGTCTTCCAGCGAACGCCCAACTGGAGCGCACCGCTAAACAACGGGCCCATCTCGCGCGAGGAGATGCAAGAGATCCGGAAGCGGTACCCCGAGATCTTTCGGCGGTGCAAGGAGTCCTACTCGTGCTTCATCCACAAGAGTAACCCGGCCAGTGTGTTTTCGGTGTCTGAGGAGGAGCGCGAGAGGTTCTGGGAGGCGCTGTATGCGACGCGCGGGTTCGAGAAGTGGCTGTCGAATTTCCACGACATCAACACGGACCGCGAGGCGAACCGGCTGTATTCGGATTTCATTGCGAGGAAGATTCGACAGCGCGTTAAGGATCCTAAGACGGCTGAGTTGTTGATTCCTAGTATGCTCCCCCCAACCCCCTTCCCCCAATTTCTCGTCCCCGAACACCATGCATTTTCCTTCTGAGGCATCATAATAGTCCAGCGAGCTAATGAAAAGTATGTAGAATGCCACGGCTTCGGCACAAAACGCGTCCCGCTCGAATCCGGCTACTTCGAGACCTTCAACCGGCCCAACGTGACCCTCATCGACGTGAAATCCGACCCGATCGAACGGATCACGCCAGCGGGGATCAAGACCCGCGACAGCGCCTACGACCTCGACATCCTCATCTACGCCACGGGCTTTGACGCCGTCACAGGCGCGTTCAGCGCCATCGACTTCCGCGGTAAGGGGGGAGTGAAATTGAGCGAGAGGTGGAGCGAGGGGCCCCGCACGTTTTTGGGCATGTTTGTTGAGGGGTTTCCTCAGTTGCAGATGGTTATGGGGCCGCATCAGATGTTTGGGAATTTTCCTAGGTACGTTTTTGACTCGTTCTATCTACCCTGTCCCCCCCCTCGGGGCTGAGTCTGGCGGTGGGTGTTGTTGACTAACGGGGCGCAGGAGCATCGAATACGCCAGCCACTGGATCGCCGAATTTATCCGGTGGGCGAGCCAGAAGGGGATCACGTCTGCAGAGTGCACGAAGGCGAAAGTTGAGGAGTGGACAGAGCACGTGCATACCTGTGCCGAGGGCCTGCTTGCCAACGAGGTTGACTCGTGGATGACGGGGGTGAACAAGAACCTGGCGCATAAGCAGAAGCGGATCATCGCGCGGTATAATGGGCCTGCGCCTGGGTATAGGGCGAGGGCGGATGATGTTGCTGCGAGGGGGTATGAGGATTTGGTTGTTACATATGACTAGATATGGAAGCGTGGGTAGTGTTTGATGTCAGGTTTAGGCGTTGGGTGGTCTCTTGGTGATTCATGATATGTGTATTGAGCTAAATATGGAGGCTACGTGAATAGATTCATATCTGAAAAGGTATAATCGCCGAATAAATCCTGGAACTGCACCATGTTCTCTGGGAAATCCTCGAAGAATATCTCGTCTGTACGCGGGACCAGTAGCCGCTCTGCAACACCGCTCGTCTGTGCCGTGGCAAAGGGGAAGTACTCCATCCAGTTGATCCCCTCAAGCGGGTTGCTCGCCACCGTGTCTGGCACAGGACCCGGCTCGGTTTCTGGGCCCACACTGGCTACAGTGTGAGCAGGCCCAGCTTGCGCGGGATCTGAATTCGAGAGCGAAAGCAGAGCCTCTGCCCCCGCGGCACTTGGTCTGAGGCGCTGGAATCCCGCGTGAAAGATCTCGGCGGTTGGCCACATTGTCCTGAGCTGATCAACAGCCAAGGTAAGGATGTCCAGATCCTCGTTTGCAGCTGCGGCGAGACCATCCACGCGGCAGGCCTGTAGGAGGGCAATAAATGCCATCCCGCAGTACCAGCCTGTGATGGCCATAAGGAACCGCGTCCCGCCTCGCGCGAGGGTATCTCGGAATATTCGGGCCACGCAGGATGCAGCGAGGATGGCGGGTGGATAGGCTTCAGGGTGATGGGGCTGGTAGGGTTGTTTTAAATGCAGCATTATTATAACGGCGAGGTACGGAAGGTGTAGTTGGTGAACGTCACGATTGAACGTTGTGGTGCGGTCTGCATTGATGGGAAGTTGAAGGTGTGGCGGAAGAGACTGCACCCATGTGATGAGCTCGCGGGCGAGGTGTGTGGGAAAGGGCGCGTTGATGTCAGAGGTAGGACGAGCGAGGTATTTGGCTATACGGCCAATGATGGCACAGAGACGGACCCAGTAAATAAAGATCTCTGCTCGTATGCGTGCAGTATGATCGACAAGCGCGTCAGGAAAGTCATCGAGAGTCGGTTCCGTTATGTCGCAGTCAGCCTCGTCGATGATCGAAGGCTTTCCCTGACAGATGGAAGTGAGGCGTTCGCGCGCAAACGCGGTCCACCAGATACGTCTCCGGATGAGATGGGAACGGTGATTCGTTGGATGATTGTGTTGAGAGGAAGCCGGACCAGGGCCAAGTGAGGGTTGATGGTGCACGCCGAGTTGCTGGCAGTGTCGGACTACACAGCTGGTCCACCACCAGGACGAGTGACGATGAAGAACAGACGGCGGGCGGGGACTCCACCAGTAGAAAAGCGAGACGGCTTGTAGAGAGCGCACGACATCTGGTTCGGCGTCGTCATAAAAGAGGTTGCGCGCGCGCTTGTAATAGGCTGCCGGTCCGTCGTTTGGGATTATAGGGGGCTGGATGTGGCTGCCGACGATGGCTAGAGCGTTGACGAGGAGCGGCGATTGAGACAGTTCATCGATGTTGAGTTGGTCGCGGTCGAGGACCGGACACCATGGTGAGCAGTACTCAAGGTATGTCTCGATGAAGCTCTGCTGCAGGTCTGGACTGGGGAGGAGTCGGGGGTCTGGCTGTTGCTGCGCGAGGAGGCGCTGCTCTTGATTGCGTGCGTCAGCTTGGATCTCGAGTTCGTAGTATCGCGACGAGAGGTCACGGCGCGTTTCGGTATCGTCTGTGCGGCATGTCGCAGGGGAACAGCTGGGGTTGTCGCCAGCGTGGTCAGTGGGAGGGTTGAGGGACTGCGTCGGATGGCTCGTCTCTGGCAGAGGGTTGGGATTGTCAAAGCTCCAGATCCACTCTGGAGGTGGCTCGCGCAGGGCGATGCTCTCATCGGCGGTGTCCTTTGCACCCTCCTCGACCGGCTGCGCAGCCACGGCCTGTGTCTGCGCCGACTGTGCCGGAGGTGCCTGCCTTGTGCTGCCACCACTGCCGCTGCTGTCTGGAGGCGTCAGTGGACCGCGTCGCCGAGTTACCCGCTTCGAGGGCCGCATGCGACATTCTTTGCCGGCAGAGTCGCAGTTGGTGCAGTTGCTGAGGCCCTGCCGCGTGCGGACTTGAAGGTCGCATCGGACCTGTCAGGTTAGCCCAGATATATCTGGGTTAGGTCAGTCGGAGGTACCTTTTTGCTATGACAGATTGTGCAAGCCAGCTCGGCGCGTTTCCGCTTGGGCTGATGGCCGGTGAATTGTAGCCACGGAGTTGAGGTAACCATGATGGCCTGATGCGATTAGAGAATTGAGGACAGGATGTCGAGTGCATCGGCAGTGAACAGCAGCTTCGGCTGTAAGCTCTGGGGCTTCAGATCCAGATCCGGGGGTGCGGGGTGAAGCTCCAGATCCTGCGACGAGCCAATGTCCAGCCCTCGGTTGTCCTGGCGGCCTGGGCTGCTTGATTCGGTGCCGGTGAGACCAGTGGAGCACTCGCCATGACTCGGACGTGGACTGCCACTTGAGCTCGTGTATTGGGCCGTATTTGGAGTCGCCCAGACATTGACTGCCGAAAGATACGGTAAGCAGCCGGTATGGCTCTCCACCGTCGGTTACCCCAAAGAGGCGGCCCTACCTGCGTGGCCGAGTCGGACTCGGGAGTCAATGTCCAGAAGTGCGAGTGGAATGCACCGTACGATCGACATCTCTTTTATAAACTCGAGACGCAGCTATCTCTCTCCAACCCCATAGACTAGACACCTTCCACAACAAACACAAGATGGCCATCCCCACCGAACAACAACCCGCCGTGAACGGCCACGCAGAGACCAACGGCTACACGAACGGCCACACAAATGGCACAGCGCCCCTTCCAGAGACTATTCCATCAGAGAAACCCCCGCATCCGCGGTACGTGCCTCTGAACAACCAGTATGGCTACACACCGCGCAAGCTGCGCATCATCACCATCGGCGCTGGCTTCTCGGGGCTGTTGATGGCGCATAAGATCCAGCATCGATTCAAGGAGCTGGAGGAGTATGTCACGCACACCATTTTTGAGATGCGAAAGGATATTGGAGGAACGTGGTTGGTTAACAACTATCCGGGAGTACAATGCGATGTTCCAGGTTCGTGAGCGATGAGATTAGTTACGATGAGCATCCTGCTAACAAATGGATGAAGCACACATCTACGCCTTCCCCTTCGATCCGAATCCCAACTGGACCAAATTCTACGCCAGCGGTCCCGAGATCCAAGAGTACATCAAGAAGACAGTCGCAAAGTGGAACCTCGACCGCGACGTGCAACTAAACACGCGCGTCGTCGCTGCCCGATGGAACGAGAACGACGGCGTGTGGAAAGTGACTGTCGATCACGAAGGCGTCCAGCGCGACGAGTACGCAGAGATCGTGATCAGCGGCCAAGGCGTGCTATGCCACCCCTCTTGGCCGACCATTCAAGGCCTCCACGACTTCAAGGGCAAGATTGTGCATTCGGCCGAGTGGGACCACAGCTTCGATTACTCGAACAAGCGCATCGCTGTGGTTGGGAATGGGTCATCGGGAATCCAGATCACGCCGCAGATGGCAAATCTGCCCGGGACAGAGGTGGTCAATTTCGTCAGATCCAGCGGCTGGATCTACTATCGCGTGCCAGCTTCGAGGCATATGGGGAGAAAAGTCGACCAGGTCAACCCGACCTTTACCGAGGAAGAGAGGGAGAAGTTCCAGGACCCAGAATACCACCACCAGTACCGCAAGGGGATCATCGACCGGACGAACAAGGCGTTCAAGCTGTTCCTCAAGGGCGAATACAACGAGGAAGCCGTCCGCTTCGCGACTGAGCAGATGGCCGCCAAACTGAACCACGACCCTGAGCTCTGCCGCATACTTATTCCCAAGTGGGAGGTGGGCTGCAGGCGTGTGACGCCCGGTCCGGGATACCTCGAGTCCTTTTCCAAGCCGAACTGCAACCTGACCGACAGTCCTATCACGCATATTAGCGAGAACGCAGTTCATACAGCCGATGGCAAGACCTTTGAATGCGACGTTGTCGTCTGCGCCACGGGCTTCGACGTCTCGCACCGTCCAAAGTTCCCATTGATCGGACAAAACGGAGCCAACCTCGCAGACAAGTGGGCCGATGAGCCAGAATCCTACCTCTCCGTCGCAACAGCAGGGTTCCCCAACTACTTCATCTTCACGGGCCCCAACTCCCTCGGCGGGCACGGCTCCCTCGTCGAAGCCCTAAACTGGACGGGCGACTACTTTGTCAAATGGATCAAGAAGATCGCAACAGAGGACATCAAATGCGTCGTGCCCAAGAAATCCGCCGAGGAAGCCTCGGTCCGGTACGGTGACGAAGTCCACAAGACGGTCGTCTGGACAGGCGGGTGCAAGAGTTGGTACAAGCGGAACAAGGCCGATGGGCGCGTGACGGCGCTGTTTGGGGGGTCGGCGCTGCTGTTCAACAGGCTGATCAGTGAGTTGCGGCCTGAGGACTTTGAGATCACGTACAATAGCGCGAATAGCTTTAGATTCCTGGGGAATGGGTTCTTGGAGTATGAGATGGATCCCGAGCAGGATCTTTCGTGGTATGTCGAGATGCCGGAGCCGTTGAAGCAGTGAGAAGCACTGGTTAGATTTCATTTGTCATTTAGTATCCAATATCCATAGCAGTGAATTCATTCGGTTATCCCTTTTCAGACGGAGTGCGGGGTTTCGTATCAATATAATCATATATACTTCTGTCTGCTCTTGTAGATGGACTTTCATCCTCCTTCCACCTCCCAACTCGGACCTTCTGATATATACGCAAAATGCCCACCCCCGCTACCATGCACGCCTGGCGCAAGCACAAAGGCAATCCTGTCCCAGTACGTCTCTATGACCCCGTTGCTCTAATATTACTAACCGAGAAGCTAGGTCTGGGAAGAAATCCCCGTCCCCTCTGTCCCGCCAACGGGCCTTCTCGTGAAACTGCTCGCCTCCGGAGGTTCGTCAGAAAAAGAACATCGTCTTCACTTGAACAGTACCATTGATTCACATTGGAAATAGTCTGCCACAGCGACCAGGCCCTCCTCGACGTCGAAGATAGACCACAGTTCGACGACGTTTACACGCTTGTTCGTCTCGCCCCTACTCTCGTGAAACATACCTACCCGGAGCCCAGGGCTAAAAGAAAAACAGGGCCACGAAGGCTGCGGCGAGATCGTGCGAATCGGACCCAAAGTAACAGATACCAGATTCGAACTCGTACGTCTACCCCTATCTACAATCTACCCAGCAGAAACAAGGAAGCCGCAGCCGACGGGAGTGAATTATACTTATGTCGTCTAGGGCGGAAAAGTCGCCCTCCTCGCCGTCCCCGGCTGCGGCCTGGAGACATGCACCGAGTGTTCTCGCGACCTCGCCCAGCTCTGCCCCGGTGGCCAACACCACGGCATCGGACAGGACGGATTCTATGCCGAGTACGTGGGGGTTGATGTTCGGGGTGCTGTGCCGCTACCTGATGGTACGTGCTGATATATCCCTTCTACTCTACCCTGTTTGGATTCCCACACACACGTAACAATTTGCCTATCTACTTACTTACTTATGCGTGGTGTATAGGAGTACCCCCCGAAATCGGCGCAATAGCAACCGACGCCGTAACAACAGCATACCACGGCATCGTCCGCCGCGCAGAAGTGAAAGCAACCGAAACGGTCTTTCTGTTTGGGTTGGGTGGCCTTGGCTTCAATGCGCTGCAAATTGTCCACAAGCATATTGGCGCACGCGTGCTCGTCTCGGACCTGCGTCCCGAGAAACTCGCTGCCGCGCGGGCCCTGGGCGTCCCCGAGACCGACATCGTACCCGCTGGAGCCTCTATCCCAGACTTCATTGCAGAGCAGGGCGTGAAGATCGACACAGTCCTCGAATTCGTCGGCGCAGCACAAACATTCGCCGATGCGCAGGCGATCGTGCGACCCGGCGGGAAGATACTGTGTATCGGGACCGGGGAACGTGTGAATAAGCTAGACATGAAGAATGGGATTCGGAAGCGGTTGAGTTTTGTGTTTTCGTATGGCGGGCAGTACCGGGATCTGCAGGATGTGCTGGGGCTTATTGCCCGTGGGGTTCTTTGTCCGAGGGTGAAGACGGGGAAGTTGATTGAGTTTCCGAGGTTTCTGAGGGAGTTGGGGTGCGGAGGGGTTGAGGATCGGGTTGCGCTTGTTCCGTAGGGATACTTGTTATGTGTATGTATGGGTGTCTTGGATATGACATCTATCTATAGTCTTCGATTTTGAATTCAGTTTGGGTATGGAATATGCAGAAAGGAATATCTAATCTACCCATTAACACTCGCGCTCTTGGGCATCCCGATCCCCACCGCAGCCGTCGTCCCAGCATCAACGGGGAGAATGACGCCCGTCATCCAGCGCGCATGCGGTCCAGCTAGAAAGACTACAGCTGTCGCACAGTCCCATCCATTCCCCTCTGTCTGCAGCAGACTCCGCTTGCGGCGAGCCTCGCGCGCTTCCTCGGACATGCCGCCGGCGTACATCATCGGTGTGAAGAGCATCTACCCCCATAATCTGTTAGCGAGGTCTTCTCATTAGACAAAGCAGGTGTAGAGGGGAACGGGAGGAACGGGCAGCACTCACCCCGGGACAAACACAATTAACCCTAATCCCCTCCTCGGCATGGTGCGCCGCCATAGCGCGCGTAAGCTGGACGACTGCCCCCTTACTCGTTGGATAGAGCAGATGCGGCGTACCGCCGCGAAGTCCTGCCACAGAGCCCATGTTCACGATACTCCCGCGCATCCCGCCCTCGTCACGCTCGTTCTTCAGCATCGCGGGAACTGCGTATTTCGAGACGAGGACCATGCTCGACACGTTCACTTCGAGGCTCTTCGCCCACTGCTCCATGTCGACGTCGATTACTGTCCCTGACGCTCCGGCGATGCCGACGTTGTTGACTAGGATGTCGAGGCGGGAGAATAACCTCAGTGCGGTGTCGATGATAGACTCACAGTCGGCTGCGATTGTCACGTCCGCTTGAACGGCAATTGCGTTCCCATACCCGTCTGAGCTTGATCCAGCCTGTAACCGCGCCTCTGCCTGCTCTGTAATCATAGCAACGGTCTTCTCCGCCCACTCGAGGTTCCGATCCACGCAGAGGACATTACACCCGTCGCTCGCGAGGAGGATGGCAATCGCGCGCCCATTCCCGATCCCGTCGCCGTGACATCCTGCGCCCGTGACGATGGCCGTTTTCCCGTGCAGCGAGCGCGAGGGGGGTGTTGTTGGGATGTCGGTCATCCTGTTGTCTTAAGTTGGTGTTATTATTTTGTAATAGAGGGGTAGTAATCGTCAGCCACGGTGAGGTCGGAGAATTCGGATGGATGCTGTGCCGACAACTGTTGCGCAAGATGCGGGGTTCTATGGTAACCTCGCTCTGGACCGAGGATGTTGGAGTGCGGGGAGTGGTATACTTAAATTCATGTCGGTGGCTGGAGAATGGTTTTCGGTGCCGGACTTCATTCTCCGGTTATCCCTTTTTACAATAATCATCGACAGCCGAGCCGAGTGCACCTGGTCGAGCAACTGCCGAACTTGGGGATTTTTTTGCTTGTTCTTCTTGACGATTACCATCTCTCGGTTTGTAGACAGACACACGCAGCAATGGATTTCTCCGAATACACTGGCCCCAGTGAGGAGTGGATCGCCCTCGAAAAGACCCTCCCCACGACCATCCCGGATCTCACCACCGAGCAGCTCAGGGATGTGACGAACAAGGGCCGCGAGGAGGTTGCGGCGAGGGAGATGGTTGAGCAGGGTATCTCCTGCCTTTGTTTACTCTCCTCTTCAATGTTGCCTAATATCTTCCAGGCCTCGACAAAAAAGTCACCCTCCACAACCTCCGCATTCCAACCCGCGACGGCTTCACCCTCGAAGCCCGCACGTACCGCCCCATCAACGTCGATATATCCCACCCCCTCCCCGTCTACATCCACCTTCACGGCGGCGGCTTCCTCTTCGGCAGCCTCTCCTCCGAAGACTCCTCCTGCTCCCGGATCGTAGCCACCCTCGCAGCCCAGGAAACCCCCATCGTCGTCATAAACGTCAACTACAGACACACCCCGGAACACAAGTACCCCGTCGCCTGGAACGACACCGAGGACGCCTTCCACTGGATCCACGAGAACCTGCATCTCCCCGAGATAACCGGCGACCCGGAGAAGGTGATTCTCGGCGGAATCTCCGCCGGCGCATGGTTAACGGCCTCGACGGCGCTCGCGCAGAACATCGCCCACGACAAAGCCCTCGCCTCTCGACCCAAGATCCGCGGCCAAGTCCTCATGATCCCCGCGCTGGTGCACTACGACTGCTACGCGTCGCAAATCGCACAGCTGCGCGACCCGAGTATCTCGAGCTGGGTTGAGAACCGCGAGGCGCCCGTTCTCCCCTTTGCGCGCGTGAAACTGTTCCTGGAGCTTCTTGGGCTACAGGGGGGTAGCGCGGATCTGGAGAAGGATCTCAGGCTTAATCCGGGGAATGCGGGGGCTGAGCAGGTGCGCGGGTTGCCGGCCGCGACGTTTGGGGTTGCGGGGAGGGATCCGCTAAGAGATGAGGGGTTGCTCTTTGCGAAGCTGCTGAGTGAGAATGGGTATGGTTCCCTGGGTTCTGTTTCTTTTTCTTTTCTGTTACCTCGGTGATGGCTGTGGGGGGTTGGTTTGGGCGTTGTACTGTGCTAACCTGGCGTCTAGGGTTCCGACAAAGACGAATGTCTTTAAGGGCGTTCCGCATGGGTTCCGGCGGTATGGGGAGGCCCTGTCTGTGTCGAAGAGGTGGGATGAGGTTGTTGTCGAGGGGATTCTGTTCGCACTGGGTGATCCACAGCCTGGCCCCTTTGAGATCCATGCTTTCTAGGCGTGTTGAGTGGGATATGCTTGGTAATGATCGTACCATTTCCTGTAGGCAAATTCATATAGGCGCAATTCTAATATTTGAACAGGGGGATTCTTGGTAGTGTACATATATTGTAGCAGCAAGAAACCAGGCGACAAGCTAGACTTGAGCTTTTTACGCGTGCCAATCTGGATGTTAGCAAGGAATGTACCATGCGGTACCCAAGGGTCACATTGCTTTGTATCCAGCTTTATGCGAGCATGTTACAAATGACACCCAGGACGCCCGTAATGACGTGATTGACTCCATGGTCCATATTAAAATAACCATATCTCAATTCACTACCTGGTATCTTCTAACCTTGAACACTGAGCCTTAGACTATCTAGGTCCACATCTACGCCTTCCTCCCCCCCTCCGCCGTCCTCCCCTTCTCCCACCCCTCCACCCACCGATCCTCGATAATCCGCAACTGCACGTCCTGCGTCTTCTTAAAGTAGCCCTCCGTATAATCGTCCATGTCGACGTCCATGAATCCTTCCTTCGCGACGGATGCGGGGGTTATCATTAGGGAGTGGCCTGCCCGCCTGCGCGTTAGCATTTACCCACCCGGAGAATGGACAAAGAGTTATGGGGGCAGGGGAGGGGAAAGATAGGGTGCGCTGCGTACCGTTCATCGTCCGATCCGTCGCGATCCGCATAAAACACTTGGCGACGTCCTCCTGTGGCGCGAACTCGACGCCCTTGCTGATGAGCTCGGTTTCGTAGGTGGGGCTGCGGATGGCGGATTTGATGTAGCTAGCCACTGATATCAGTATCGACCCGTAGAGTATCGGTTCGCTTGAGAGGCACTGGGAAGGGAAGGGAAGGGAAAGGGAGATAGAGCTGGGTAGGTCAGGAGCATGCATACCAAGGCGCCACATAATTAATCCGAATCCCCTGCTCCCACGAGTTCCGCCGCGCGACGCGCATCAGCCCGCGCAGGGCATACTTGCTGCATGTGTATTGCCAGTTTGCCTGTAGCCACTACATTAACATTGCCCACCGCCACTCTGCATTATCCGCAGCCATTGCCTGGTACATGTCATGAGAACAGGGGAAGGGGTAGCCGCACCGGCGAATCAATCCAAGCAACCATACTCCCCGTGATGATGAAGCACCGATCCCGGTCCTCGGTATCAGGCTGCTTCCGGAAGTAGTGCACCGCCAGCTTCCATGTGTATAGTGTGCCCGTGAGGTTGACGTCGACGATGCTGAGGGTTGGTTTTACGGGCGTGGCGTTGATATCTACCTCACATCAATCACTGTTAGCATGGCCACACACAGCCCCCTGGTATTTTGCTCTAAGAGGAAAGCCAAGACAGGACAACGTAGGGTACGTAGGGTACGTAGGGTAGACGCACCATCCAACGGCCAAAGACTATCCCCACTCGCGCGCGAAATGCCCGCATTGGCAATAACGACATCGCAGCTCCTGCTTGGCGAGTTCGCGACCGCAGCCTCAAAGACAGAGACCTGCTCGTCCCAGGAAACGATATTGCATTTGACGAACTGCGCATTAGGCGCGAGTTCCGCCGCGAGTTGTTGGCCGCGTGCGACGTTCACGTCGGCGATAGTCACGAAGGCGCCCGCGGCCGCGAATTGCCGGACCGTTGTTTCGCCCATGCCGTTTGCGCCTGCGATTGGATATACGGGTTAGCGATGTGCGCGAAACGGAAACGGAAACGGAACCAGGACAGGGCTTGAGTCGGAATCAGTGTTTACCTCCAGTGACGATGACGCTCTTCCCCTTGAGCTTGGTGGGGTCCGGCGGGATGGTGCAGTCGACGGGGCCGGTATACTGGTATGGAGGGAGTTGAGGCATTGTGTGAGCTACTAGTATGGTATAACTTGTCGAACGAGTGATAGGGATCAATGGGCAATCTCCAGTGGAGGGGTATGTCGTGGTGATTTAAGGAGGCAACCTTCGCTTCCCCGGAATGGTGGGACTGCGGGGAAATTCCGGTCGTGGAGCAGCTGGTCGGTTGTCCGCTTTGGGGTAACCGTCGCTCCATCTCCGAGCCCGGCTTTCAGGCTGGGACTGCCGGTTGGTTCCTGTGGGTTAGGGGATAGGTGGTGTTCTGTTTTATTCATTGCTTAAATGATGATTTTGTGTTCACCTGATGGGAATCATAAAGTTATGTCAACGAGACCAAAACACGACAAGAGAACGCATTTGGTTAATCAAAGTATGGCATCCAGGAGAATATTCCGGTAGACCCATTTCAGGGTGTCGTGAAACTCTGACGACGCAAGCTTTGTCTCCGCAGTCTGGATCGCGCCCTAGCACCAGGAGTCAAAGACATACGCGAACAGGCACCACGTCGCGATGGTGCAGAAGCCCTCGTCACAGGGCGCCCCAGCCACTCTGGACATAATAATGGTCCTCATAGATTCAGACAAGTTGGGCGCGTTTCTCGCGAGGCTCGTACAGGTCAACAGTCTCGGCGTCCGAACAGGACACAAAGTTCAGCTCCACGCCCTGCAGGTCTGCGCCGGCGCTCAGAAGCTGCCACCTGCACCGGACCTGTGCCGCCTCTGGGGCATACATTGAACCAGATGTGGGCCGCATTTGTACGCGGAATCACTTGGTGGAAGTCGACATTGGGGAAGTGCATGTTGACCGATAAGTATCTTCCCAGCTGGACCACCTTGTCTTACACCACTGGAAGGGGGTAATGCCTTACCCCACGGTCAGCACCCTGATACCGGGGGCCCTCTAGCTTTGTCCATCAAAATGTCAAGCCACTGACTAGCTCGCCTTCTGGCATTTGACCCTCGTTCCTCCAGACGTAAAAGAAGGAATGTTAGTCAGCCATTAATCTAGATTTCTCTATCCTAAGTAGCACTTATCTAGGTGGCGCCATTGAACTTATTGGCCTATAAAAGCCAACAAGCCTGTCGCCTACAGAACCATTAGATGGTACGTTGGGCGAATCCCAGTGAGTAACTTACCGTTTACATCCGCCCACTAATAATCTGGCAAGTGCTTCGCGGTTAGAACGACCGTGAAGACGGCTTAGTGCTGGCAAGGCCAACTTACTAGCCCGATTATACCCTCCCAAGCGCTTAACATGGCCCACATCCTTGAAATTATTCTCTCCAAGATCCAGAGCTCCTGCTGTGCGGCCTTTCGGCCTGTGCAAGGAAGGGATTAGCTGGTTCGAGAAAGGCAGCAGCATGTACGGTAGAGGGGAATGTGTCCTTACTCCATGCAGAGGTAATCTGCACGCCCATCACTGCTATTCCATCCACTGTGCGCAGGAAAGGCCCGTGGAAAAGGCACTTAACGGCGTGGAACCAAAGACCCAAATCGTGCAGACCGACACCTCAGCCCTCAGTACACCTTGCATTTCCAGAACAGGCCTGGCGTCCGAGATGTAGGAGGCCGGCTAGATACATTAATTTAGGGTAGACAATTGCATCCTCTAAGCTATCTATGAACCAACCCAGGGTAGGTATGTACCGCGAAGCACGGTACACACGGGGAAGGTGCGAAGGGCCTCCAGGCTGGAGAGTTCGAACCACCCACATTCACCGGACCTTTTGATTCATGACACAGCCCAACCGCCCGCGTCATCGCTCATGACCCGGTGCAACATCTGATGCAACTCACTGCGGGGGCGTTCGATAAGCACATCAGTCCCTAGACATGTGCTTCTCCGTCGGGAACTAATGAAGGACTGGGTTGGTAGTATAGGAGCTGGCTAACCACAGCAGGAATGAGCCTCTGTTCGCAGACTAGTGCCGGAGCGGCCAGGACCAACAGTTCTCGAAGCCAAGATGGACCCTTATTCGCCGATCAATTTGGGGCCGGGTCTCCCTGATCCTGGCGGCTAAAGGTATTAAGGTATGGCACGGAACACCGTGACACTCTCCTCATTTTCATTCATTTGTGCGGCGCAGGCACGGACCAATCCAGTGCTTCCAATGCGCCCTGTGCGCACCGCACATCCCAGCTATTCTAGACGCCTGGCCGAGGTGCACATGTCATGCCATGGTTTGGTATGTGGCTGATATCCCCCTCCATTTCGCTCTTTTCTTTTGGTTTCTGCCTACCTCCGCTATCTCAACGACCCAATATTTGACTTCATGTTGCCCTTTTCAGCCGATTATCGTGATGACACAGTTATCCAAATCCAGGAAACATCCCAAGTTGACCCCGTCGTACGTCTATCTCGCCACATTTGCATTACACTCACTGACCAGACGAGCGATGAAGCGGACTCATCGAGTCCACGACCCGCAGCCACCCTATTCCAAACGCAGCCGGGACGCTTGCGGTCTACACACAGCAATCTCACTCGCGCCACGCGCCCACAGCCCAAAGCCAACGCGCAATATACGTCGTGGACCTTGATACATCACGGTCGTGGCCGATTTCCGACACCGCCATCGCGTACTCTCCAAAATGGCTCGCCGACCAGAGCGATCACTTAATGTGGCTGGAACAGCTCCCGAGTGGGCATACGCGGTTTATGATTGCGGATGCACGGCTGCAAGTGCCTGCGTACGTTGCTGGAGAGCTTCCAGGGCACGTTTGGGATCTGCGCACGGCGGGGGTGGCCGTTGAGGAGGATGTGGGCGTTTATGATCGCCTTTCGCTTGCGGTGGTTGGGAAGGCCAACCCGGATGGAACGCTGCACAGTCCAGGGGATGATCATACACCTTTGAGAGACGTCATTTGGTTCGGATGTCTTGTACGTCCGCCGGGGTCCCCGAATAGTCGATACTCTCTTCTGAGGGTCATAAACCTGATGACATACTACAACCTGGGTCCGGAGGTATCACTGCGAGCATTGCCACGGAGTGAGCACAGTGAAGAGGGCGTGGCTTCTCGCGATTGGTGCATGACTTCAAGTATGATTATATTTGTCGCCAAGGACCCTGACCTACCCGGACCAAGTCACACAGCCTCTGTCTGCTACGTCTGCCAAATCTTCGACTGGACCGGACTAACTCCACACGATTACCACGCAATCGCGCATCACGGACTTGGCGGGGCCATCAGGTCCCCCATTGCCGATCGGAAAGGCGCGGTGGCCTTCTTGTCCCAGAAACACGATGGCTATGCCGCTGATAAGAACCGCATTATCTGGATCGATGATCCCGATGGCCGGCGGTATCGGGAGATTTTTGCCTCGCCCGATGGGAAGGGGGGGTGGGACCTGAGTCCCTCGAGAATCTCCTTTGCAGGCGACGGGACGCTGCTTGTTCTCGTCGAGGAAAAGGGCCAGCGTGCGCTATACCAGCTGAATCCCATCCCCTACCCACACGAACCGACTCCTGCAGATCTGAGACGGGTGGAACAGACGCAGTACTCAAAGTGGAGCTCTGTCGTCGACGTCTCACCCCTGTGTGACAAGAAGTCCTCCCAAATCCTCATCACCTACGACAGCTTCACCCACGGGAAGAGATCGATTCTCATGGCTCTCCCATCCAGCGGCGGCCGCGGCGCACGGAATCTCTTCATCGACGACCTCCGGTCTGACCTATCCAATGACCAGATCGAGCAGATCTGGTTCACTGGCGCCAACAAGCACCGTGTCCACATGTGGGTGATCAAGCCGTCGCACTTCACCCCAGAGTCCAAATACCCACTCCTTTACTGCATCCACGGTGCCATTCACGGGAGCTGGACGAGCACCTGGCAGGGCACAACGGGATCATTCCCAAACCTCGCCCTCCTTGCCGAACACGGGTACATCGTCGTCGCACCAAACATCACGGGGAGCATCGGCTACGGCGAGGATTTTGTAAACGGTACCCGGCATTCATTCGCGGGTGCCCCCTACCTCGACCTCGAAGCCGGCTTCGCATACCTCGAAAAAGGCTCGGTCCCCTACATCGATACCACCCGTGCCGTCGCACTCGGACACAGGTACGGCGGGTTCCTGGTAAACTGGATTCAGGGCCAGCCGCTGGGCCGGAAGTTCCGCGCGCTCGTGAGCTGCAACGGAGTGTTCAATATAATGGCCTACCTCGCCAGCGACGAACAGCATTTACAATCAGTCCTGCAAGAGATGGGTGGGCCACCGTGGAGCGGCGCGGCGCTGGACGAGTGGAAGCGATGGGACCCCGCGATGCATTTAGGGAATTGGGAGACGCCGCAGTTGATTATTCATGGAGCTTTGGACGACGTGCATCCGGTGTCGGATGCGGATGCGGCGGTTGCGGTGTTGAGGACCAGGGGGGTCGAGAGTGGGTTTTTGCGGATTGAGGATGAAGGGCATCGAGTGAACAAGGGTGAAAACTTTGCGCGGCTGTATGAGACTGTTCTTGCTTGGCTGGAGCGGTATACAAGGTAACTAATGGGTTGTCAATGGCTAATTCTATTATATAAGGACATGCCTGTCCTCGATCCTGGTCCAGACACGTTTGGCTGTCCGATATTCCAGGCTTGTCGTGCGCTTCCTCGCCTTTGGCCTTCTAGCAGGGTTTGTGATAGTTATCTTAAATGCATATACCTATGCAACCGAAACACCCCAATCCAGGAATATTTGAGTGGCGGTAGCATCCTGGTTTTCTATCGCGAGCTCCCATGGGGTCATGGATTTGGGCGTCAGGGCACAATTCGGGTCTGCACCGCGCTGCAGGAGTGCGCGCATCATTTGATAGTGTCTCTTGCGCACAGCCCAATGCAGCGCCGTCCCACCCCCTATCTTCTCATCAAGGGCCGCATTGATCTCTGTCTCAGTACGAAGCGTGACAGAGAAGATCGACGCAAATCCACTTTCCAGAGCGACACTCTGGATCTTCCACCTCCTAATTTCCAGCTTTCTGCGATCCTTCACAGGCGCCTTGCGACGGTATTCCGCCCACATCCTCAGCACGCGGAACCGTTGGACGAGTTTCCACGGCAGGTGTCTGGCCGCGTCGACAAACTGCTTGTAGCTCGTCTGGTCGTCCAGGTAGACCTTGACCCATTCTTCCTCACCACCGTCGAGCATATCGAAAAGATCCACCTTGCCCCCGTGAGCGCGCAAGCGCCGAGTCACATTCACATTCGGTTGCTGTCCCTCGTGGACCGAAATCGATACACCCAGCGGGGTCCTACCCCGGTAATCGAGGGCATTCACATAAGCTCCCCGCTGCAGCAAGAACTCGACAACATCAAGCTGCCCGCCCAGGGCCGCAAAGTGAAGCGGCGTCCGGCCATGCTTCCCTTCCCGGAGATGGATGCGATGCAGCAAGGTCTCGACAACATTCAGGGAACCGTAGTACGCCGCCCAGCAGACTGCGAGCCGGAACGATCGTTTCTCTTCGTCCAGCCACATGTCCCCTTCTAGCCGACTAGGGGCCGTACTCTTGTATGCCGTGCTCTTGGATTTTGCTCCCTGCTGGACTCCTACGCCTATCGGGCCGGAGCTGGGACTGGGACTGGGACTATACTTCCGCTCGTAATGCGCTGCGAGCGCACACTGCCCCCTCGCAACCATGATCTCCATCGCGCAGCGACGCCGCCGGGCGGAGGGATCCCGTCGTCGCACATCTTCAAGGGACAGCTCTGATAGATACGTGCCGCGGGGGAGCGAGGCGCACACCTGGCGGACTGCGGCTGTTATACGTGGGCATCCAGCCTGTTTTAGGTTATAGTAGTCTAGGACTGGCACGTGGGACACGATCTCGAGGAGGAGTTCGGTGGGCAGGCTGGTGAAGTCCATCATCCGGGCGCGCGCTGCCTAGGTGTTGATTATCTTGAGGAGGGGAGGGGCGTTTCATGATGTGAAGTTTGGTTGCGGCGAAGATTGCAATGTGGGTACGAGGGGATGACTCGGAGTCATCTTTCGCTTCTAGAACCTCGTATCCATCGTGGCTGCGCATGCTAGGACGTAAATGCGCCTTTCTTGTTTTTATTTATTTTTTTATAGATAGAATATAAGACCGGAAGAACATATCCAGGCCCGTTGCAATTAGAACCCCCCTGAAAGCACTACTAGACTGTACTATTGATAGGCCGGTCAGCCCTACACTATATTCTCCTCATGTCGTGTCAGCCGCCGAAGGTGTGTGCCACGGCATGTCGGGATGTATTTCTTCCTCCGGCCATGGCTGGCAAAGCCACAGCAGAGCGGGGAGACGAGTTTCTTGATGCGTCTATCCGGAGGTAGACCCAATGGGTCCCCGTATCTTATGTAGCAGCAGCTGGACCAGTGCCAGACCGCTGACAGGCTGATTGCACCCTGGCAGTGGTCTATCCACGCTTTTAAAAGAGTTAGCGGTTTCCTGTCATCTAGTTTCCCACTTCGACGCTTGTAATATCACGAGGAGCAAAACGCCCTAGCGACAGTGGTTTGTGGAGCATGTCCAGACTATTTCTCACCTCGCGGATTGGTGTCCGTTGGCGCTGAGAAGCTATCTTCATGTACATAGCCCGGGCCCCAAGGAAGACAGGCCAAAGCTAGGTACAATATTTACCTACCTAAGCCTTGTTGTACTTGTAATTTATACTAGCATTAGATTAGATGGATATTTAAATTCAGTTCCCTGACAACAAAGGGAAGCGAGCGCTGCGACCACTGGTGGGAAAGCCTTATTGGCAATGGGGTAGAGATAGAACACGGTGCACATGCTACTCAAAATAGCTGATGACTACTGGTCTGGTCTGGTCTGGTATATAGAGGCCAAAGCGTTAAAATTAGTAGCACGGACGGAACGGAACCCTCGCTTGATACGAAAATCCAGTAGCCTCCATGCCGTGTCCTCAGGATTCTTGCCAAGTTGCTATTTAGCCTACCTTACTGCTAATCCAAGGGCCAAGGCAGCCTTGTTCTATGTTAACAGTGAACATGTAACGGAAGAGTATGAAGCTTCCCAATGCACTGTAAGTGGAAACGGCGTGGCCAGCCCCTGCTTAACTGCTACCCAGCCTAGTATAACCACAGATTGTCTTCGTGTCTGTCAGACATGATGTGATTATTCCTAGACTTGGTACTCGTCCCGTTATCCCTAGCCTTCCTGCCGTGACCCGGCCGCAAGAAAGCTCCTGTGCAGTAGGCGCGATGGCCTGGTGATGATTCCCTGACAGACGCTAGTAGGCGTGCCGCGCAACATCTGTTGGGATCTCCCGTGGGTGGTGTGGAATTGGTACATACAGCGGCGCACTAGATTACTAAACCATCTAGTACCCTGCTTGGATGTAGTTAGTTGTTGTCCTGGGTCCATGGCGGCCCACCAACGCACTGAATGAATGGGAAGTGAGGTGAGACTGGGGGTAGAATGGGATGTGTAGGGGATTAGACAATGTTACCAACGAACCATAGAAGAGCAGGAAGTGTTCGGATTCCTGAGCGAGTCCGGATGTATGTAGAGTATATGGATGAGAGTTGATTCGAATAGCAACAATGGGCCCTTTGCGCCGGGACTACAAGATACCTAATACTGGAGACGTTTCCATGGCTGTAATGGAGTTGTGACTTGTTGGTGGAGGGAAGGGTGCCACGTTCGGCATTGAGCGGTTTCTCATTGCGTGTATTACGTGTACATGAAGCTAGGTAAAGGGTCGGTCACCGCATGGCCTAGGTTTGAGTTTTTAGCCTTCTGGATGTGTACGCCTGACAGGGCAGTCAGCAGCTTGGGCCAAGGATATTGGTAAAGAGCCTGGTGAAGGCCTAGTAAATCTCTCCCAGGGCAGCGTGGGTTGGGTAGGGTAGCAGGTATACCCAGCATCGCGAAACATTCTGGGCCGACGACGATGAGACCACAATCCCAGCTAGTGTCAACCATCAGCCCACATGACAAAGGGACACAAAACTACTGAAAGAGGGATCCAAATATATCGACCCATCAATCATCAAATCCATTGAGAAGCGAGGTATCATAACTAAATCCGCCAACAAAGTCACCCAAGTCTCCTCCTCCCCAGGCATAGGCACAACAACCACACACTTCCTTGCCATCCACCCCAGCAGATTCTCCTCCCTACCGTGGTATCAAAAAAAGCAAACCTAATAGATATACCTAAAGTAAAGATTCTCCTGATCCGTGCGATCCTCAAACGCATGGGCCAGATTCTGCTCATTGGGATCCAGCCCAGCCTCAACAAGCATGCGCTCCTTCTTCCGATTCTGCCAGCTCAAATACCAACGCAGGAAGATCACCGCGATCGTCAAGCACACATAGCACCCAATGTGCACGCCAAAGGCAATGAAGTAGCGCGGGGCGTCGTGGTCCAGGAACACTTGCGGGCCGATGGCGTTGCCGACGGCCCAGGAGACGAATGTCGCCGCGATGCACACGGATTTCTTGGTTGCGCCGCCGATGTTGCGGGATACCATTGAGAGACCGAGGTTCTGCGCCGACCAGAAGGAGAGGGTTATGTAGTAGGAGATGAGCAGGCCGACTTTTGTGCCCATGTTTTTGTTTTCGACCGTCATGAGGACGATTGTGCCGACGTAGGAGCTGGAAGTCGTTAGTTTTGAAGAGGGTAGGATGCACAAGGGGGAGGGGAGTCGACGTACGGGATGATAAAGCCCAGCATGACATAGAGATTCTGCCCAGTCTTCCTCACCAAGTAAGCCGAAGTGAGGAGCACAATAATAATATAGAAACCCAGCACCATAGCCAGCAGCTGCGTCTGCAGCAGGTCAAACTCAAAGCCCTTGATGATGATATTGGCAAAAGCACCGAGGCCGCTGGTGGGTAGGGTGGTGAAGATCTGAATGGCCATGTAGCAGTACAGCTGGGGGTCCTTGGCAGCCTCCCAGACCTGGTACGAGCGGAACTTCCTGTTCTGCAGACCGGTCTGGTTGGAGCGCACGCGCTCGACCATCAGCTTCTTGTCCTCCTCGCTGAAGCACTTGGCGCGCATGGGCGAGTCGGGGAGCCACCAGCCCACGAAGATGCCCCAGAGGACCGAGGCGCACCCGTAGGTGAGGAAGAGGGCGTGGAAGGACTTAACGTGGTGGTCGTTGCCGATTAGGCTGAAGCAGTAGGCGAGGAGGCCGCCAACGATCTGCTGCGCGCCGTTCATCATGTACCTGCACGAATTAGAATTAGAGGGACGTATGTATAGAGGAGGGTGGCTGCCACGTACCAGTAGGTCACGGTCTCGGCCTGCTCCTCGCGCTTGTACCACATGCTGGACATGAGGACGAACGAGGGCTGGCAGACGGCCTCGAAGATACCCAGCAGGGTACGGACACCGACCAAGCTGGGGAAGTTGTTTGCGACCGAGTGCAGAGCCAGGATGGCGCCCCAGATGATGATGTTTGCGGAGAGGTATTTGGCGATGGGGACGCGCTGGATGATCCAGTTGGTCGGGTATTCGACGATGAGGACGGCGATGTAGATACAGGTGGTCAACCAGGAGTACTAGAAGGATTAGCTGGCTTCGGTGGAAAAGTAGAGATCCGTAGGTAGGTACCTTGTTACCGTCGAGCAGACCGGCGTGCTCGCGAATGCCCATGATCGAGGCAAACGACATGGTGCCCTTGTCGAGAGCCTGCAGGAAGTATGTGCACACCATGATGACCAGCACGCGGCGGTCGATCAACTTGCGTAGGCGCTTGTTGGTCGCCTCGTCGATGACAATGGCCTCGCCGCCGGCATACTGGGCGATTTCCTTGTCGACACGAGTGGTGTCGACGACATCCTTGGTCATGCCCTCGCCGCCGGAGAGGATGCGCTCGACGTGGGCCGAGTCCCTGACCTCCTTGGACACGGGCGCGGTCTCTGGGTTGTCGGCCATGGTGAAGAGTCTCCAGACAGGGGAACTGCAGTGGTGGGGAAGAAGAGAACCGAAAAACAGGGGGGGAGAGGGCGGACCTTTTATCAACGTCGGGCCATGCTAGTCGAGTCGGTCAACCAGAGCGCACACATGCAGGAGGCATTATTAACAGCTCGACATTAGTGAGCCATCGGTCGAATGCATTGGCATCGGCTGATTAGTGGCACGTACTCCACGGGGAATTCTCCTTCGAGTCACGAGTCAGCTTTCAGCAGCTTTCAGCAGCTTCCCCGGCTTCCCTGCAGGGGTCTCGCCCCCCGGACCCCCTCCTCCGCCCGGGGCAGCCGTGAACATTGGCCCGAGGGGGCCGAGGATCGTTAACATTTCGAGTCAAGCTCTCTTGTCGTGCGTGGCATGGCATTTCCACTCGCCAATCAGGGCCGCCTCCGCGTTCTTGGCTGCACCTTAGCGACGCCCTCGGGGTGCGCTCTGCCGAACGCGCCCCATCGCCAGCGGAGAATCCCAGCCAGTTCTTCCACGTATCGCAGCCTCTGCTCGGGCTGATGATCGGGGAATCTCCCGACTGGGATGCGGGACAATGGCGCCCGACGTTGGAGATAGATAAGCGAGAGGGGGGAGGGAGGTTGGTCGAAAGGTTCCTTTTTGCCGAAAGCTGTCTTCACATTCACCTTCTTTCCCCTCCATACCCCATCCCAGCTCCATCTCCAGCTCCATATCCCCTTACCCCGCCAAAATGTCTCTCACGCAAGCGCAAGCCCACGAAACAATCAACCGCCTCATCACAAACCTCATCAACATCCAAGACACGACAGGCAAATTCCTCCTCCGCCTCGAAGATGGCCGCGTCATCGACACAAAGTCCTGGGCAGGCTGGGAGTGGACGCACGGGATCGGACTCTACGGCATCTGGAAGTACTACGAGCTAACCGGCGACGCGAAGCTACTCGCCATCATCGAGGACTGGTTCGCCGCCCGCTTCGCCGAGGGCACCACCAAAAACATCAACACCATGGCCGTCTTCCTGACCCTCGCCTACGTCTACGAGAAGACGGGAAACATCACCTACCTCCCGTGGCTGGACGCCTGGGCCGAGTGGGCGATGCACGAGCTGCCCCGGACGCAGTTCGGCGGAATGGCGCACATCACCTACCTAACCGAGAATCACCACCACCAGCAGCTGTGGGACGACACGCTGATGATGACGGTGATGCCGCTGGCGAAGATCGGGAAGCTGCTGAACCGCCCCGAGTACGTTGCCGAGGCGAAACGCCAGTTCCTCATCCACATCAAGTACCTGTTCGACACCAAGACGGGGCTATGGTTCCACGGGTGGGAGTTCAGTGCCGACGGCAGCGGCGGCCACAATTTCGCGAATGCGCGCTGGGCGCGCGGGAACTCGTGGGTTACCATCGTCATCCCGGAGTTTATCGAGCTCCTCGATCTCCAGCCCGAGGACCCGATTCGCATCCATCTCATTGATACACTGGTTGCGCAGGTTGAGGCGCTGAAGCGCCTGCAGCAGGACAGTGGTCTCTGGCGGACGCTGCTGGACGAGGAGTCGTACGTCGAGAGTTCGGCGACAGCGGGCTTCGCGTGGGGGATCTTGAAGGCTGTGCGCAAGCGCTATATCAGCGCGGAATATAAGCCGGTCGCGGAGAAGGCCATCGCTGCTGTGGTGGGCATGGTGGACAAGGACGGCGAGCTGCAGAATACCAGTTTTGGGACGGGGATGGGCGACTCGCTTGATTTCTACAGGCAGATTCCCCTGACGAGTATGCCGTATGGGCAGGCCATGGCCCAGGGGGCCCTTGCCGAGTGGCTGCGGGGGACGTTGTGATGATGGAAATTTGAGATGAATAGACGGCCATTCTTGCATTAGACTTAGCAGCATGAAAATATAAACACTGTGGACATTACGAGATGAAAATCTGTCAACATGAATCCTCCTCACAATGGCTGTAAAGGACTGTCGCGTCCCCTTGATTCCTTCCGAAACGTAGCTTCTCAGGAACCTTGTTGATTACCAGATGCGTGTCCGTATCGACATGGATAAAACGTGCAGCTCGAGCCTTGAGTATGCCGACCGCTTGAAGGTCTCGGGGGCCCGCGTCTCCTTCGTTTGGCGACTGTGTAACAGAATAACGATCCTGGTCGATTTTGGTTTGCAGGCAAACGAGCCCCCGAGAGCAAACGGGCAACAAACAACAGGCAACGCGTCCATATAAACAGTGGAATAGAACGGAAACTCAACTCTCAATTCCCATCTAAATTGCTCCCTACTCCCACGGGCACCGCAAAGTGCGGATTCCTCCTGATGTTGCTTTTTTTTTTTTTTTTTTAAGGTGGGGTGATCGGTTATCGGCGACTGTCTACAAGAATATATATTGCACCCACGACCGGCCTGTGTTCAACCTGAAACAGCGATTGATTATAGCAGAAACTTACACTTCTTACTGCAGCTCGATGAGGGAATAGTGTCGAGCCCATCCTGTAATCGCCGCACAGGGTGGGCAGGGGTAGGGGTCGGCGACTGGTGGTTGAGCATCTCACCATGCAAATATGGATTCAGGCCAGTAGCAGCAGGTGCTGGATGCGGAAAGTAAGAACGACCCTTGCTGAGAATTCGACGATTCGACAGTCAGAGCCTGGTAAGCACAGGCTACCAGGCAACAAATACCGAACGGCCTGGGGAAATCGATCCAGGATTCCCCAGCTTCGAGACACCCCTCCCCGCAACGGGACAGCAATTGCGGAGGACAGATCTGATCAGGAACTTACCCCGAGGACTGTCCGACCGAACAATAACGGCTCGCCAGGAATTGCAGTTTCGGAACTTGATTCCAGACCCAGAGAGCAGGTCTCGTGATGCTGCAGCAGGCCAGCTGCAGGTCATCTGGAAGCGCAGTGTCGCAACCACGATGTCTGGTCGCACAGAGGAGAATTTGAACGAATCTGCCTGAGCCGTGGGAGGCGAAGGTTACACGAAAGAGAGTTCCAACTGTCTGGCAGCAAAGTTCAAACAGCTGACCAGGATGGCCATCCTAGCCAGTCCAGCCAGTCCAGGCAAGTCCGGCAAATGCCCGTGTGCGCCAAGCCTCGCGTCGGCGTCTGCAATTTCTGCTGCCCCCTCGTGGCGCACACGTGATGCAATTCCCCGTGGCTCAGCCAATGGTGTCGGGCCCACTTGCCCCTTTCGGGTCTAGCGGGCTTCCCCAAACTTTGTTCTGGATTTCCCCGGGGGTTACATAAGCGACCAGCTGAATCCAAGGCCGTCGAAGCCTCTGAAGGATGCACGTCGATGCTTTTCCTCGCTCTTGACCAGCCGGTCGCTGCTTGGCTTCGGCGCCTTTCATTTTTTTTTTCGCGTGGTCTCCCCTCGCTCGCGCGGCCAGAGCTCCTCCTGTGCGGCCGACTCCCTGCGTCGCATGAGCCCGCTGCCCGCCACTCACTGGGGAAGGGGTGAGGATTTAAGAGCTCGCTCCACCCGCCTCGCCACCGCGAATTGAGCAGCCTCCCAGGCGCAAAAAGGGCACCTCGACCCCATTCTTTGGTTCGCTCGCCACGCAGGGGGCTCTGACTCTGTGGCTCACCCGCCCCCCGTATCCCCGAACCTGGTCCGACGCTGCCGGGGAATACGATGAAAAGTCAGGTTCTCCCCTTCTCACACCTCCAACCACGACCTCTTTCCAGATAACACACACAATGATGCAGCAGAAGCAGATGCGTCCTGCCCGCGCGTGAGTCGTCGACATGGCCTCGAGACACGATATATGACCCCACGTACGGCTACCTGCCTCAATCCCTCTCCTGCGAATCGAACACCCTCACCCAGCCCGAGCAAATGTCCTCGTTCGAGATGACGACCGACCTTACGCAGCCGCCCGATGGACTCATTGGAGGTTACAAAGGCAACAGCGTCCCGGTCAAGATTGTCGTCGTCGTTTTCAGCTCGCTCGCCCTGTACAATGCGGTGGAACTCGTCATCCTCATCCTCTTCACCTTTCAGCGCTACCTGGGACTATACTTCTGGACCATGCTCCTCTCCGGCGTGCTGGGCGTCATCCCGCACGCCGTCGGATACCTCATGGAATTCTTCGCTCTCGGTCCGACCTGGCTCGGCGTCGCGATCTCGACATTCGGTTTCTACTTTATGGTCCCCGGGCAATCGGTCGTCCTCTACTCGCGCCTGCACCTCGTCGTCCAGAACCGCAAACTCCTCCGCTTCGTTCTCTGGCTCATCATCGTCGACGCGGTCATACTCCTCATCCCAACAACCGTCCTCACTTTCTCCACCATCTACGTCCGCACCCGCCCGATAATCATGGGCTACAACGTCATGGAAAGACTGCAAGTCGCCTGGTTCTGCGCGCAGGAAATCCTCATCTCCTCAATATACATCTGGGAAACGGCCAAACTCCTCCGCCTGCGCCCCGAGAAGAACACCCGCCGCACGCGCGTCCTCTACGAACTCCTCGCAATCAACCTGATCATCATCGCCATGGACGTCGCGCTGCTCGTCCTCGAATACCGCGGGCTCTGGTTCCTCCAGACAACAATCAAGGCCGCCGTCTACAGCATCAAGCTGAAACTCGAGTGCGGCGTGCTCCGGAAACTCGTCGAGATCGTCCAGCCGCATCGTCAGGATACGAGCTCCACGGAGCAGGAGCAGTTCCCGACGTTCGTCAATCCGGAACATATCGTCGGGGATGTCACGCATGCGGCGCCGAGTTCCCGTCGTCACCAGTATCCCTGGGGTGCCTCGGTCGACTCGCTTAGCTTGTCGGATCGCAGACGGCCCATGTCAGCTTCGTCGACGCTCTCGCGGCCGCCTTGACTCTCGAATTGAAGATTCTCTAAATCGCTACCGGCGACCCTCTCATCAACCCGCCCGATACTAGGGCCCCCGACTCAAGAAGCTATGCGCTTCGCTCAGGGGACAAGATCGACCACGCGCCGCCACCCGCCGCGGATGGCACGCTGTACCAAACGCATCGACACAGCATCACTCATGCTGTTGATGCTGCTGAATGCAAACCACTCCTCCACGCGTGCGCACACATACACTGTCCCGTCACAAATCGCCGGACTGGACAAAGTGTACCTAACGTGTACCATGAACGCACATCCCCAGCCACATACGGCTCTTCTCCATCTTACATACTCACCTTTGAGACGTTACATACGATGATATCCCTGTACTTATCAGCGTGATTTACATACCAAGCCTAGCAGGCGTTAATTGTCCACTGTCCATTGTACTATTATTTACATACTGTAACCAAATACGCGCGTGGCTGTACAGAAGCGCAATTGAATCATATTTGACTTATAATCGAATGTTCCAGCAGGGCGTTGTGAGAGTTGCCGGGGGGGAATAAGACAGGTGAGCTAGGAAGCCTCCGTCAATACTCTAATAAAGGCCACATCAACCGTAAGTAAGATTGAAACATGCAGAATTCCTTGCCTGGGTTGAGCGTGGGGAAAATTGCGCCATGGCACCCGGCCCCACACATGGCCCGCTCATGCCTGAAAAACGTGGCATCAATTCCAAGTTAGACCAGGTAGTTTGCTGCCTGAGCCCTCGGGCACCAATCTCACCGCGTGTTCATCAAAACATCCAGCCAGCTCCAGCTCCAGAATCAAAGAGTAGACCCCAAACCACCCATTCATCGAAAATTACACAAACATGCCCCCAGCACACCAACCCCCTGCATCCTGCCCACACAGCAAAATCCTCTACACCCCCTCCCCACACGCCGCAGAAGTCGGATACACACAACCCGCCCTGAAAGCCCGACAAGATGCAATGCGCCCAGCACCAGTATCATCATCATCATCCCGAAAACAAAAATCCCGTCCAATCACACTCCGACCCGACCAACTCCGAACAGACCTAACCAACTTCCCCGCCCCACTGATCCTCCCGGACGACGACCTCGCCCTGGACCCAGGGTATCCGCCGCAGTCGTTTCGGGAGTGGGTTGGGGAGGAGGAGAGGAATGCGGTTACGGGGGGGAGGAGGACGGTTTATGTGCTTGGAGCGCCCGGGGTGGATCCGGCGTTCGGTTCTTTGAGGGCTGGGGGTGTGGATGTTGAGGCGTGGACGAGGCCGCGAAGGACAGACGCCAGCTCGGAGTCGAGCATGAATGCGTTTCCTGAGGTGGAGGATGTTGTTGGGTATCTAGCCGCCTTTTATAATGGCCTCCCTGTTAAACAACTCACCCTCGCAAACTGGAAATTCACCTCATGGGATGAACCCGTTCCAGCCACAGCACCTACCAAGCGCAAGAAGCCCTCAAGAAAGCCCCAACCCATCAGCCTCGTAACACCCACAGAACAAATCCGCATCCGCACGCGCCCCTGCCCAGACGGAGCATACACAACCCAACTAAACCTCGACGACCTCCTGGACGCGGCAATCAGCGTCCTGCCGAAAGACGCATATGCGCTGTGCATGCTGGTGCACCATGACCTGTTCGAAGACGATGATGATACGTTTGTTTGTGGGCGGGCGTATGGGGGGAGTTGCGTTGCGGTTGTTTCGACGGCTAGGTATCATCCGGGGCTTGATGTGGTGCTGGGGGTTGAGGGGGGGCATGCGTGGCCGGCGGCGCATTGTGCGGCATATGTTGAAGGGTTGTATCGGGGTGTAGGAGGTGCGAGGAAGAGGCGGAAAGGGGGTGAAGTCTCCAAGTCTCAATCTCGATCATCTCAAGACCACAAGGCTAGGGATGGGCCTCTCGAAGCAGCGCTCGCCGCCTACAACGAGACCAACCCGACACGCACCAAACCAGACCCAGAGAGCGAAACCCCTCTTTGGCTCTGGCGCACCGCCCGAACAATCAGCCACGAACTCGGCCACTGCTTCGGCATCGACCACTGCGTGTACTACGCGTGCATCATGCAAGGGAGCGCGTCGCTAGCCGAGGACACGCGGCAGCCGCCGTACCTGTGTCCCGTGGACCTGGCAAAGGTGCTTGCGGCGACCGGGGCGAGTGTCGCTGAGCGCGATCAAGCATTACTAAGGTTTTGCGAGAGGGCGGATTTGAGGGGGGAGGGGGGGTTTCAAGCGTATGCGGCTTGGTTGAGGGGTTCGTTGCGGTTGCAGGGTTTGGAAGATGAGGCTGGAGGGGATGGAGACGTGGGTGGGAAGGATGGTGCTAGCGGGGTCAAAGAGGATGAGAAGAAGAAGGTGGCTAGTGAGAGTGGGTTGATCACTGAAAGCTGGAAGAGGCTGTGGGATGACTTGGATAAGTAGAATGTGGGTAACGAGGCCGTGTTGAAGTATATCCTGATACCAGGCAATATACCCCACGAACAAACGTTTTTCTCCATTGGCTTGATGCAGCCTTACAGTAGCATACTGCTAATAACGCCATTGTCAAGTAAAAGACTATCCCAGTTGTCAACAATGGTCTGAAACTGGCAGGTTACAGGTGACCTGGACGCGTTCTCTTGCCAAGGTGGACCATAAGTTATCATGTGACTAGGGTAGCCATATACCTGGCCCTTACTACTCCTATTTTTATTATAAGCCTTTATTCCTATTTATAAATAATATATATATTAAATACCTGTAATTACTTAATAAATAGTTTTAAAATAGTTAAAGATAAAAGGAAAAAATAATAATAATAATTAGTTATAAGTATTTAATAAGTAGATTAGCCTATTAACTAGGTAAGGATACCTAATGCTATAAGGAATAGGAGGGGTTAGAATTAATTTTAAGACTAAACCTTAATCCTCCTAGCTAGGAGTTTTAAGCTTCCTAAATACATGTAGTTAAGGTAGGTGCTTTTATAAATATAACCTTGTTATAACTCTACTATTTTATAAAGAATAGTGACGTCCTCCTAATATGTAGTGCCTGAGGCCTGCCTTGACATCCAACCAGCGAAACTGTAACAATCTTATAGTATCCTTGTTTCTATAACTAGGTTATTACTAGTTTTAGACCTGCTATCCTTCTATATTAGTCCCTGCCTAACCCTTATTATAGTAGCATTCTAGTTTCCTACCCCTATTTATAGAGTTATTCCATGGCACCCTAACTATGGGTGCTATTACTCTTATTAGTAGTATAGTTTTAGGTAGCCTTTATATTCCTACTAAGTTTTACTAGGTTTTTATTATACTTTACCTTCCTATAGTAGTATTTAGGGTGTTTAGTAGTATAGCTAGTCTTTTAATAGTTTTTATAAAGCCCTATTGCCTTCCTAGGGATAGCTTATATAAGTAAGAAAACTAATTATTATTCTCCCTAGTGGCCCTATGTTACAGTTTCGCCGGTTGGAAGTCGAGGCGGGCCTCAGGCACTACACGCTAGGAGGACGTCACCCTTCCGCTTGCAGAATAGCAGAGTCATGACAAGGTTACATTCATAAAAGCACCTACCCTGACTACATGTACTTAGGAAGCTTAAGACTCCTAGATAGGAGGATCAAGGTTTAGTCTTGAAATTAATTCTAACCCCTCCTATTCCTTATGGCATTGGGTATCCTTACCTAGTTAACAGGCTAATCTATCCTAACAAAGTAGATCCTTAATAATTCTAAACCTTCTTTTTTAACTACCTAAGGATTACCATGCCTTAATATAATAAATTACTATTAAAAACTATCCAGGGAGATAGCAAACCTTTATTTATATTATTATCCCCTGCGTCCTATACTTCCACACCTTTAACTAAAGATCTTCTAAAGCTACAGGAGGAAGCTAAATGCTAGAAGGATTATAAGTTAATCTAGTAGAAGATTATTTAACTATAATAAGAATCTTATATACTATATAGTGAATTTCCCTAGTCCTCTTCTTATTATAGTCCTGTCTCCCTACTAGAATAAAAAATAGAAATTAAAATTAAGAATATTCCTAATTTTACCCTTATATTTACTTTATAATAATAAGATAAATAGCTTGCTGATTTAAGGAGAACCTTTAAAGGTGCTACCTAGAAATATTAGTTTAATAGCTAGAAGGTCCTAGCTGCTATTTCTTATATAGATAATATTTGCTAGTAGAGATGGAACTAATATATTAATAAAAAGGAGCTGAATGAGTGCTATAAGGATATTAAAACATGGCCATGTTTTAAAGAATAGACTATCTCTCTTATTTAAAATTTGGCTACACTTTAATTAGATATAATGGCTTAATTAGAACCGGCACATTAATAACCTAACCAAGATCCCCATGAATTTCATGTGTATTTAGATATATTAGAGCAATATTTCCCTTAAGCTACTAAGGAAAGTTAGGCTTTAACCTTTTTTACTAAGCTACTACTAGAGCTCTAATAATACATCCATGAATATATAATCTAAATCCTAAAGTCTTGTAATAAAATGGTTACTATTACTACCTATTACTAGAATTTATTAGGCTAAACCTAAAAATAGAGATTTAACTCTAGACTAATAGCACTTTATAAACACCCATGCTCTAGTTCTAATTAGAATAAAAGAGAGATTCTAAATAAATATAGAAACCCTACTAATAAGCAAGGAAGACTCTTACAATGCTATAAATATAATAGTAAGGATTACCTTGCTAATTACTATTTAAAGGCTAAGATCTAACAAGTTAAAATAGATTCTAATACTAATTTATTAGGAAATATTAATAGGTTAAAGTAGAGTCTCTAACTTTAACTCATGGTTAAGTGGAGACAAGCTCTTGCTTCCACATACTAATTAAGATCTAGAACTATATTAATACTCATGCAGACCTTAATACTTGCGCTAAGGTTAATATTATAAGCTATTAATTTATCTAATACTTTAAGCTCTAACAGGCTAAGGCTACTGCCCTAATTCTTAATGCTATTAATTAACTATAAATACTAACTTATGGAGTATGGAGAGTACCTCTTACTCTTATAAATTCTTAAGGCGTAACTAGGTACTTTAAACGCCCTTATATGGCTATCTAATAAGATCCTTCCCTTAAGGGAAGCCCTATTCTACTTTTAATAACTACCCTACATGCCTATAATATCCATCTTTCACCTAATAGATACTAGTGGTGGTTTAAGACCTAAGGCTAGAAATCCTCTTAAGATATAAGTTTATAAAAGCCTATTAAAATAAAGCTTATATTTTTATAATTATAAAAATGCCTAAGGAAGTCTAGCTATCTAATAAACTTAAAGAAGAACTAACTAAGAACTATAAAGGAATACCCCCTAAACTCCTTATATTTAAGGACGTTTTCTCTAGTAATAATACTAAAGCTATTCCACCCTTACAAGCTAGTAATTATACTATTATATTAGTTAATAGTATATTAGCACCATAGGGTCCTATTTACCCACTTTCCTAAAGTAAACTTGCTGCTTTATAAAAATATATTAACAAGAATATTACCTATAGCTGTATATAACCCTTAACTAGTCCTGCTGGAGCTCCTATCCTTTTTATACTAAAGAAAGATAGAAGTCTATAGCTATATGTTAACTATTAGGGATTAAATAGGGTTATAGTAAAGAATTAGTACCCTCTCCCTCTAATTTTAGAGATTCTTAATTAATTATTAGGATCCTACTATTTTACTAAGCTAGATCTATAAGACACCTATTACTATATTCACGTCCGCGAGGAAGATTAATAGAAGACCATGTTCTAGACTTAATATAGATATTTTAAATATATAGTTATGCCCTTTAGACTTACTAATGCACTAGCCATGTTTTAGAGCTATATCTATACTATATTATATAATATCCTTAATTATTTCTATATTATTTACCTTAATAACATCCTTATTTTCTTACAAGATTAGAGAACCCATACCTCCCATATCTATCAAGTACTAGAACGCCTTTGCAAAGCTGACTTATATACTAAGCCAAGTAAATGCACCTTTTACTAAGACTATATAGAATTCTTGGGCTATATAATTAGTAAAGATAGGATTTCTATGGATTTATACTAAGTAAATAATATTATTTTATAAAAGGAACCTTAAAGCTTCTATAATATCTAAGTTTTCCTTAGATTTTATAACTTCTATTATTAATTTATATACAACTATTCCTAAATTGCTTTACCCCTTACTAGTCTTTTAAAGGGAAGTAAAAATAGTAAAAAAGTAGGAACCCTAAAATTCTCTTTTATAAAAAAGCTTGCCTTTTATTAACTTATTACTACTTTCTAGTTAGCTCCTCTATTATAATACTTTAATCCTTAGAAACCCATCTAAATTAAGACTAATACCTCTAAAGAAGGGATAGCAGGAATTATAATACAGCTAGATAGTAATAAATAATATTATCCTATGGCCTTCTGGTTAAAAAAGTTCTCTAGACTAGAGCTTAATTATAGTACGCCTAATTAAGAGCTATTTGCTATTATTTAGTTATTTAAACACTAGAGGCACTATCTTAAAGGGAGCCTTAATTAAATTACTATCTTGTTAGATTATGCAAACCTATAATCCTTTATAAAATAGCTAAGGATAAATGGCAGACAAGCCTGCTGGTGTTTATTCTTAACCCCTTTTAACTTTGTTATTAAATATTAAGTAGGTAAGTCTAATCCAGCAGATAGACCATTATAAAGATGGAATAATTCTTGTAAACCACTAGGAGCGCCTGAGGTTATGGCGCTGATTTATGCGTGAATGGCCATTATAGAGTCTTTAAAAGTTAAAGACTTATTAGTTAAAAAGACTAAATTAGAGCTTAGTAAGAGGCCTTTATAAAACTATTATTCTAAGCTTAACTAGTCCAGGCGTGGGCAGACACCTTTGCAAAGACACTCTAAGCCTAATACCCGCATAGTATTAAGCCCAGGAGAGGCTGGTATAGAATTAGCTAACTAGGCTATATGGGATGTGTTAAGCTCTAATCAAGCTGTATCCTGCTATGTTATGCAAGAAGCTTGCCATGGTAAAGACATCTACTAAAATAAAGCTAATCTAGACTTATAAAGTCTAATTTACTATTTACAAGACAAAGACCTAGAGATAGGGTGATAAAAACAAGCCCTAATATAAGATTTATAAGGACTAAAGCACTAGAGCATGGGTACCCAAGGAATACTATACTTTAAAAATTACTTATATATTTTACCAAGCGCAAGGTTAAGGCAAAAAATAATAAGCCTCTACCATAATAATCCCTTAGCAGGACATTTTAGCCAGAATTAGATAGAAGAACTTATAAAATAAAAATTCTATTAGAAGAATATACAATAAAACATTACTAAATATATATAGGAATGCGCAGTTTGCCAGGGCACTATAGCACCTAGACACAAAGTATACAGCAAACTAGAACCTCTACCTATCCCAAATTAACCCTTTGTAGAATTATTAATAGACTTTATTACTAGGCTACCCAAAGTCATATTTAAAGGGCAATCAGTTAATAGTATACTAGTTATTATTAATTAATTTATAAAGTGGTCTATATTCCTACTAGTATCCTTAATAATAAATATACTAGAACTAGCTGAACTATTCCATATAGAAGTTAAATTATGCTATAAACCCCCTAAGGGAATAGTATTTAATAGAGGTTCACTATTTACTAGTGAATTTTGGTTAGAACTCTGCTACTAAAGCTATATTAAGTATAGACTTTTAATAGTGTATCACCCACAAACTAACAGCCAAATAGAAAGGATAAATTAAACACTAGAATAGTACCTCTAATACTTTATTAATATAAATTAATAAACATGGCCCAAACTCCTCCCAACTACTTAATATGCCTATAATAATGCGCAAAGTGTAATAATAGGCATGTTAGCCTTCCAAGCACTACATGGATAAACTCCTAACTTTTATATAAGAATTAAGGATAATTCTATAAAGGAGAAGGTCCTAGTAGTAAAAAACTATATAGGAAAACTTTAATTACTATAAAAAGAGCTAAAAAATTATTAGGAAAGTATAGTAGAAAAGTAAGTAAAATAGTATAATAACTATTATAAGCCCTAAAGCTTTAAAAGAAAGGACCTTATTAGGCTATTAACTAAATATATTAAGCTTAAGGGATTAAATAGAAAGTTAGCACCTAACTTTATTAGACTATTTTAAATACTAGACTGTGTGGGAACACAGGTGTACTAACTTAGCCTACTAAATTAATATAGCTAACTTTATAATATCTTCCATATCTCTCTACTAGAGCCCTGGCGTGGTAGTGCTAAGGATGAATTACTAATGCCTAAGCTAGATAATAACAAGGAATAGGAAGTTAAGGAGGTTAAAGATAGGAAACTTTATAAAGGTAAGCTATACTACCTAGTTAAATAAAAAGGCTAGCCATTAGAATATAATTAATAGGTATTTACTAAGGATATAGTTAATGCACCTAAACTTATTAAGTAATTTAAAAAGGTAAATAAGTCTATTTTTAAAAAGACTACCTAAGAACTAGCACTAAACCCCTATTATAATACCATAAAAAACACCACGCAAAGCTAAAGCTTATTAAGAATAATAGGGAATAACTCCTTAAATACATTTAATATCTTAGCACTATTGGGCACTGCCCTATTACCATAGAAATGGGTAATCTCCACTTCTACTTTATTATAGAAGGCATGGAGAGCCGCCAACCAAGCCATATAGCCCTTGTTACTAGGAATTAAGCAGAGCAGCTTCTGTAAGTAATAGTATTGCTAGTTATCCACCAGGGCACCGCGAGTAGGAGGCAAGATGTGGGCTAGCTCGTGGTAATAAGCTGCATAGAATAATTTATACTTAGCTTTCTTAGGCTATAAAATAGAACCAGAATATTAGTATAATATTTACTAATTATAACTATTAAGAACACCTACCACCTAATCCTTCTTATTACCCATTAAACTAAAAGCTTTATAGTAGGCAGTCTTAATATTATTAAAAGCCTAACACAAGGTCTTTACCACATTATTAATGCCAGGGATGATTGTGTTGGCCTAGATGTCTACACTATTATTACCTTCATCCCAGAACCTAGTATACTATTTAAGAATTATAGAGAGATTAGCAGTATTACCAAGCATTCCTACTATAGTCTATCTAGATTAGCCTTAAACAAGCCAAGAACCTTAGAAAAATATATACTTAAGTATAACATGTTCCTGGTAGAACACTACTAATAAAGTATTAATTTTTTTATATCCAGATAATAGTTAATCTTAAAGGAAATATAATCTATAGGATTAAAGTTCTTAATACTAGTACAAAAGTAATAGAGGCACTAAACAAGCTTAGGCTTTAGCATAGTTATAGTAGTAGCATGGGTACATAGTGGCATTATTTTAAGATAGAAGACCTTTAATCTAGCAGGCAAAATAAAGTTAAGGGAGAGCAAAGGAAGGATTAGTAAAGAGCTAGAGAATTAAAAGGTAAATATAAAAGAAAACTTCTTGCTTAAGGCCATGTTGCTAAAATACGCGTATCTTTAAACTACTATTATAGTAATAAAGGACCCCCCCCCTAATAATAAGTAAAATAAAAAAATGGAACATGAACCTTACTAAAGGTTACTATTCTATTAGACCATGGTTACATAAGGACTTTGTAAGAAGACTTACTCTAACTAAGGGTAGTTAGTATAACAAGACAGGGTATAGTTATTATAGTTTTGCTGGTTAGAAGTTAAGGTGGGCCTCAGGCACTACACGCTAGGAGGATGTTACCCTTTTGCTTGCAGAATAGCAGAGTTATAACAAGGTTATATTTATAAAAGCACCCACCCTAACTACATGTACTTAGGAAGCTTAAGACTTCTAGATAGGAGGATTAAGATTTAGTCTTGAAATTAATTCTAACCCCTCCTATTCCTTACGGCATTGGGTATCCTTACCTAGTTAACAGGCTGATCTATCCTGACAAAGTAGATCCTTAACACCCTAAGCATCTTACTCTTTTAATTAGCCCTAAGTTATTTATATTATCTAGAACCCTAATAAGGTTTTTAGGCCTTATTTTTATATTAGTTATAATTATTTATTTTATAACCTAACTTACTATAGTAGAAGTATAGATTCTCCCTTTAGTAGTAATCTCTTTCTACCTTAGAGATGGTTATATTAATTTTTATAGGTTAAGGTCTATATAGGTTACTAGTACCTTGGTTCCTTGGCTAGAATTATTATTATTTATTAGTATAATAGCTAAATTTTTAGTTTTAATTCCTTAGGTAGAACCTATAATAGTTACCTTATATAAGCCTTAGCTCTTAGAGCTAGTTACTAATTCTAGTAGCTATATTATATATCTTAGTAAGTAACTTAGGTTACTTTATAAAGGCTATTTTCTCTTAGACTTAGTATAGTAATCTTTTTTTATAGTAGTATATAAAGGTGTTATCCTCCTATATAAGGTAGGATATAAGTTACTAGAACCTAGATATATAGGTATTTATATTATCCCTATAGGCCTTTAGCTTATTAATTTCCTATTTTATATTATAGGTTATATTAATATTTTTAAATACCTGCTTAAGCTACTCCTAGAAAGTACTATAGCTTCTAAAATCTCTTAAGTATCCCCTTTTTATTCCTTATATAGCATGGTTTAGTATTCCCTTATATAGGGCTTAAACTATTTATATACTACTCCTATTAAGTAGGTAGAAGTAAAGAGAACTTTATCCCCCTTAGTTCTAAACTTGCTTTTATTAATAGTAAGGTAGGTAAATATTTATATTAGCTAGTACCTAAGCTTAGATTAAGTCTTATTAAAAGGTTCTAGAGCCTAAACCTTTATAGCCTTTACTATAACCCTATTATTAAGCTTTTTAACCTAGTTAAGTAGTTGCTTAATTATGCTAGAGGTATTACCTAAAGTATTATTATACTACTCTAGGTTAGTGGTTAGGTAATTAATAGTATTACCTTATTCCTGGATATATCCCTATATAGTCTAGATAATTAACTAGAGGTATACTATTTATTAGGCTGGTATACCCTAGGGTGCATTATTTAAAGCTATTATAATTACTTTTAAGTTAATCTAAAGATACTTTATACTAACTAGTAATTAATTTATTATAAAAGGTTAATCTTTTAAGCCTTCCTAAACCCTAGGATTATACTAACCTAAGTCCTAATAAGAATAGATTAACTTAAAGCTCTTTTATTTACTTAACATGTGACTAGTATAAGGACTAGCTATAATTAGGTTAGACTAAGGTATAGATAAAGGCAAGGCTAGTCTTTACTATATATAATAAAGCCTGTTAAGAAATACTAGGTAAAGTATTATTATAAACCTAGTCTTAAATTAGATTAATCTAAAGGTAGCACTTAGAATAATAATATTATTAATTATAAAGAATAAGTAAGACTAGATATAAGTAGTAATAAGTATTCTTATATATTTTTTTATTTTCTACTATTCTCCTACTATTTAATAGCATACTAAATAGTATACCTAATAGGTATTATTATATCCCCTACTATCTTCCTACTATCTAATAGTCTCCTGGATGGTATATAGCACGTGACCTATTATTATAAGGCTATTTTTAGTAGCATAGGAATAAATTAAAATTATACTAATACTACTAAATAATCTTATTATAAGGTAAATACTATAGGAAGACGCCTTATATTATCTAAAGTAGTTTCAAAGTAAGTACTTATTAACTAGTTACTAAGTAACTACTTAAAAAATATAACTATTAACCACCTTGTATATAGTTTTATAAAGCTTAATAAGTAGAATATTAGTTAATATATAAATTATACTAATTTTAGAATTTATTATTTATATTAGATAGTAAATATAAAGATAAACTATTTAAGGTATATATTTTAAAATGGTAGATATATATATTTTAACCTACCCCTATATTATAAGATATATAGCTAATTACTAACTATATTAAATTTTTTAAGAATCCTAAAAATATTATTACTTATTAATAGACTTATTTTTATCTTAATTAAAGGTAGTAATATCTAAATAATCTTAGTTATAGTTTTAATAGTAAGTTATAGTAACTATTTTATAACTAGTTTTTAAGTAGTTAGTTACTAACTACTTAGGGCTAATTCTTTTTTATATAGCCTTTATTATATTATTTTTATAAATATATTATCCTTTAAGTAATAGTAGCAAGCCTTAAAGCTAAAAGAAATAAAAATTTTGTTAGAGAACACGGACATTGTCAGCCAATGGATCTGCTGCGCCGCAGCCTAGCGCTGTGACAACTACGGAGGAATAATGTGCCGCGCCAAACATAGGCAGGCTATAATGCTAGGCTAGATTAGAGTTACAGGCATAGACAGTATATGCTATGGCATAGACAGGTCTATGGTGCAAACATAGCTAAGTCTATGCAGAGTATAGACAAGGATATATTAGGACTTAGTATTTAAGGACACTTATTTATGCATGTAATTAGTCTTAGTTACTATTTATTATTAACTAGATAAACTATACCCTACCTTTTAGACTTAGTTACCTTTTTTAACCCCTAAGAAGCCTTTCTTCTCACTTTAATATAAGAATATCCTTACAACTGCCAGTCCTAAGATGGAATAATAGGCATAATCTAATAATAATAGACCCTTATTTTAAAAAAGAAGAGTATATCTGCTATTAACAATAGGTAATAATAAGGGAAAAACTATTTAGGCAACCACCTTAGCTTCTAAAGAGAACCTTACACCACCTTAGTTAACTAATGCTTAGAAAATTGTCTAGCTTAAAGCTGTAATTAATACTCTACTTGCTAAGACCCATTAGTTAGAAATATTTAAGGGGATTAAAGTAAATAAAGCTAAATCTTTTAATAGTAAGCAATCTACTTTAAGATAATATCTAACTTCCATGGACATGTATATTTAAATTAATAATCTATCTAATACAAGTAAAGGTAACAAAGTACTATTTACTAAAACATATCTTACTAGAGCCACATTTAACTAGTTCAAGCTATTCATGCGAGATTTTTAGGAAAACCTAAGACATGTAGATAGGAAAGATAGCACTAATACTATTTTTAACTCCTATACAGGCTTTAAGAAACAAATCACTAAAGCCTTTAGGGACCCTAATATAGAAAAAACTACTAAATAATATATATATATATGCTTTAACAAGGACTAAACATAAGTATTAGGGAACTTACCTTAAAATTTTACTAAATTATATTAAACCTTAATTAGGAAGATAAAGCATACCACTCTTAGTATTATAATATTCTTAAACCAGAAATTAAAGATGCTATAATATACTAAAAGAAAGCCAAAATACTTAATAAAATAATAATATTATATCCAGGATTAAGAGCCGCCTAATTAAACAACACTTTAAAAAGAAACAATAGAATTAAGTAAAGGATAGTTATTAAAACTAATACTAAAAGTAAAGCCTAAGAAAAGACTAAGATAGAGATATAGAAATAAATGCTACTATTACTACTAGAGAATAGAAGGGTGGACAGCAGGCAAAGCAACACTTTAATAGAAAGTGTTATAGATATGGAAAAATTAGATATATTAAGAAAGATTATTAATTAAAGTATAAGAGGAATAGACTAGCCACCCATAATATAGAAATTAATATTATTTATACAATAACCTATAATATTAAGATTAATACTACCCACACAACAACTAAACCAATTGCTATAATAACTAAAGTTAATAAAGGAAATAACACAGATTCTACTATGGAATATAAAAGAGTATTAAATAAACAAGGAATAAGCTTATATAGTAGAGTTCTAGGTTACATGCACTAATACTCTTATAGATACTATCCTTAGTTAAGCAAGAAGGCACACTAGGAAATTTATTAGATAGAGTATTATAATAAAGATTACACTTAACACTAAAACACTAAGTATAAGTACTACTAGATCCCGCAGCTACTAAAGGTGTTGTAGAAGACAAACTTAAATATCTACTTAGAAAAGATAACTATAACTACATAGAAGAGGAATAGGGACACCTAAGTTATATGAAACTTAGCGCATATAATTATAAAGTTAGGAATTACATATTTCACTATAAAAAAGGAAAGTTTAAGCTATAGAATTAGAATAATATTTTATAATAATACTATAAATAGCACTAAAAGAAAGTAAACCTTTTTTCCATAGAGAATAGTAAATTAGTAGTAATTATTATAAGATTAAATAGGAAGCATGTAAGAATCTTACTAGATTTAGGATATTTAGAATAATTCTTAAGTAAAAGATTTATTAATGCTAATAACATACCTATAAAACTAGCTAGATATAACCAAAGAATCTTTAGATTTAGAGGAAAGCTACTACATAATATGCCAGCATTAGTAATTCTTTTCTCCTTGGTTTGTTGGCTGGTTGGTGTTGCCTTGGATCTATGTGGCTGGTCTCTTACTTGTTGGCAGGGCAGAAGAACCTCACACCCCAGCATCCTTTTTCCAGCAAGAGTCACCCGAAGCGGTCTACGCGGTTGCCATTGCCGTCCTATTCTGGCGCCTATGGAATGGCTCGTTCGCTGACATGCTGGTGGGTGGGATGGTCCCCCTTGGATTGCCAGAACCTCCCATGTTCCCTTTAGCCGGGCTGGCTGGAGCCATGACGCCATTCACGGGTCTACTATGGTGGGGATAAATTATTATTTCTGCCTCTAGCTAGGTATTCCTCTAGGATAACCCATGATATAATTAGATTTAACTAAAGCTAATTTATTTTAGAGTGGAAAGTGGAAGAGCGCCAGGCCTCTAAAGATTCCATGCTAAGGTAGGTTGCTCTGCTTTAGGATTATGCCCCAACCTCCAATTGCGCATGTGGGCTGGCTTTCCATAAACCTAGTGGCGAGCTCTGCGCTTCTTTAATCATTTTGGGCGGTTTGGGGGTGGTTTGGAGGCACTTAACTCTTCAAGCACTTTCCCCTTTGGTGAGACCAGTGAAAATGCCTTAGTGCTTAAATAGATTCCTGCCCAGGGATTGGTGCTGGATCCCCCACGCACAGCTGGTCGCGTTTAGCTCGCCCAGCCTAGTGATTTAGATTATAATGGCTAAGTGCCGCTTTTCTAGCATAGGCCTTGCTTGGTAGAGCATCCTATCCATATAATAACAGGAAATAGCCTAGAAGTAATCACATGGACATGGATCATGCTTTGGATTACAACATGCGGCTGACTAGTTCTTGCCTTGTTGGGCTATTTCTAGCTCTAGACAGGCAAATGCAACGACATCTCCTAAGCAATTACCATTTTTGGTGATTTCCCGGTTCTAGTCAGCCTAGATTTCTACCATAAATCTGCCCCGGCTAAAATTAGACTAGGATTCACCATAAACTCCTACCAGAGTCTGCGGCTTGGGCGACTTGATAACTAAATTCGCTTTGAAGCCATCTAAGCGACCTACTGGTGGATATTTTCACGAGGCTTCTTAGAGTCCAGCCCTTGGCCACCTAGGTAACACCCGCTGTTCCTACAATCCTGGGATATTTAGGAATGCAAGGTGGGCCTAGAGGGGCCGCAACTCCGCCACATCCCATATCCTATGGTGACGACTTCCTCATTTTGGAAGTACTAATGGATTGTTCGGCGGGAGTCTTGCCGTGGTAACGTGGAGTTGTATAGACAATGCGGGCTATATCGGATATAAACAAGAGGAATGTGTGTCAACATTATTATCTTGTAGATACTAGATTATGCTTTATAAGAGGCTATTCTCAAAGGATCCATTCATTCTTCCCGCTGGCCGTCAACCAACACTATTACTCGCCTGTCTACATTTATAGCGGTCACCCAAAATAAGCACCTTTCTTTTCTACAACCTGAATTTGAACCCCTCCTATTACTCCAAAAAGGCGCGTTTTAGTAAATAGGAGTTGGTTTTGCTTAATAAAAAACAGTCTACTTTAGACCTAGATTATAATAGCAAAGTAAATCGCGGGTCCACTTCTTCTATTTGCCCGGCATAGTCTAGTGTTCTTAATATTTATGCCTTGCAGTCTATAGGACCTGGTATGTTAAAAAACCCCCTAGTCCTAGAAATTTGCTAATATTAGATACTACAGCCCCTTCTACAGCTACTCTTAGAAGTACCAAAGCGCCTAATCAAGATAATAAACCTTCTAGCAAACATAATATTAGTGATGTTGAATTGCTTTAAAGCCTTTTTTTAGGGTCTAACCTAGGTGCTGGTGCTAGATCTTTAGAAGTTAATGAATTAACTTCACCTTTATCCCCCTGGAATACGCAGTCTCCCTCTGTTAATAATGGATTGGCACCTAGAAATAAGGATACATGCATAACCCAACCTAACTCTTGTTTTGATGGACAGGAGTCCATTCGCGACTCCCATCTTTCAGAGGGTGTTGCATCAGGGCCAGACTTGGCCACATACTGTTTAAATCTATCTCCTTTACTAGAACTACGTGCCCGTGATTCTGTGATCGCGGATGACCACATTACTAGCCATAACCCAACGAATTTCAGCGAATCAGCCGCCATTTGGGAGAGTGATGATTAGTACTCAAGTTTAAACGATAATAAGACGCGAATAGATGCTAATAAAAGAACTAGCATTGGTTATGCATTAATAAGCCTACTTTAGATTTTGGCCCACATACTAGAATTAGTAGTCTGGTATTAATGGAAAGCTTAGGCTTTAGCTCCCCTTACTATTTAAATAGCTATAATAGTCTTATTAAAAATGCCCATGGTTTTATATATAATTTTAAAACTTGTCCTATTACCCCTGTAGAGGAGATTTATCTTTTAGACCTTAATAATATAATTACAACGCCCTGGCAGCCACTTGTGGATAGGAGAGGGAAGGTAGTATCCTAATTATTATAGGGGTTATACCTAAATTAACTTAAATATTACCTATTACTCTTACTAGGGCATGCCTGGAAATAGGTGCATAAGGCTATACTAGTATAAAGTAACTTCTTAGGGAAGTATATTTTATATCTAATAAGCTAATACCCGCGTGGTCCCCTTTATAAACCTTCCTCTATCTAAGTTGCTAGAAGACTTTTACTAAATTCTTACATATGGAGATCCCAAGCCACCCTATAATAAAAGTAAGCTAGCCTTTAATTACAAGTACATCTCCTAATTAATATAATTAAAGTTACCACCCTTTATTAACTAATAGTCTATAGCGTCTGGATAGAATAACTTTATTAATTAACCTTTAGGACATAGAGCAAGTTCTAATCTTTATTAGATATTCTAGTTTTTATATTTATAATAGGAACCTTATATAGTCCCTTATATTCTTCTAGGGACCTACCCATGGACTACTAGTTAATACTTCTATATAAAAGCCAAGCCCTCCTATACCTGCTTATAGACCCCTCTTACTTAAATAAAAGTAGTAGCTTGTAAGACTAAAATAGGATAGATATACTTAGGATAAGATTATTCCTAAATTTCCTAGCTAAAAAAGGAGTAACCTCCAGGCCATCTATTTAAGAAGCCTAAAAGATTTTTACAGGCTAGGCTCTTAGCATAGTTACCCCTCTAGAAATCTAGCCTTGGTACCCAAGTTATCCTTGAATAATTGTGGTCTTGCAGAAATAACTGGCAATACCCGCATTAATGATCGCCAGACGAACCAGGTGATGAAGTCACGATATAATCTGCGGGCAAGAGGAAGTCGGTGAATAACTATGTCGCTTATCTATGTACGTACTAAATAATCACGAGATTCTTTAGTTCATGTGTAGCGCAGGTCTTGAACACAAGGCATCAATCATCAAACCTTAAGATAACAGGTTACCTCTTCACGAATGCATCATCAAAGACAGTCACCAAGTGTGTTAAGCAGTTTGTTAGCCAGGGTAGGCCATTCTTAAACAAGTATCTGGAACTTTCTGTTGGCTAGAAATAATTTAATATGCTAAGCAGCGTAAACACGCAACATTGTTCTTAGGTTCTCATATTGTCCAGTGTCCATCTTGAGGGTGAAGTTAAATAGCTGAACAATATCTCCCACTTGTTCTTAATATATTAGGAAAACATGCAAGAGATGTAGTAGCTTAAATTGGTAGATATCACGTAGCTCTTGTAATTCATATTTTACTATAAAAATATAAAGGCGAGCATGGGTAAGAAGTACTTTAGTATAGTTCTCCTTTGGATTATAGCTAGCTTGCAAGCCCTTAGAAGGCCAGGGCTGGATCTGCCTTATAAAGTAGTCTATGAATTTTTCCACTGTCTCTGTATCTCTAAAGAGATTTCCCTCTAGAATTACATGGTTCTGCTTCCTCGTGCACCCAAAGTCAGGTCGGGGGGTGGCGTATTATTGGGAAGTAAGAGGGAGTAGTCTCTAGTGTATAAGTACTAATAGACAAGGCTAAATATATACACATCCATATCCTTAATAATAATAATAGATTTATTACCTGCAAAACTACTAGAATTAGTATTAAACTAGGGTATTAAATATAATTTAAGTATATAGCTATAGATAAAATCTTCCTTATAGTTAATACTTATAGTAAATTTTAGGAGCTTAAAAAGGAATACTTTATATTTTAGTTAGTAATCTATTACCTAAGGAATTAATTTACCATTACTAGTTATTACATGGCGCTATAATTAGAGTTAAGAAAGGCAGAAGTTCCTTATATAAGTAGTATATAGTTAAAGTAGGTTTAAGTAGCTTTATATACTTTATTACTATAATATTTGCCAAGGTCTTATATTATAAAGGATATACTAGGGAGCTTAGCTTACCTTACTAGGGCTTCTATATAATAATACTTTATTAGTAGATCTCCTTAGGGAAGCTAGGCCTTAGGTAGGGCCACTTTAATATGGCAAGCAATAATTTAATTAACCTACTAGACAGACTGTCATAGCAGAAACAAGTTGCTTGCTGGGGAAACAGCTGGACCGTTAAGTTATTAGCCCATAGACGCGCTCTTTGATTCTCTATATATTGCACCTGTAAATACTTTTGTTAACTATCACCACTACTTAGCTTAACGAATGCCTATTACTGCTGACTTTACGTATGAAAATGCCGCTTGAGTATCCCATGTAGAATCCTTTATCTTACCAATAATTGTCCATCAAGCTGAAGTGTCCAGGCTGTTGCAATCAGGCAGGGTTGAGTTTATTATTAGTAAAGACCAAAAATGGTTGTCCATCCATGCGGCACTAGCAAGGACTTTCCCAGAGATATTACTTAAATCGCCCTCAAACAGTGAAATTGATGAAGTCGTATTTGGTCGTTACTGTGGCCAACTCTCCTCTCGAACGGGCAATATCATACACGGGTTCTTGTACAGGGCTTTAGTCGGGGAGATATACATCGAATCACGTCAGGGTGAGCATCGACATCTATCCCTTAGTACCGAATATCTCAAAATAAGGACCATCTAGCTAATCTAAATAGGAGATCAAGATTGAAGAGGAATCTAGCGATATCTAAGGATTATGAAAACAAACGAGAACGAAAACAAATTGCCAGGATTTCGATTTCATTCTACTGTAACTAGAACTTAGATCTAATATCCATAGCACTAAATCTTCGCGTTTTCTTTCGCAGCATAATTGCCAGCTCATCAACCGTCATTCCTACCTGATTCCCGATTGGGACCAAGCATTCCGCGAGATACCTATAATCTTTCTGCAGTAAACGGTTTGTAATCATTATATAGTCGATGTTCTGGAAAACTAACGCATTCTCGGCGGCATAGCGGTCTTTTTGTTGAAGAAATGAGACGGGATGCTCACGCCAGTGTCTCAGAGGGTTGAGATGATGAGAGGTGTGGTACCCGTCATTATAACAAAAGCGGTTGCTCTGCACAGGCTTAAGTTAGTATATTAGTCCAAAAGATAGACAAAGAGTTTGTATCTTACTGCCACATCAATCACTGTAACACTTGAACGAAAATCTGATTTCGGGTTGGCCTCATCAACAAACGCATGCTGGCCCCAGTTCCCAACCATGAGTCCCAGCCGCAGCTGTAGCAGAGGTAGGATAAAAACAAAGACAGTTGCTTTCCAGCATATATATCTCCAAAATAGATATAGGAAAATATAATAACCAAACTCCCAGGCAGCTGTTTTGAATGCAAAATTAATTTTTCCTTTGCGCACAAAGTAAAGTGGCAATTCCAGCCATACCAGGAAAAGAAATCGGCTAATATAGCATAAAAAGTCAAAAAGCTCATCGCGTTGATACCAAATGGTGGACGAAAGATCATCTGGTCCATTTCCTTCGACGTGGTGGTGCTTAACATGGTGGTAATAATAAGAGTTCCACGTATGTCCCATTAAAGGATCCATGATATACGGGAAAATAGTATCAAACCACAGAAACTCCCTCTTTAAGAGTCCTCCCATATGTATGTGCTGATGCATCATAAGCGTGTATGTTCCAACAAAGTAGGCTTGCATGGCCCAGTGCATTAGACCATGGATCCAGTGGAAGTGTTGAAATAGGAGGATAGCGCTGGGAAAAGAGGTAGTAAAATAAAGCAGAACATGAGTAATCATTACAACGTCTGTTTCAACGCGGACAATCGCTCTCGCAAGTCTTGTATATGGTTGAAGAATCCACCTATCCATAAATGGATGTAGTTTAAAATCTCCATGATCCCAGCCAAGGACCACCGTAGGTTCGAAATTAGAGTCGTTTGGATCATTTAGAGCCTTCAGCCTCTTTATAGTGTCCTCGATGGCACTTCGAGGTTCGCCACTTGAGAAAGCTGCTTTAGAAAGAAAGTAAGTTAGTACTGTATTGTGTTAAACGTGCCCCTTTGTATGTAGCCATACTAAGAGAGGCCCTGGGCCTACAATTTTCAAGTCCTCTGTTGAGAGATATCCCCGTAGTTTTGGATTCAGTGTTCCCTAAAAGCGTTTCAAGGACTAGTAGATCCGGTAGCGTCAGGGTGGAGTTGGTAGGGCTCAAAAATCTCATGACGACAACCTCACAATTAAACAGTAAGTATAATAAGATTCCCTAAGAGAATTTAGCGTTTTAGAGAAATTTTATATCGGATAGTGTCAGATCGAAGGTGGGCATTAAGCACGAGTGTCGCCCTTGGCGAGTGTAGGAATCACTGTCATCATGACGTATTCAGCCACATCTTGTAGATGATGGCGTAATGGAGTGGTAATAACTCATATTAAGGCGGCGGCAGAGGAGACGGAGGTTAACTCGACATTATCAAGACTTATTGGCGATAAACACACCTAGCCAAGAACTGATCCATCTATAACTTGGTCTCTTTTAGAGGGCTTGTGGGTGGGACGCTCGACAAGGTATGGATATAGGAGAGTCCTGACCTATCTTGGTTTTCAAGAATTACATACAGAAACCATATATTACAGTATCCTATTAAGTCGCCTCTAGCTCCATATAATGGCAAAACATTTGCCACAGATGAGTTTATAAGAGATGCCAATTCTGTGGGGGAAAGGTTTGTGAATTTGGAGTTTTCTATTCACTCCCTTTTATCTCGTACCTTCCGGGCAAATTAATTTACTATTAGACATGCGTAATATACGCCAACTTTATCCAACAGTGAAATACTGCCAGGCCTATTTACCTTTTTCGAAGCCTAGGGGTGCTTCCATTGCCAGATACATTCGCCGTTACGGTAGTTCCAAAGATAAGAAAAAATATAGGAATAAACAATTAAATAGTAACTCAAATAATGGGAAAATTAGTGGAAATAAGGACTTAATATATAAAGGTTAGTTTCCAGGCTTGCCAACGTAAGAGCGCATATCAGGAAACTAATATTAAACAGAACATCCTGATTTATTATCTGAACCTGCCCCAGTCAAGTTATCCGCATCAGTTAGAGGCGGCAAGGATCATCAAAAATACTATAGCCTCAAGAATTACCGAGAGGGGCCTAATACTGAGAGTGGGGAGTTAGCCAGTACACGTGATCAGGAGGGAGCTGAAGTACATAATAAGGATATCAAAAATAGGTTTGGAAAGCGTTAAGCACAACAAAAGTATTTTAAGACCGGCCTAAAAAAAAAGCCTCTACTATAGCCAAAAATAACCTTAAAAGTCATACTTCCGGCTTCTGCCGACGGAATCGTGATCCTACAGCTACTGCAACTCCAGAGAGTGGAGGGATAAAGGCCGCAAAGACATAGTCCAATCATACGCCGCACACAAAGGCTGCCATGTAAAGCAGAAATTTTTATAAAAGGCAACAAACATGTCATCTCTTCGCGCGTTTCTACACAGTTCCTCTCCGATGCCAGAATACAGATTTGTTTTTAAGGAAGCTGCTAATTCTCAACGAGGATAGATGGATGACTAGCAAAAAATAGCTTCGGTACATCGGTGCTCCTGAGATCTATTCACATCCTTGGGACTTGATTGTTAGCCATGCTCGCCAATGAGAGTCTGTTTGAGGGCAGAGCGCTGATGATGCTACTTTTTCTGTCATCTATGTTGAGATCGAATCTTGGGAACGCTTAGGTAGCAAGGGCGATGACGCTGAAGTAGGGCGTTAAATGTTACCTCCGGTTATCCAACAGAGATGCATAAATTGAAACCAGCGCCTACGAAGGTAACTAGTGGGCTCAGGTACATAGAGTGAGGGGGTAGTGCGTCAAACCTTCTTGATTATGGCTATCATTCCCGTAGATAGGCTATCATCGACAGGAGCTGCACTCCTGCTCTTCTTGTCCGGCTAACATCACGTGACGCTACTGGTAGGATTTCTCGGTATTGTCCTGTCGCGTCCTTGGTTAGTACTGGGTCAGTTGGCTAAAATTGCTTCTTGGTGAGCTCCTGCCATTGTAACAAAGATAATGACATTACCTGGAAACATTCCCGCCAACTTAATAACACCTTGCTTGGCTTGGCATGCGCTGAAGGCCTGTCACATGTCAGTGCGTCATCCATAGAATCATAAGATCAGCTGATACTCTAACGGCTGGTATTTGACGTCAATCGTAATTCTTCAGGTCATGTTAGATGTAGACTCCAGATTACCTGAATATGGCAGCTGAAAAGGACAAAGAAACTGATACCAATGTAAGCCTATTTGCTCTTACCGCTAATAATATATGTTTATATCTTTTTAGCCGCTTTCTGAGCGTGACAAACACATACTCAGCATATATGGAAGGGTGCCTTCTGGAGGGAGCCTTGGGCAGCAGGCTAAGGTACGTCTCGTGGCTCTAGTACCCCTAAATCATAGCTAATAAAAGTTAGCAACGAGTCTACTTTGACTCCGGTGATTTTGCTCTTTCTGCTGCTAATAGAAAGACTGATAACGGCGCTATCCAGACTGGCACCTCCCATCCTGTCCGCGAAAGTATCTCGCTTCCCTACGCGCCGATTCCTAACACAAGTAATGTCACAACTGGTGCTAATGAAGGATTCCATGGCAAACCTTCAAGCACAGAGCTTGCAGACAGTCCTCTTTCTCAAAGGACTAAAACTACGGGAGCAGACAATTTAGTCAACGATGGACAGAATATGATGTGATAGAATATGGAAGTTACTGGATACGGGCCATAAAAGCTTCATTGATGGCATAACCCTTGGAATTATGTTGAGGATGAAGATAAACTATGTAATGGGAAATGGTGACATATTATACCGCCTAAGACTTGCAGTCCTTACGCGTGAACCCAAAAGTATAATTGGATATGAAGATTGACGTATACACCCTGCAAACAGGTTCTTTGGCGATCATTGCATTCTTTAAGAGGCAAAAAAATAAGAACTGTTTTAAGTGCGTCAAAATCTTGCATACTAGTGCAATATCTCAATCTAAGACTTGAAGATAAAGGGATAGGAAAACGTATTTCAAGCTACTAATTATACTACCCTTCCAAGGAAATGTTGCTAAACCTGATAGATAATTTTGTAACCAAGAGGCCTACCAGAATAATCTCGGTTAAACCCTTCTTGCACCGCTCCTAGGCCACCCACCAGAATTCGGGGATTGTCAGGTCTTATAATACCATCTTGCAACCAATTAGGAAGGATCTTGAAGAGATTCGACGCCAGATGATGATCGTTGAGTGATGGCTAGAACCACAAAGAGTGAGCAATCTTGTTTTCTGACAGATAACTAGTGAAAGCAAGCTTACAGAAGAAGGCATTCCCTCAAACATATGCATCTGCAGAAAAGCTCTAGCTAACCTTACTTCTGTAGCTTTAACTTGGGGAGGAAGCGTCAAAGCATGGATGGTGTTTGGTCGAATGGTACATATATTGCCTCCATTCTTACCAAGTGCTTCAGAAACAGTAGCTAGCGACGAAGATGAGCCCACTGCATCAAAAGCATATTCCAAGTTCGGCGCAATATTCCTTATATGGGCTATTACATCCTTATCATGGTAATTAAGGACATAATGGGCCCCTAGTGATCTGAGAGTATCGAAATTCGTTCGTCCGCAAGTTGCAATGACACGAAATCTATAAATGGCAGCAATCTGGATAGCAAATCGACCGATAGAGGCTAAAATAAAGTCAGAAGAAAATTGAGATAATTTAGGATACTTACAGCTGCCACCCCAGATCAGGACTGTAACATCCGGTCCTTGTCTTTGATTAAGGCTTAAACAAAAACAAGAGAAAAGCCCTAAGTAGGCTGTACAAGACGCGAGAGGAACTGTAACGGCTTCTTCGTCGGTGATATTAGGTGGTACCTTGAAGCACAGTTCCTCATCCGCCACTGTATACTCGCTATATGCGCCGAGGCCTATTAATTGCCCTGTGTATTTTGCTTTAGAACTACCATAGCACCACATCCTCTTCGACTTGATAGTAGCACTTACCGCCACAAATCAATCCGGACACTATATCCCCCGGTTGCAACTTTGAGACGCTACTTCCGATAGCTTCAACTTTTCCCACAAAGTCACACCCAAGAATACATCCCTCTTCGGATTCTCCAGACTCATATAATCGAACTACATCCGTATAAGTATGTGACCAATATTTAAGGGCTTACAGGGAGGACAACACACCATCTGTATAATTCTGCGCAACGTAAGATACTTTAATAAGTGCCTGATTTGAACTTGGTGTAGGTATGTGAACAGGACTTTCAACCAGTGATGGCTTTCCTTCAATATATCGAATAATGAGCGCGTTGCAGACTTGATCGGCCATTATGTAAGTATAGAGGGATGACAAGATAGCCTATCTTTCCTTTGCTGTTATCCGACAATAATGCTTTTTAATAAGATAGGCAATAGAGGTGATTAAAAGGGTTGAACACCAGACAAAATGACCTGAGAGAGAAAGGCTATAATTTTGACGGTGGATGATGTAATCCTCGTCAGCACGAGTTTTGACCGCCTGTTGATGGTCGCGATCTGGGAGGCCGACCGACTAGTAGAAGCAAGTCAAAAGGAACTCCTTGACCAACTGCTGAATCCATGTCCAAGGAATTTGACGCAATGTGCTCTCTACCTCTTACTTTCCTGTCTTCCACGTGATTCTGCCACTGTCATGAAGTTTAACAAGTCTACAAATCTCATTGCAACAGCCAAAAGACATCGTAAAGGCTAGTAGAGCAGGGAAACTGGGGAGATTCAAAAGTTCCTTGCTCGCAACCGAGGCCTTTAACCTCCAGAAAACGTAGATTTTGAAAATTCCAATAGTGTCTCCAGGCAACCGGTGGGCCACACGATACTCTCAATTTGTGGAGATCTGGAAGGTGTGGAAACATTTGAAGAATTCGATGAAGCTTCTCCTTATCGGGAGGGCTCCAAATACTGGTCACTGTTAGCCCGCTAACTGCCATGCATTCTAGCGGAAGTCAAGGGTCACAGTGCTGATTTATTCCATCCAATACCTGCTCGAAAACCTCAGGTAGTATCTCTCGGGGCAAGGATTCAAGTGACATGAGTACCTTTGCTCCAAAGAGCCTGTCTGGGGAATGTGAAACCGGTCGCAGGTATACTCTCAAATGTAAAGATTAAATAACCAAAAGAAAAAAGGTACCACGGCGTGTCGGTTTATATGAGCAATGCGACAAGCAAGGAAATATGGACCATGGTCAGGCGGAAGAAATCGGAGTGTCGAGCCTGAAGTGGGGCCGCTTTAGAGGGGAAACCAATGATTGGGTTAATTAACCCATCTGGCTCAGTATAGCGTTATTGTCTCCCTCTCGCAACTCATTTCCCTCGCCGTGAGCTGGCATCTGGTTATAGCCCCTCGATTCCAAGTCTCGTGCACCCAAAGTCAGGTTGGGGGGTGGTGTATTATTGGGAAGCGTGATAGAATAGTCTCTAGTGTATAAGTACTAATAGACAAGGCTAAATATATGCATATTTACATCCTTAATAATAATAGATTTATTACCTGCAAAACCACTAGAATTAGTATTAAACTAGGGTGTTAAATATAATTTAAGTATATAGCTATAAATAAAAACTTCCTTTTAATTACTACCTATGGTAAATTTTAGGAGCGTAAAAAGGAATACTTTATATTTTAGTTAGTAATCTATTACCTAAGGAATTAATTTACCCTTACTAGTTATTACATGGCGCTATAATTAGAATTAAGAGAGGTAGAAGTTCCTTATATAAGTAGTATATAGTTAAAGTGGGTTTAAGTAGCTTTATATAGTTTATTACTATAATATTTACTAAGGTCTTATATTATAAAGGATATACTAACTAGGGAACTTAGCTTACCTTACTAGGGCTTCTATATAATAATACTTTATTAGTGGATCTCCTTGGGGAAGCTGGATCTTAGGTGGGGCCACTTTAATGCGGCGAGCAATGATTTAATTAACCTACCCAACTATCTCAAACAAGTTGCTTGCTGGGGAAGCACCACGGCTGTCATGTTATAAGTCCACAGCCGTGCTCTTTAGTTCTCTATATAAGGCACCTCTAAGTTCTTTTATCAACTATTGCTATAGCTCAGCTAAACATCCCTTTTACCGCTAACATTACGTATGAAAATGCAGCTTAAGTATCATATGTAAGATTATTTATATTACCTAAAGATTATCCATAAAGCTGAAGAGTTCAGACTGTTGCAGTCAGGCATTATTAAGTTTGTTATTAGTAAAGACTAGAAATAGTTTTTAATCCATGTGGCATTGGCAAGATCTTTCCTAAAGAAGATTTATAAACTACTCTTAAACAGCAAAATTAATAAAATAGTCTTTAGCCGTTGCTGTGAGTTTCTATACTCGGGTGATTACTCCATCCCCTTGCTGGTTTCCAATCCCTTAGAGAGCGATAGCGGTCACTCCACGAACACCAAGACATTATCCCAGGTTATCCAAGAATAATGGAATCCCATAAACCTTACTTAGAACGTTTTTCATCCTGCAAAGCTTCCTGCTCTTAATGCTGCCATTATCCCACGGCTTGACCATGAGGCTTTATACAAAGATAGAGTAGTAAACGCTGATCCTTAAGTGGATTATGCAAATGTCTTTCTTTGTCACGCTGAAGTATATTGCTTAGGCTATTAGACTAACTAGGTTTCGTTATGTGCTTGGTCCCTTTACTATCTTGTCTATCTATTAGACAACTTCACCCTGTTTATGGAAAGAACTAGTGATATTGTTCAATTACTAGAGTTTATGTTTAAGGATAGTAAATATATCAATAACATGTAACAAATCTTGCGAGATTATGCAGTATGGAACGTGGAAATACTTATACAGGATGCTGACTTTTAAAATCTCCTTAACAGGGTCCCATCCTTAGAGAGAAGTATCTTCCACTTAATGTGGAAGTGAAAATAAGGGTTCTGGGAACAGCACTAGCAACTCCTGGGATCCATGCATAGCATAGGAAGCAGAAAAGAAAGAGAAGTGTTAGCAGAGGCTTGGGTATGATGTCAATTAATCAGAATGTTAGTAATGTTTGATATTTCTTCTTGAGGCCTTAATGCCTTGTCGGCTAGGACCTTGAGAATATTTCTAAAAACATTCTGCCAGATATTTCCCCGACACTCTACTCCACGTCCAACACATCTTGTAAAACAAGCTGGCTCAAGATGACAGCATCTCTAGAATAATATTGTGGTCTACCCCGAGCCTTACGTTCGACAGAGATATCAACTCCTCAAGGGTTTCTAGCTCTTCGCTGTCCAGCACCGTCAACCATTCAATATTGGGAAAAATTTCATTGCGTACAAGGTTGAGGGTGATTTGTATCTTTTTCAGTACTGAACTCGGCGATGCTAGATGGCGTGAAAGATCGTAAAAGTTCCCGGGGTACAATCCAAGGTCGCTCCGATTCAAGACCGGCAATCCGATATTAAGACCAAGACAGGTCACGGAGTCTTTCAGTTCGAGGGTTTGTAAACGTGGGAAATTCAGCTCTGTGGGACAAAATCTACTCTTAAATGCCATATTAAGCTGTATTGCTTCAAGACTCTCAGTCATGCATTTCCAATTATCCCAGAATGGCCAACCGTTCGTGAATGTAGCTGTGAATCTTTGTAGCATCATGAAAGGCTAGGCGGCCTTCAACCTGGCTATCAATAGCCCCTTCAATTTTGAGGGCTAAGAGACTGGGCAGGCGACACAAATTTACGTAAACGCTGAAAACTTTAATGCGTACTCTCCAGGTTCCTACAAATCCACTCGTCCTCTTGCAGCTCCTTAGCAGAGCTACGCTTCTCTGGCTCCCACTGCAGCATCTTTTGTATTAAGCGTACGAATTGGGCCTTGTCCTGTCCTTCAAGGGTCGTTTCTCTCTGTTCAAGCGGAAGCCGATCTTCTAGCAGAAAGTTGGCGCAAAAGTCATCTGTAGGGATTATGCGTAATGAGCGGATATAGGGATTCACCCCAGAGTATGGATATTTGCTTACTGTCATCAGAAAAGAATTTATGGCGGAGCTTGCCTCGGGCTAGAAGACTGGGCGGGGAGGTCCAAGAATCCTTATAATCTCAGCGAGGTGAGCCCGACTCCGGTATGCCCGAAATTCTGGGTCAAAGCCGGTGAACAAAGATTCGCTCTCAAAGATGTTCCAAATCTGTGAGGCAAGGCAAGATGTCAGAAAAGTGCGACCTGTGCTAGGCGGCTTGTCTTACCATACATCCCACATTCCACATATCAACACTATACGTTGGGACCTCCAGTATCACCTCCGGCGCGCGATAGATATTAGGCTGAATATCTTCTAAGTGCTCTATGCCACCGGGTATGGCTGAGCCAAAGTCACATAAAACCGGCGCGCCCCATTCTCGGGGCATTCTGAGCTCCCGGGACTCGTAGATGATCCTTCCATCCAGCTCTTTCCTTGGGCAAGGGTTCTGGAGCTCATCTTCCGTAAAGTCTCGGAAGACTGAATCATCAGCAATGCCAAACATGATATTGTCGGCTTTAATGTCTGGTAAGTTTACATGTAAGTAAATAGTGCAAGGAAGAGGAAACAAAGCTGGGGTATATATACCAGCGTGGATAATCTGGCACTCCGTATGCAGGTAGTCCAGCGCCAAGAATAGGCGTTTCAGCACAAATGCCAGAACTAGTGAAGGTAGCCTCTACACCGGGTTGCGGTGCAGAAAGGTGAGCACGCTTTCCCATAATGGAAAATGAACGAGGCACCGATGTTTGTCCTCGGGCCCATCAACATCAAAGGAGTCTAGTAACGACCGAATAGCGCTGTGACCAGGATGATTTTTCGAGCCTCTCTCGACGCGCTTATACATCTGGAGCTCATCATCCAATTGCTGTCCCATGGAGGCAGACTTGATAAAGATTTTGATGGTAACATACCCACAGTGGCTATAATTTGAGTCCGTGAGCAGGCCGATTCGTGATGACTTCGTCCGCGGGTGGAATGGGTTACTTACTTCATGTCCCGTGCAAGCCATACAGTGGAGCTAGCCCGGAATCCTAGTTTTCCTACAATCTGTTACCGGCCCTGGAAGATTTCTCCTATTCGAGCAGGATAATACCGGGAAGCGATATAATCTGGCAAGGTCTCTTCTTCAATTTTCTGGCTCACTGGTACCCGGGTGAAGTTTGGATTCGAGAAGTTGAGGGGCTTCTACGTCCGTCCAAACCGCGGTAAGGAGCGTAGAAGTGACGGCAGCATTTTTCGAAAGCCAAGGACACAAAACCTCCGACACAATGAGTAGAATCAATGCGATCAACACACAGTGTTGATCGGAGTGTTGATGACGACGAGTTGGGCGATGAAAGAACAGGAAAGGTGCCGACCGCGCGACATTAATGTGGTCATGTGGTTCAGCTCTGGCAAAACAAGTGACCCCAACCGCTCGCTGCCTGAGGATGGAAGCGGCAACATGGCGATTACAATAGGGGCGCCTCTGTGGGGCAAGCATTATCGCCCCACACATAACTCTATGCACGACTCCGCAGGCTACCGGAGGGGTCGGTTAGCTCCAAGTCCCAATTGTTATTTGCGCATCAGTTATAATCTTAGTGTGAAGTCTGTTGGATAGTTAGATGATTTGCATGAAACACTGCAGAACCAACGAGGGCTGAGATTTAGCCGCCAGCACTAACAGACAGGCTTTTTTCTGCCTCCCTCTGGTTGACAAAACCAGTGGGAGGCAGATAATGAACTTTTATCTCCTCACTCAACTCCAACGAATACAATCCAACAGCCACACTGCTTCACCACCCAAAAGCCTTCTCATAATACTCAATATCCTTGAATCCCCCCTTCATTATCTCATACACCGTCTGTCGGCAATCGTCCGCCATCTGCGCAGGACCACAGGTTAAGACAGCCAGCCGCCCACAGCTCGCCTTTGCCTCCTCAGCTTCCACAGTAACAAGTCCTCGAACGTCCGGTCGCCCGGACACAAAGCTGACCGGCTCCGTACCGGACACATCCGCGCCCTTCTTCTCCATAACAGAGCCAGGCGTAGCCACGGCGTCGCTGGAGCTATTGCTAGTTCCGGACTTCGTATCCGGCAACTCTGCTGTGCCTTTTGTGCAGTGGAACGTCGTCGAGATGGCCTCGTGATGTAGGAGGGTAGCCAGCTCATCGCAAAAAACCCGAGTGTACATCTCCTTCGAGCGCGCAGACCAGACTAGTTTTATGCGCAAAGTCCGCGTGCGGCCCCCAGCGACGCGAGAGAGGTGGTCAATAATATACGGCACTGCCGCCACGATACCTGTTCCGCCGACGACCATGAGGACCGTATCGAATGTATGCAGGGGCGCCGTATGGCCGTATGGTCCTTCCAGCAGAAGATGCGGTGGCATGCTAGCTTGACCGTTCAGACACCGGTCCCGTACCCTCTTCGTCCACCCATCATACGGCCGGATGTAGACGATAAGCTTGCAGCGCTCGTCCGATTTCGGGAGGACATAAGCGCCCAGCGTGAATGGGTGGTTCTCCCATCCTTTCAATGTCAGAGGCTGGTACAGGTAGTAATGCTGTCCAGGTCGCGGGGTGAGTGCAGCCGACAAGGAAAGTTCGACTGATGAGGTCGCTGTCCTCAAAGAACTGGTCCTTAGAGCTCGTGGTGACAACGCCCTTCCCGAATCGAACGTTGAGGTTGCAGTAGGCGATCCGGGCGAGGCGGACTGTGCGGTCGAAGCCCCAGATTGCCACCATGGGCCAGAGGTATCCGTTCCATTTTGTGCCGTCGAAGCTGGTGTGTCTGGTACTAATTAGCTGGGTCCCAATTAAAGTGCGAGGTATCCTTTTGCAAGGGGCGTACCTAAACAAAGCGTAGACAACTACAAGGGCGAAGATAATGTGGATTATCAGGAAGGTCTCGTAGCCCTTGTGCCGGAGGATTGTCATAGACTGTGCGAGCATGAGGGACATGAGGATCGTTGCCTGGTACCTGTTAGGCGACTAGGATTCCGCGATGAAAGCGAAGACAGGGGCTGGTGCACTTACCACTACCCCCATGTACCAGTAATTCTGCACCCAGACACTGTCCCACCTCCCATCTGGTACCCATTTAGCAACTATATCCGGGAAGAGTGACAGAGCACTGACCATAGTACGCAAAGACAACACTGTAATTGATCGAGTGTACAATAGCGAAAATCGTACAAGCCCAAGCGACATGACGGTGGAAGATATTGAAGGACTGTGCATTGAAGTTGGTCGCCCAGAGGAAGATGTTATTCCGGCCGCCGAACAGCCAAAGGAAGGGTAGACAGGCATAGGATAGAATTCCTGTTCGATCAGACGAGTATTGCCAGTTCTGCTGGAAGACAGAGGTCATCCTAGTATGCCTAGTCAGTAGATCACCGGGTGAAGAATCGGAGGAAATTTTTCTTACTGGATATTCCCAGAGAAACTCTGATAGTCGACGGATCCTAGAATAATACACAACGCGCAGAATCCAAAGACGATTATGGAATCCAGCCGGCGGGGGATCGTGTGCCAGTAGTAGACTTGCTGGTGGTTGGTCAGGAATGGTGCGAAGCTGGCGGGCATGACGAGGTATGTCCGCAGGAGATGCATGGGTGTATCGATAAGCCTAGACAGTACCCCAACCCGTTTCTCTTGACTGACGACACCACTGGACTCTGTATCCTGGGGACTAGGTGTATTCCTCCTGCTGGTAACAAAGCCTGCAACTTTGACAACCATACCCATAAGCAGGATGCCGCCCCAGTAGCCCATGAGTCCTCAGCCGAAGCGTTTGTCCTTTGACAGAGCGTAGTCGTGCGTTACCTGTAGATATCATTAGCAGGCCATTATTCCACAAAGCCGGACTAAAAACACACATAAGACTTGTAAGCGCGCTTATAGTAAGACTCGCTCAGCAAAACAGGGGTCTGGATAGTCCCCGTAGTGGTAGTATCGTTCATATCGGGATCAATAGTTGACAAGGAGGCGATGTATGCATCCGTAACATTGGCTTCAGTACCAGTGAGGTCCATCAGCGTCAAGCTATTGTCCTCGCACAGGCTCTGCCAGTACGGGATGGTAACCTCGAACTGGGACTTGCTACACCATGCCTTGGCGCTGGCGTATAGGGAGGTGACCTCGATCGTGCTGTTGCAGGGACCGGAAGATGTAGAGCCCCCACCGTGGCCTCTGCGACAGAGACGCCTGTCTCGCATGGAAGAATGGACAATTGAAGAAGAATGATCGCCCGAGGACGAAGTCGAGTCGGAGGAATCGTGAGCAGCGGAAGAAGATTCAGCATCAGAAGCCGTATCTGTGTCGGAGGATCCCTGGTTGGTGGATGAAGTCGCATCACCACCATGAGAGGTACGTCCAGTAGACCGAGAGAGGATAGTACTTCCGGCAAAGGTATAGTCCGTGAGCGTGGTGTAGATGGAGTAGAAGCAGTACTTGTCCAAGCTGTCGGCTGCCATCTGGAACCCACCCTGCCCGGCAAGGGCAGGTGCGGTGGCCAGACACAGAGCTAGAAGAGGCGCTGTCACAAGCATGGCGAGCAAGTGGAAGTCTCCGTGTTGGCGTATTAGGAGGGAAGGATCAGCGGTATATAAAGGCGTTGTAGACGAGTGTGTTCCGCACCAATGCCTTGCTTTGTATTTATCTTAGCACATGGCTTCCTCCAAATTCATCCGGTTTCCATCAGATTACAGGACTACGGCCTCGGATGCTCTGGTGGAGCGAGAAGAAGCACTTGTTTGCGAGGTCTGAGGATATCGACCACATTGTCGTATCTCGCTAGTGGACAAGAACTGCTCGCACTTCCAGCCAGGTGCCACTGACAACACACGCGACCTTCAGCCTCCATAGAAACACCCGAGAGATCGTATCTCGAAGCAGGGCGTGTTAATGCCAGATGGGGGGTGGTCTTGCGAGAACACGGCATGACCAGATTGATTCCGCCGATATCCTGGCCTCTCCCCGAATATCGGAGGCTGCTACAAACAGGCCTCGGAGGCGAAAGCTGGTCCTTCGCTGGACAAGTGCAGAAATTTCCATCGTGAATCCTCCAAGTGGCCATACTGAGTACTCCATCTCGACTCCATCGCTTGGCAGAGACTTAGCATCCGGACGAAGCTCGCACAAGCTCCCGCCAAGTATCGCTTAACAGTCGACGGGGTCCCACCCACAGCGTGCTACGTCCATAATACGGTGCCATACATAGGCTGAGGGTATGCTAACCGGCCGATATCTTCCGATAGCCAGGCTATGGAGGGAGGTATGGGGCGTTTTCTAGTTGTTTCTCGTTGAGTGGAGTCAACTCGGAGAATATGCTGGACAGTGGAAACCTTGTAAGGCTGCATGGTCCAGATCCTATGCTATTACTCACACCGGGGTGGAATGTTCGTGGCCTTCCAGATTAGGCTGGGTTTGCGACTTTTAGGTGGGGGGTCAGGTCGGTTATCAATCGGTGGAGCGTGTGGAGCAACCAGGTGCTACGTATATCCTGGGAACACCGGGGCCTGGACTTTGCAAACCGATTCAAAACGAGCAAGGCGTCTTAGCGTAGTGGGGACGTGGGCTTCAGGAAAACATAGACCAGCAAGTGTACAACTCACCTGGCAGAAGGACTGGTAAGAACACGGAGCAAGGACGCTCCGCTGTACCTAGAGCATGCCCTGAATGCCGGCCCCTGCCGCGTGGTGAACAATAGCATAGGATACTTCTACATGAAGTCACACAGTTGCTAGAGGATTTAAGAAAATTTATTAATCAAAATATAGCACTGACAAACCCTAGACATGACACTCTCTTACCGACACCCTTGATTCCGACTGACCAAACAATCGAGGCCAACCCAAGAAAAACAACAACACAGCTAAAAACAAGGGCAACAATACCCCGCGCCGTAAAGCCAGCAGGCAACGGGGCAACAGCCCTGTTCTCCCCGGTCAAATCGTAAAAGTCCTCTGTGTTGCCTGCCGCATTTCCCGCCGTAAGCGTCCTGCTCGCGGCACATACGTCGTAGTGGTTCTGCGGGATCGTCAGGTGTTCCTGCAGGTACAGGGGGACTTCGACCATGACGGCTGCGAGACCCGCGTCCATGTGCCATTCGATGTGGCAGTGGAAGAACCAGACTCCTGCATCGCATTAGTCGGGGTTACCTTGACTAGGGCCATGCAAAGTCCGGAATGTACCTGGATTATCCGCAATAAACCTCACAAGGAAATTCCCACTGGGTGGTGCAATGGGTGTATCACGTCTAACAGGGATAGATGCAAACGTGGCGTTGTCCGGGTTATAGTGACCCTCATCATCGCCGCTGTGCCAGAGGACCTGGAAGTTATGTCCGTGCAAGTGGAACGGGTGTTTACCCGTATCATCGTTGTTCAGCACGATATCGATCACATCGCCTTTATCGAAGACGAATGCATTGGTGTCCGTCCCGTAGATCGCGGCATTAGTAGCTGCGGAGCCGGTCGTGAGCACCGAGTATAGCACTGGGACATTTGGTGCGACGTAGGCAATGCCGTTGAAGAAGGCGCTGTTAAAATCGTGAGTGTGTGGCTCTCTAGTAAGTGGGTGTTGGGGATGAGACGTACTAATTGGCGCCGCCGCCGAGTGAGATCTAGCGTGATTGTCATGTCTGCGTCGGGATATGCTTCATCAACCCAGGCATCTAGTCGCGGTACCAGTCCGACAGCGATATCACGAGCTTCTTGTTGTATTTGCCGATATACGGGTCTTCCTCGTCGTGGATCACGAGGGCCTGGCGCCAGCCGTCAGGGTACTGTCCCTTGTACGTGCCGGATTGGTCAATCTGCCCAAGGTCACCGGTTAGCCCTACACCTCGTATACTCGTGGTGACGCCAATACTCACAGTAAAGTTATACACCATAGTCTCGTTCGGCGGGATATTGCACTGCGTCAGACCCGGAGGCCCATCCATCTCGATTGTGCCATTTTGAAAGAAACCGTGGAAGTGCTACGCTACTAGTATAACATGTTCGGACTAAAAGAAAACACGGATCTCATTAGACCACTAAAAAAAGCACGCTGTCAAGAGAGGATATTACCGTTGACGAGCATCGAGGAGGAAGGGAAGAGGACATTAATTCATGTGAGTTCGTCAGAATCCCAACCCCCAAGCAAAGCTTGAATCCGTGTGGATGATCGGCACCGGCTGTGTCTCACTTAGATTGCGCTCCCCCGCTTACTCCGTACTTGAGTACGGACACTACAGCATACGTCCAACGAACGAGGCCTCGAGAGATGAAGAATGACTAGATAATTCAATTGTAGCATGGTGCATAGCCGAGAGGTTCAACTTCACGCCGTCCTCCGAGGCGACTCAGTTTGCAGACTCAGCCGCGGGCGTGAGAATCCTAACAGGCCCACCAGGTCGGGCGTGGTTCACGGTTCACCAGGTGGACACACCGAGACATTCAAGTTTCAGGTTGATTTGCGACAGGTTAAAAGGGTTCGGAGGAGTTTTCCGCGGCTTCCTCGCCACACACGTCAAGGAAACTAGAGTGCTACTCTATATAAACTCCAGGGCCTTTTTTCAGGTACACGATTGAACACCACTCTCTCTATCACTTTCCCCGACCCAGATAACAACCTGTGAACGATGAGATACCTCCTCCACGCCGTCCTGGCAGCAGCCAACCTGGCCACCGCGCAATCCGTCCATGGGTCCGCCGAGGGCTTCGCCTCAGGCGTCACTGGCGGCGGCTCCGCAACCCCCGTGTACCCAGCCGATGCCGCCGAGCTTGAATCCCTCCTCTCCAGCGAAGGCGAGCAGGTAATCGTACTCACAAAGACGTACGATTTCACCGGGACCACTGCGACAGGGACAGCCTGCTACTCGTGGGGAACCGACGAGGCGTGCCAGTTGATTCTCCAAGACGACTGCTCTGGGAAGCAGAGTACGGTTGCGACTTACGACGCTGCAGGCCCAACGCCCATCCCTGTGGCCTCTGACAAGACGCTGCTGGGTGTGGGGAGCGAGGGCGTCATCAAGGGGAAGGGACTGGCTTTTCGGAAGGATGTCAGCAATGTTATTGTGCAGAATATCAAGATCACCGAGCTGAATCCGAAGTATGTTTGGGGTGGGGATGCGTTGACTTTTGATGGGAGTAGTTTGATTTGGATTGATCATATTGAGGTTTGTTTCTTGGTCACGGTAATTGTCCTTTCTGTTCTATGTGCTAATCACTTGTATGTACATAGACCTCCCTGATTGGCCGCGTCCACTATGTCTTTGGCTTCAACCCCAACAGCAAAGTCACCCTGTCGAACAACTTCATCAACGGTGAAACCACCTACTCGGCCAGCTGCGACGGGTACCAGTACTGGGGCATGGAACTAGTCGGCAAAAACGACTCGATTACATTCAAGGGTACCCCTTCCCCATCCATCCATCCAACCCACCTTAATCCAACCTACTTTACTTGTACAGACCCCCTAACCCAATATAGGCAACTACCTCTACAAAACATCCGGCCGCAGCCCCGCGCTAAGCGGCTCAACAATCTTCCACGCCTGCAACAACATCTGGGAAGACAACCCAGGCCACGCGATCGAAGGAAACGAGCAGGGACAGGGTCTCTTCGAGGGCAACGTCTTCACGGACGTGGCTACCATTGCCTCCGACGCGAACTGGGAGTCCGGGTCTCTTTTCCTCTCGTCTGCCGATGGCAAGGGGAATGACGCCTGCGCGAGCTCTATAGGCCGCAACTGTGCTTCGAGTATCTATACGAGCTCCGGCGGTGATTACACAAAATACACCGATGCGAGCTTCTTGGCGAAATGGGGCGATCTTACTATCGCCAAGTGTGCCGACGCGAGTGAGATACAGAGTTCGGTGAAAGGGGCTGCGGGGAATACGCTGGCGTCAAAAGCCGCTAGGACGGCGTCGAAATGTACGAGGTCACATAGGAAGCACTAGCGGGCGGCCGTTATCTCGTTGGTCTCCTGCAGGCGATGCGGTGTGGTGGGAGGTGGATCGTCGCTGCGTCGTCGGCTCGCGCACAGTGCGAATGACGTCTGCGAAGGTCCATGGCAATCTTACTGTTGTATACTAGGCTGCATCTTTCTACGAACGTAGTAATTCTAATTGGATAATAAGCTCCTTCAGGCGTCCATTGCTGAACGCATGCTCGTTCCTGGTGTGTTTCTGTGCGGAGGCGCCCAGCTCTATTGAGGCCCCCAAAAATAAGGTAAGCACTAACCTCCAAGCGCGGTGATTGTTGAAGGTTAAAGATGAAAGGATTGGGGGCTAGATCCGAGGCAACAATATGATATAAATCGGAAATCCGTCAACCTGCCGACCTGACGAAGATGTACTCTTTGCATATCGGACCTCATTGCATCTATCAAACATGGCCACTCCACAAGAACGACACCCGGAACTATTCTGCCCCGTAAACAGCAAGTCCCCACGGGGGAAGAAGCGCAGCGTACCCCTGGAATGCCTATGTCTAGGCTTCAACCGGACAGGCACTGCATGTACGTATGGGTTCATTGGAATCCGCTCCATCCACTCATATTCCACCAAACAAACAACCAACCCTAACTAACCATCCTGCGCCCATGAAGCCATGTGCAACGCTCTCGAAACCCTCGGCATCCCCTGCTGGCACTCAATCCAATTCATGTCCAGCCGGTTCGGCGACATCGAGATGTGGCAAGAAGGCATCGACCGGAAATTCTTCAACGCACCGGGACCGAAATATGGGCGCGCGGAATTCGACCAGCTGCTTCACGACTATGGCGCGATATCCTCGGATACACCGGCGATTGCGTTCGCAGATGATCTGATCGAGGCGTACCCGGAGGCCAAAATCGTCCTCGTCGAGCGCGATATCGATTCGTGGTATGAGAGTTGGATGAACGGTGTCATTAGGAATGCGTATAACCCGCTCATTACCATTGTCTACATGCTCGACCGGTGGTTTACGTACCCCCTGGGCCGTGTGCATAGGTCGACGTTTAGCGGGTGGTTGGGGATCAATAACCCCGAGGATGCGAGGCGGGTGAGCAAGGATAAGTACCGCGAACACTACGCGCTGGTACGGCGGCTTACGCCGCCGGAGCGCCTGCTGGAGTTCAAGTTGAGTGATGGGTGGGGACCGCTGTGTGAGTTTCTGGAGAAGCCGGTGCCTGATGTGCCGTTTCCGCATCTGAATGAGAAGAAGTGGCTGGATGAGAAGGTGCAGATTGTGGCGCTGCGCGGAATGAAGAGGGTGCTCTGGAAGGTGCTGGTGTGGTTTGTGGCGCCTCTGATCACGGCGGTGCTGATCTATAAGGCGCTGTAGGTGGTGGTTGAAGGCGTGAGGTGATTGGGGGGCGTGGGTACCAGGCTGAAAGACGATAGAACAGATACATATCCCCGGAGCGCATCTTCCCAAATGTAGGTATAATCCACGGGTATTGCCCTCATTCCACAGTGCGCGAGAGGCAGACCATTTCAATATCCTTCTTCAACCCTCCAGCAGCGTTTCTCCTATCGTTGAATCCCTTGATTGACGAGTAAATGTGACTGAACGGCCTCTAAAATGGTGCCGAAATGAGGGCGGTCTCAGTTTCAGCCCTGAAGGATGCTCATAAGCCCCAAAATGAGAACGATGTCCGTTGGCTTCACAAAGGTGGGTGAACAGAAAACTCAAGACTAAAGAGATACAGGACATACCCCATGACTACACCGATGGTGTGCAAAGCGTACGTCAAGTTTAGCTCATATCTCTTTAACTCCACTAACCACTTCCTTCATCCAGACATCTTGCGCAAAAAGGTTCTCAAATCCTCCCAAAACAACATTCCAGACCACGTCATGTCCCAAAGCGAACTCCCCAGGACACAAAGAGCTGTTCTATACAGACATGCCGTCAAAGACTTCCAGTCGTCATTCTTGGTAAAACATTCACCTGTTCCCTGGGAGTCTTTGGCGACAGTCCACCCGAGCCCCAACTTATCTCTCTCCGCGTTGCACAAATCCCTGCAGCCTGCTCTATCCGGAAATCCTAGATAAAGACTGGTAGGTCTTCCCCCAGCAGCACGGTATGTAGTACTACCCAGGTGTCCTCCCTGTCCTGCTCGGCTCACGCCCAAATCATACCTCTTCCCAAGGGACAAAACTCTGTGTTATCCAAACATGCGTCGCAAGAAGCGCCAGGTCCTCCTCTGAGAGCACCACAACCTCCTGCTCCATCGGAGTGGCCGGCGGCCGGAGGAACAGTTTCTCGAAATCTAAAACCATTGGACCTCCCTCGACCTTGGGCTTCTTACCCTCCACGCCATGTCTGATGGTGATGGTCTGACATCGCTCTTTCCTCCCCTCGTGGTTGTCTTCCCATTTCTCCAAAGCGATTTCGGGTCTACTCTGGGATACGCGAATCGTGACGATAATCCGCACTTCCCCAGCCGGAGGCGCCCGCGCCCAATACCGTACATCCGATTCCAGCTTCGACGCTGTGTCCGAGGACGTAATCTCCACCTCTACCACCATACTCGGCCACTCCGCACTCCTCCCGAGAGGGAGTTTCATAGGACGATACGCCTTATCAGCACACTTACTCCCCAGCGCCGCATGGCAGGCACCCGATCCGAGAGGCAGCAAGTCCCCAAAGACACCGAGGCGGTCCATCGCGAGGACCAGCCGGGTACTAAACTCCTCCCGGGCGCAGCCGTGGATCTTCGAGGTGGGCGTTTGCACGAGGAGGAGTTCGAGCGAGGGGTCGTAGGCTGTCCAGCGGGTGCAGGGGTTCTCGTAGTCATAGTTATAGTCATCGGCATCGTCATTGTCATCGTCATCGGCGTCTTCGCCCGCGTCGCGGAAGTGGGTGGTGAAGATTCTTGTCGTGACGTTTGAGAGGAGGAGATACTGCAGTTCTGGATTGTCGAGAGCGTCGTGGAAATCCTTTTTCAATTGGGAGATGGTTGCGTAGGTGCTGGTCTGGATCGCGGGCGACGCTACGCCTTCTAGGAAGCCGCGATCGGGGTCGTGGGGGTCTGCCATCGCGATAGCATTTGAAAAGAGGCCAGTCGAGTAAGAGATCGGGGAAGCCGGTTATTGCGGGTTAGGTGGACATAAATATGATGAAAAATGAGAGGTTAGTGGTAGTTGACTTGAGTTTCTGCGGTATTCGGTTCCGTATGAGCTGACCTGGGGTGGCATGAGCCAGTGGCAGGGGAATGACGCAAAAAGTGAGGTTAAACTTGGTAAAATGATCCAAAATAGGTAGGCTACTGGGGAAAGAATCTCATTACATATTTTGCTTACTTCTCAGTTGCTTCATTGCCCTTTGAATATCCCGAGGTCACTGCACAAATTTGCAGCCAGATACATGTAACTTACTCAGCGATGACGACCGCGATCCATCCAACATAGCCCGCCTAGACCTGAATCTCCTTATTTGCCGACTCAACCTGCATCGTATTGAGAACCGTCCCAGCATCCCGCTTGACCAAACTCCGCTTAACAGGGTTCGGATCCGAAAAGACCTCCTCGAGCTCCTCAAGCGTGCGGTCCTTAGTCTCGGGGAAGTAGAACCACATGATGACAATCTCAATTAAGTCCCAGAACACGAAAACCAGATAGAAGTAATAGTGAATGTTGTCGAACGCCGGCCCGGAGCTGTACTGGATGATGGTACTGCTGATCGACGAAGCGAGGTTCCCGACCGCGGTGCCCTTGGCGCGAGTCGTGGTTGTGAGTGTTTCGGCGATGTACATCGACTGCAGTGGTGTCCAGCCGAAGGAGAAGATGATTCCGAACAGGTAGATGAATGCGATGGTTGTGTTGGCTGCGGCGGTGTTGCTCGGGTCTTCCGTGGCGAGCTTCGAGGTTCCGGTGATGATGGCGAAGGCGACGGAGCAGAAGAGGAGCGAGTAGATGAGGAGGGGGCGGCGACCGATGGTATCTGTCATCCTTGCGCCGAGGATCGCACCGAGGAATGACAGCGGAGGGTAGATGCCGTTCAGGAGGAGCTTTCGACCTTCGGATACAATCCCCGCGTTCTCCAGCATGACTGGGAGGTAGTAGCTGGTGACGGAGTTTCCAGAAAGCTGACCGAAACACGCCATTCCAATCGCACAGATGAGTCGGCGACGTGCAGAGTGGCCCGTGTACAGCTCGCGGTAGTCCCACCAGGCCTTGTCGGACCCGTCGGTGGCGATGCTCTCCCTCATTTCCCTCATCTGTAGAACGACGATTGGGTGGTTGGGGTCGCTATCTCCGTGGTATGTGGCGAGCACCTTGGCGGCATCTTCCGCGCGATCCTGCGCCATGAGCCAGCGGGGCGACTCCGGGATGAACCAGACACCGATTGCGACGAAGACGGAGGAGATGAGTTGGCACCAGATGGGGATCCGGAAGGAATCGGGGTTGTCCAGCTTGGCGCATCCGTAGACGACCCAAGAGGCCAGAATAGAGCCAATATACCTGCCTATATTAGCCATATCCAGAGAGAGTAGAATGCACGATAACCTACCATGTGCAGTTGTACAGCCCAGTGATGGTGCCACGCCAGGCGGGATGCGCCATCTCACTGACGTAGCAGGGAGCCGACACGCAGCAGAAGCTGACGCCGAAGCCCAAGATGAATCGTCCCGCCAGGAACATGCCCCGATTGACGGACGGGCTCTGAACGCAAGTGCCGATGATGATGATTACCGCTCCGATGAACATGCCGACGCGACGGCCCCAGTAGTCATTCACAGGGCCAGTGAAGAACACGGCAGGTATGGACCCGATGTTGTACATGGCGAAGACGATGCCGGTGCTGGACCCAGCAGACTTCCTATAGCGAGTCAGAAAAGGGGTTCAATCTGATGCGCTTGCACGTACATGTCGAAAAAGTCCTGGTACGAGGTCATGGCGTTGATCGCCCCCATCAAGCTGCCGTCGAATCCGTTCAGGGTGCCGCAAAGATATGGCACGATCAGGACAATGTAGAGACGGATCATCGCCCCCGTCCAGGGACTGTACTTGCCGTTGAGGGCATCGTGAGCGACGCGGGCCTCCTCCGTCTCGGCCACGGCCTCGTGCTGCTCTGCGGTGGACTTCTCGATCGTCTCGTCTGCCATGGTAGACAACCTGGATTTGCGATCTGCAATGCGAGTTTAGAGCCTGTGGACCTCCCCCCTCTTCCCCAGACATCTGCGACTACTTATACGCGGCGGGCATTGCACTGGGGGAGGTGAAGAAGTGAGTCGACGGCAAAATGAAGCGCCAATCGGGGAGCTGGAGCGGGCTGGAGGCGGGAGACAAAGCCACTTCCCTGGCCTGCTAGTCCGATCTAGTCGGCTTTGGGTAATTTCCCCACGGGGGCTGGCGGTCCTGGGCCCTGCTAAAGTAGCGTCCAAGCGAGCCGGGGAAACCGGAAGGGACGAGAATCGGATCGAACCACCTGCCACCGTTTCCCCGCTCTGAACACGAGACTCGCTCATTCCATTGGGCACCGATTATATTAGCTCGTCGACGCGGTCTCCAACAGCGTCGCCCCACGAATGCTTGCTCACCACTTTCGCCATCCCGCAATCACAATGGCCTTGGATGGAGACGCGGAGTCAAGGAAGCGCAAGAGGACCTCTCACGCGGTACGTTCCCGAGGCTGATTGATGGCAGTGGGCTGACTCGCGCAGTGTGATTCGTGCAGGCATCGCAAAGTCAGGTCAGTCGGGGAGTTCGGGAGGAGATGCTTGAACCAACTTCAGCTGATTCCCTGCAGATGCGACGGCAGACAACCATGTGCGACGTGCTCGACGACCGGCGAAGAATGTGTGTTTGGCGCAGAGGCGATTCCGTAAGTCCAGCCGCGCCGGGGGATGTGCCGGAGGTTTCAACGCTCGCTGTCGTTCGTTCTCACGCACCCTGCAGAAAAAGCAAATCCGACTTGATCCTGGACGTGGCCCTGAGGTCGGAGAATATGCTGCGGGAGATGGCCACCCAGCTGGTAAGGCCGCTCCCTGCCTGATGGGATCACCCTGACTCTGTCCCGAAGCGGACCCTGCTCCCAGCTGCGACCCCTGTAGATGCTCGTATACCCCCTTCGCCCCTGGCATTCTTCTCTCCCGCGACCATTGATTCGGTCCCTCGTGCGGGAAGCCCACCTGACCAGATCTCGAACGCGATCTTGTCGCAATTCCACTCTTCGACAACAGAGTCCATCCTGGCGTGGCCACACTTTCAGGACTTTCACGCCTTGCGACAAAACTACCGCGGCTCAGTGTTTCGCCTGGAAAGCGTGCGACCAGCACTAAAGCAGCGGACGTCTGGCGTCCTCCCATACGTGAGTAAACCCGAGGTCGACTCCATCCTGCAGAGCTTCGAGCACAATGTCAACTACTGGTACCCGACCATGTCACGGGCCACACGGACCGAGGTGGAGCTCCAGGTGCTGTCGAATGGGTTCGACGAAGGCATTAGCTCCTGTCTTGCCCTCTTAGTGATGGCACTAGGCTCTGCGAGTCAGCTCATCCACTCTGCGTCTGCAGGGTCTAGCCAGGATCCCGCCGAGTCGGAGCACCGGCATCGGTGGCAGCTGATGAGCGGTCTATACTTTGATCTGGCGTTTAGGAAAATCCATCTAGCACAGGCGGATTGTTCCACTGAAGCTGTGCAGTGTTTGTTCTTTGCCGCGTAAGTCCATTGCTGCTACTGACATCCTGTCACTGACCGTTTAGACTATTCTTCGCATTCCTTCAACGACCCATCCAAGCGTGGTCGTTCATCAGCGCTGCTGCTATCAAATGCCGGCTTCTCCTCTCTTATCCTGCGTCGGAATCTGCACCGGAACAACAGGAGTGTCTGCGACGGATCTTCTGGTCCTGCTATATTCTGGAAAGGTTGGCTAATCCGTACTTAAAATCGTTACAAGCCATGCTAACTGACATAGTGACTACCTAGCGGAGCTGGCCGCTCTTCCACAAACCGGAATAGCAGATATCGAATCGTCAGTCCCACTGCCAGGAGAATACCACACCCACGCCTCACCTGCGATCGAGGAACAATCGTCCCTTTACTTCCTAGCATGTATCTCGATGCGCCGACTCCTAAACCGCGTCCACGACCTCCTCTACGCCCGAAACAACGGCGTCGCCTCAGATATCCACCAATTCCCCAAAGTAGTCGCAGAACTCGACCACCAGCTCGAGAAATGGAAAGACCTCCTTCCCCCACCGTTCCAGTTCTCCGCTACACGCGAGCCCGCGCGATCGACCGAAGCCGGCTTCCTCCGCCAGCGATACCTGGCCTGTAAAAGCGTCATCTATCGCCCGTACCTGACCTGGTCACTTTCATTGACAACCCGCGGCGAGACGGTTCCGCAAAAGGCCTACGAGGGGTGTCGCACATGTCTCGAGGCGTGCTGTCTGCACGCGCAGAACCTGCAGGGATTCCCGCAGACCATTATGGTCGATACGTGGATTTGTTCTCTATCGTACGTGTCCCCACCACCCCTACCACTCCTCCGCGTCGATACTGATCATAGCCAGAATGGCATCGGTCATGCTCATCGTGCTCGCCGCGGCGCGCGAAAACGCCCTCCGAGACTGTCTCCCGACCGATGTGGTTGAGATCGGGCTGAATCTAAGCACGCACCTCACGCAGTGGTTGCAGATTCCTGGGTCTGGTGTGTCACCAAGTGTGTTGCAGAGTATTCGGCTGATTGATGACGCGAGTACATCGCTGCAGGCCATTTTACTGAGTGGCGGTGATACTTGAGATCAATTCTTTTGGACCTTGTGGATAACGTACCGATAATGTGTTTAGCCATCAAGGACCCTAGTTTATGTATCATGACCACGGATGACCTCCTGAAGCCAGAATTCTTTGTCAGTGTTCTGGCGAAGACACTGCCGCCTGGAGAACCTGTAGATATATATCAGTGTACGTATGGACAAAATTTGCCACAATAGTAACAGTTCTCCGCGCAATGTACATATTTGGAGCGAGATCCAAGTCATAATCCCGTGGAGTCCAGGATTTATTCTAGGTGCTTCATCGCATATATAGACGCCCGTTTGCCTTTTACTGCTTGTTTGCATATAAACCACCAGGATGCTAATCCAACCCCCAAACGGAAGAAATGTGAGTTTCCGCGCTCTTCGAAACGGTCGACAACCAGTTACCGCTTTTTGTTTCTCTTCTTTCTCGCTGGATAATCAGTACCAGATTTCCTCTCCCATGTCCCTGCCGCATGGTGGTGCTCTGCAGGTGTGCGCGACTCTGCTACGTCATCGACGCGGGGTAGAACGCCGTCAGTCGACCGCAACACCAGAGAAGAGAAGAGAGATCACCCATCAACGCTCTGTAGCTGGCTGAATAAACGAGGACACCTTAAAGAAACTTCACCTCGCTCGACAAATCTCATAAACCAGATATTAATTGTCTCGGACGGCAAACTACAAGCCATGACTCCGACAACCGACCCCCCGGCGCCGCCAACAGGCCCCAGCTACCCGCGCCCGGACCTCGTCCGCAAGAACCTAACCTGGACATCACTAAACGGGCCCTGGGCACTCCTCTTCGACGACGCGAATGCCGGTTTGGAGAAGAAATGGCAAGAGACCGGCCTCCCGGACTCGGCGGACACGCATACTAAGACAACGATTAACGTCCCCTATGCGTTCCAGACCCGCGCGTCGGGATTAGATCTCCGGGAGGCGCATGAGGTGCTCTGGTATGAACGGGATATCAAAGATATCCGAACAGATGCCGAGAAGGACGCGGGGAATCGCTTACTGCTGAGATTCGGGGCCGTCGATTACGAATGCTCGATCTGGGTTGATGGACGGCATTTCGCGGAACATCGGGGCGGATATGTCCCCTTCGACGTGGACATCAGCGATGCATTCGTCGGCAGCCCAGGCGCTACTGCTACCGAAAGCGTCGAGAAACGGGTGACGATTCGCGTCCGCGACTCCCCGACAGACCTCACGCAGCCACGTGGGAAACAATACTGGGGGCCCGAGCCCGAGAGTATATTCTACCACCCGACCAGCGGGATCTGGCAGAGCGTGTGGGTGGAGAGTGTGCCTGCGGTGAGGGTTGGGGATTGGAGCGCGGGGACGGTTCTTTACTGCGATGATATCGAGGAGGGCCGGGTGAGGGGGCGGATTGTGCTCGAGGGAGCCTCGCAGGGCGCGGTGATTGTTCGGGCGGAGGTTAGTTTGACGGGGGAAGTTGTCGGCAAAGCGAGTGTGGGCGCGAGCGAGGGCGAGGATTCCGTGCCAATTGACCTTGACGTGCGGATCTCCGCCGAGAGGGATCCGGCGTCGGCGAGGATCGGGAGGGAGTTGGAGCTCGCGTATCCGGAGGAGAGTGTCTGGTATAATGGGATTGCGCTGTGGGCGCCCGAGCATCCGATCCTCTATGACGTCGCAATCTCCATCGAGGATGCGAATGGGAATGTACTTGATGAAATCAAGACAACGATCGGGATGCGCAGTATCACCTGGGAAAATGGCGACGGGACATTCCGACTCAACGGCAAGCCCTACTTCCAAGCGCTCGTCCTCGACCAGGGCTACTGGCCCGATACAGGGCTCACACCCCCATCCTCCGAGGCGCTTAAAGCGGACATTGAAATGTCCAAGAAGATGGGCTTCAACGGCTGTCGCAAGCACCAAAAGGTCGAGGACCCTGCTTTCCTCTACTGGGCGGATCGACTGGGGTATCTGGTCTGGGGCGAGATTGGGAACGCGTATGAGTTTAGCGATGAGTATGTGGAGCGGTTTAATGAGGAGTGGACGTCGGTTGTGAAGCGCGATCGCAGCCACCCGTGTGTTGTTGCGTGGACGCCTGTTAATGAATCGTGGGGATACAAGGACCTCAAGGGGAGTGTGGAGCAGCGGAATCATATTCGGCTGATTTATACATTGACCAAGTATGTCCCCTAGGGCCTATGTAGTTATCATTCTGCTAGGGGCACTGCTGACTACTAGTTTCTAGATCTCTCGACGAAACCCGCCCCATCAATGACAACTGCGGCTGGGAGCACGTCTCAACGGACCTGACGACCTACCACGACTACAGCGACTCGTCCGAACTAGCCAAGATCTGCTCAAAGATGGACGGTGGAATCCTCGCGCGAAAGCTCAACGGCGAGATGTTCGTTGAGCCCATCCGCGAAGGCACAAACATCATCACTGACCCTGGCGCTAAACACACCCCCGGCGCACCGGTGATCTGCTCGGAGTTCGGCGGGGTTAATATCGCCCCCGCGAAGGATGTACAGGGGTCGGGCAAGGACTGGGGGTATACCACTGCCGCGGATCCGAACGATCTCCTGGCGCGGTTGGAGAAGTTGGTTATGGCGGTTGTTAAAGGCGGGCATACGTGTGGGTTTGTTTACACGCAATTGTGAGTTCTACCCCTAACTCCACGATGGGGAACTGTGACTGAGTATCCCAGGACCGACATAGAGCAAGAGGTCAACGGGCTGTACTCGTATGATCGGCGGGAAAAGGTCCCCGCGGACCGGGTCAGGGCGATTATGGAGGCTGCCAAGGACTGCTATTACAAGGAAGTGCTGGAGGAGAAGCACAATATCCGGACGGTGCTCAGGAGGGCAGCGCAGAAGCTGTTTCAGTGAGGATACCTCGTAGCGGGGACAGAATCAAAGTGACAAATAGGAATGGATAGTACCAGAATGTGACCAGCGATCCGAACCATTCCCTCCCCTCCCCTCCCCTCCTTCCATGCCTCAGACCATAATTCTGATTCAACCGCCAGCACAGAGCTCCTGCGGGGCCAGAGCCAGTCAGACGCAGAGTCACGTCTTTCCCCGCAGACCTGTAGGCAGACCAATGCGCCACGGACCCGACACCCCCGAGTTGGAGTCACTCTGCATCCACCAATCAAAGCAGCAAGAATCCCGCCGTGAATGCCGCTTGAATCCTCCAGAGTTGTCAAATTTACCCGCTATTTACTCCGACATCCCCGACGCCCCAAGGGCAGGCACAGGCACAGCTGCACGCTACGTCAGCAGACTTGGAGAACCCCACGTAGCCCGTAGACCCCTCTACACATTTAAATGCCGCCCTCGTCAATAACCGATGAGTTCGATGGTAGTAGATTCAATCAACCGGCCGGTCTAATCCTCGGCTGAACCCCCGGACGACAAGCGCAAGCCACCGACATCAACGGCACAATTAAACATACGCAAACAAACATGACCGAAACACAATCAGACAATGCCAACGTTAACGACTGGGAGAACCCAGCGGTCTTCCAACGCAACCGCCTGAAGCCCCGCGCGTACTGGATTCCCGAGACGAGCCTGTCGCTGAATGGTAATTGGGACTTTAATTATGTTTCCTCACCACTGCTTGCGCCGTCGCCAACCTCGACTGAAAATGCCGAGGAGGATGAAGGTGATGGTGAAGGTGACGAGTGGAGGCCCATTGTCGTCCCTGGACACTGGCAGCTGCAGGGCTACGGGCGGCCTCATTATACAAACGTGATCTTCCCCTTCCCTTCCGCTCCCCCACATGTCCCCAGTGAGAATCCCACTGGTAGCTACAAGAAGACGTTCTACGTCCCCGCTTCATGGGACGAGTCCGATCAGGTGCGCCTGCGCTTCGACGGGGTTGACAGCGCGTATCATGTGTGGGTGAACGGCGTCGAGGTCGGATATGCACAGGGCAGCCGGAACCCGGCGGAATTCGATATTTCTGCGATCGTGAAGAGGGGCGAGGCGAATGAGGTGTTCCTTCGCGTCTATCAGTGGTCCGATGGGTCGTACATCGAGGATCAGGATCAGTGGTGGCTTTCTGGTGCGTATCTTGAATATCTATTGAGGTTAGATACATGCTGATGAAATGACAGGCATCTTCCGCGATGTCACGCTGGTCGCATTTCCCTCTGCTGCGCGCATTGAGGATTTCCGCGTCAAGACAACGCTGGATAAGGACTATGTCGATGCGGAGCTGCACGTCTCGGTTGACTTGACAGCCACGACAGAGAGCACAGTGACAGTCACCCTCTCCGACCCCTTCAACGACCAAAAGACCATCATATCCGAAGATGAATCCACTTCCTCAAACGGAACCCTCACCTTCACCCTCCCCGTCCCCAATCCCAAGAAATGGACCGCGGAAACACCCAACCTCTACGACCTCGAAATCACCCTCTCATCCAACAACACCGTATCCCAAAAAATTCCACACAGAATCGGCTTCCGGCAAGTGGAAATCCTCAACGGAACCATCTCCATAAACGGCAAAGCAATCCTGTTCCGCGGCGTAAACCGCCACGACCACCACCCACACCACGGCCGCGCAGTGCCCACCTCATTCCTCCGCAACGACCTCCTCCTCATGAAGCAGCACAACGTCAACTCCGTCCGCTGCTGCCACTACCCGTCGCACCCAGCGCTCTTCGCCCTCTGCGACGAACTCGGATTATACGTCATGGATGAGGCGGACCTCGAGTGCCACGGCTTCTACGACGCCGTCGCGCGCCCGCTCGATATCCCCGAGAGCATGGACTACGAGGAGCGGAAGAAGTTGACCTTTGAACAGGCGGCGCAGTATACATCCAACAATCCTGTGTGGAAGGAGGCGTACCTTGATCGCGCTGTGCAGATGGTGCAGCGCGATAAGAACTATGCGTCGGTCGTCATCTGGTCGCTCGGCAACGAGGCATTCTACGGCGACAACCAGCGCGCGATGTATCGCTATATCAAGACCGAGGACCCCTCTCGCCCCGTGCACTACGAGGGCGACATGAATGCCGAAACAGCCGATATGTTCTCGTACATGTACCCGTCCGTCGCGCGAATCGAGCGGCTGGCGCAGGAGGACGGGGACAGTTTCGCGAAACCCATCGTGCTCTGCGAATACGGGCACGCGATGGGGAATGCGCCCGGTGGCCTGGAGGACTACATGACTGCCTTCCGGAGCCATCGCCGTCTGCAGGGCGGGTGGATCTGGGAGTGGGCGAACCACGGGCTTTGGGATGCGGAGCGCGGGTTCTATGGGTACGGCGGGGATTTCGGCGACGAGCCGAATGATGGGAGTTTTGTGCTCGATGGGTTGCTTTATAGTGACCATACGCCGACGCCGGGGTTTGTTGAGCTCAGGAAGGCGTATGCGCCTGTGCATGCGTGGTTTGAGGGGGGGGAGATATATGTCGAGAATAGGTTTGATTTTGTCGATTTGGGTGCGTTGCAAGCTGTTTATAAGGTTGAGGCCCTTGGGGATGAGTATGTATCTTCTTTTCTATTGATGGTGCAGAAGCTGACACTGTGCAGGTCGAAGATCATCGACGCCGGGACACTCACTCTCCCCGATATCAAACCCGGCGAGATAGGAAAACTCACCTTCCCAGGATCCTTCTCGTCCAAGAAAACCCCCGGGACAGAAACCTGGCTCACGGTGGCATTCAACACCAAGCACGCCTCCGCCTGGTCCGACGCAGGCTACGAGATCGCCTGGTTCCAGCACCGCCTCGACGCTGCGGACATCGCTGCCGCCCCTTCACCCAAGGCCGCCTTCGCAGTGAGCACAAAGTCGACCAAGTCGCACTACACAATCACCGGATCGGACTTTGCTTTCAAATTCTCCCGCACGACGGGAAACCTGACCTCGTGGCTCGCGCAGGGCACCGAACTCCTCGCAGACTCGACAGCCGGAACCCTCACCCCGGGCTTCTGGCGTCCGCCAACAGACAACGATATCCCGTATGATCTCGGCGAATGGAGGCGCTACGGTCTCGACGTCCTAACCTCGCAGCTCCGCTCGATCAGCCTGAACCAGATTGACGCGTCTACAATCGAGCTCAAAACAACAACCTTCCTCTCGCCCCCAATCCTCGCCTGGGGCTACGAGACAACGACAACGTACCTCATCACGGGAGAGGGCGCGTTAACAGTCCGAACAAAGATAGTGCCCACCGGCGCGAAACCAAAGGACGTCCCACGCATCGGATTCGATCTTCTACTGAACGATAACCTCGATAACGCAGCGTGGTTCGGTCTCGGACCTGGCGAGTCCTACGCGGATAAGAAGCGGTCGCAGAAAACCGGCGTGTATCGCGCCACCACGGCGGAGCTGCATACCCCTTATGAGGTTCCCCAGGAAGGCGGGAATCGCATGGAGACGAGGTGGTTGCGCGTTGGGGATCGGAGGGGGTGGGGGGTGAGAGTTACGCGGGACACACCTGGAAAGAATAGTGACTCGGGCGCGGACTCTGAGCGCTTGTTCGACTGGGTCGCGACGCGGTACAGCGCCGAAGCGATTGAAAAGGCGAAGCATGCGAATGAACTCGTTGCCGAGAAGCAGGTCCGTGTCCGGCTGGATGTGCAGAGTTGTGGCGTGGGCACTGGGGCGTGTGGGCCGACGACGCTGGACAAGTATCGCGTGCCGTGTGAGGCGAGGGAGTTTGGGTTCAGGCTTGAGGCTGTTTTGGGCGATTTTGCTTGAGTCGTCTGCTCCTCGATCACACGATGGGTTAAGTATGGCTGTGGCTTCGGTAGAGCGTTTTGATGTTCCCGGAGTGGCGTCTGCTTCGTTTGTGTGGCGTCCACTGGACATCTGCATCGCCCTGACCCCAGTCGGGTTGCGTTTGTGGGCAAACAGCCTCTGTTTGTAACCAGTGCGGTATATATACCATGCAGTAGCCACTCTGAATCGAGAATTTAAGATGTCCCTCAGCATTCTATATACATCGCTAACACACCCGGCAGGGTTAGGCTTTGAGAACGGTAGGCTACCTGGTTACTGCAGATATATATCGAGTCTGCAGATGGCACCCAGTGCATCAAAGATTAACCAAATATATTTATCAACGACCCTCTCGAACACAACTTTTAAACAAGCACACAAACCCAACCCATCTAAACAAGAACAGCAACAAGAAGCACAACAACCAAAACAAGCACAAGAACCGACCGCACATCCCTAAATCCCCTCCACCAGCTCCCATCCTTCAAAACCCCTCTATCAACCCCCCTCCTCGGAACACCCCGAGACTCCAACCTCACCCCCCCATTCATGATGAGCGTCGTCCAAAAGACAGCGAGTCTCTCGGACCGGAGCACAAACCCTCCGATCAGCGCATTGAACCACCCGTCTCGCGCGTGCAGCCGGATCACCCGGTACGAGGCGAATCCGATCATTCTTGCGCGGCTGTGCTGGGCGCGTGTATATTCGTTGAGGAGGGTTTCGATTGCCCCCGCTGAGGGCTTCGAGTTGGGTTTGGCTTTGGTGGATGACAGGAGGGCGTGGAGTTTGTTGGTTAGGGCCGCGGCGCATTCCATGCCTAGACTGGCGCCCAGGCCCGAGTTGGGGCTTATCTACATAGCAAGATGGCCAGCGGTGAGTCTCTGCTCACGCTCCAAGTTTGGACTATAAGCGGGGGAAATGGGGAAGGGACATACCTTAACAACACTATCCCCAAGACAAACCACGCGCCCAGCATTCCACGTCGAGAAAACATGCTCATCAACAAGCGCATGCGAGAACGACGTGCGCGCCTGGAAGACCGCACCGAAGGTAATCCCGCCCCAGACCTGCACGCCCGACAGACTCTTGCAGTACGCCAGCGCGTCTTCCTGCGTGTACACGGGCCGATCGGGGTACGTGTATCGCCGGTCCAGCTTCTCCGTGACGAACCAGCCGAGCTCGCCGTCCTTCCCGCAGAAGACGAAGATGGCGAAGCCGTTGTACGAGCGGATGATTTGTTCGCCGGTGGTTAGGCCCGGGATTGAGGTTGAGAGGCCGACGTGTACGCGGTAGGCGGCTGCGAGGTCTGGTTTGGGGGAGTGGGGTTAGTTCGGACTGCTATCGTCGTTCTGGAGCAGGGAGGTGAAAGAAAAGGTGCGTACTCGACGTCTCTGCCAGGGCTTTCCTTCCGGCCATCTTGAGCACCTCCGAGCGCGCGATACTGTGCAGACCATCTGCGCCAACAACCAGATCTCCGGTGTATACGCCCCCATCGCGAGTGTGCACTTTGACCACGCCCCCCTCGTGGCATATCTTCGTTGCCTCTTTACCCCCGTGAACAGTCTCCCTGGCCTTTTCGCCGAGGCCGGTATAGAGTACCTCGAGTAGCTGCTGTCTCGTCACGATACTGAAGCCGTATCCATACCTACACAAGAAACAAAATATAATCAGCAACTAACTAACTTAATCATCATGAATTCCGGCAACTTCCCACCACCACCGCCACGACCCACCACTTCACTTGACTTCGGAGAAAGGGCCACGCACCTCCCCGCAAACTCACTAACCCACGTCTGACTAACCCCCGTCCCATCCGGGAACCCCGTCCTCAGCACCCTTATGCCCTGCGCAATCTCATTCAGTGCATTAAAGAGACCGAGCTGATTGAGGATGCGAGCACCGGTTGGTGCAACGCCGATGACCCCGCCTAGCGGCGCAACGAGATCGCGGTGTTTCTCGAGGATCGTATATGAGATTCCGGCGGCTGTTAGGCAGTGTGCTAGTGTTAGGCCTGTGATTGAGCCGCCGATTATGAGGACGTGGAATATTTTGGGAGGTGTAGTGGGAGTTGGGTGGTGAGAGGGGGTGGGAAGGGCGATTGGTGGTGTAGTCATTTTCGAGACGTGGATTAATATGATGGGAGATCGAAGACTTTTCTCTAGGGGCTTTGCCGGGCAAAAAAAAGGGGGAAATAGTGAGAAAGGGGCGGGGGTACGTAGGGTTACTTCAATTGTCTTTTGTGTCTATTCATCGCCGGATACTTGCAGACATCGTCGTACAATCGGGCTGTCCAGAGCGCGCTGGGTGGTGTATATACAAAGTGTTCCACGTCCCGATTCGAATCCGCCCCCTGTCCACTATCTACATCCCTCCCCGTCGGACATCCAGTCCATGTTTAAACTACACCACTACCACCATCCGCGCCCCATTTGGTCTCACCTACTTCCCCCGGCCCCTGCTGCTCCCCCCGCTGCTCCCCGCGCGCCGCATCAACAATCTCAACCCGACAATCCCTAAACCGCCTACTCGGCACGCGCCTCTCAAAAAGCACATCGAGCTCCTCAAACGTCCGCCCCCTCGTCTCGGGCAAACAAAAGAAACAATAAACCGCACAAAGCGCGGCCGTCCCCGCGAAGAGGAACCCCATTTTCCCGCGCCAGTCGCCCTCGTCTTCGTTCATCGCGTAGGGGATCACGACCGCGAAGACGACGGACCATACGTAGCAGCTGACCGTCGCGAGCGCGATTGTGAAGCCACGTAATCGCGCCGAGGATACCTCCGCCAGCAGCACGTAGCAGAAGGGGCCGAGGGAGAGGTCGTAGATGAAGACGCAGGCGAGCATGAGGGCGCACTGCGCCCATGTTGCGGCTGTGGCGTGCGGCGCGAGGTCGACGGCGCCGATGGCGAAGAGGGTTATTGAGAGCGCGATGCAGCCCGTGAGGTACATTGTTCTTCGGCCAATATACGAGAGGAGGAACCAGGAGATGCACGTGCCGAGGAACCCGATTGCCGTTAGCCCGAGATTCATCGAGAACGCGTCGCTCGCGTCGAGCCCCGCGAGTTCCATGAAGTGCACCGCGTAGCTGATGAAGAAGACGTTGCCCGTGAAGGCTTGCATGGAGTAGGCCATGACGCAGATGAGGAGACGGCGCGCGTTCGGACCCCGGAAGCACTCGCGGTAGTGGGGGCGGTTGCCCTGGAAGGATTCTTCGAGCTTGAGGGTTTCGCGGATGTGCGCGAGTTTGTGCGAGACGTCGACGGTGGGGGTTGCGAGGCGGTGCAGGGAGCGGAGGGCGTCGCTCTCGCGGCCTTTGCGGCAGAGCCAGTAGGGCGGGTCGGGGACGAAGTAGACGAGCACGAGCATGAAGCAGGGGAGGGCCCATTGGGTTGCGATGGGGATTTTGTAGGACATTGTTGTCTGAAGTGGTTCGGTGCCTTTGAGGATGCCGGATGCGATGAGCGAGCCGATCGAGAAGGCCAGGTTGGTCATTGTCGCTGCGAAGCCGCGGAGGACGAGCGGGGTGACTTCACCGACGTATGCCGATGCGCAGATCGGGTAGAAGGCGATGATGCACCCGTTGACCAGCTGGCCGACGAACAGCTGCGCGGGCGAGTGGCTGTAGAACTGGATGAAGATGAAGCCGATGGACATGACGGAGCAGACGGCGATCATGATGCGCGGGCCGAAGCGGTCGTAGGCGACGGCCGACAGCAGCGCGCCGACGATGGCGCCCAGCAGGTTGGCGTAGTTGAAGGCCGAGATCCATTGCGCGGCCAGGATGTACTCGCCGTGGCGCTGGTAGCCGTACGTCTGCTTGAAGATGGGCAGCCCGACCAGGCCCTTTACCACGCCGCCGTCGATGCCTTTGAGGACGGTGGCCTAGATATTATCAGCAACCCGTTGTTTTCTTAAAAGTAAGGAACGAGGGTACCAAATTCATAAACATCCCCCAGGCCAGCGCGGGCCAGTGGCGGCGGGCGGCCTCCCAGAAGCGCAGGGTGTGCTCGTCCTTGGTGAACTCGTACGAGAGCTCAGCATCCTGCAGATCCGAGTCGGCAGGCAGCACCTGCACCAGGTGGACGACCTTGTTGTCCTTCTCCGAGCCAGACATTGTTAGGCATGAGGATCTGGCGAGTGAGGAGAAAATTCATTTTGTAGGATGGCGGGGCACAGCTTCACATCATCCGGGTTAGTCTGCCTCTCATTGGCTGCGCGCGGCTCCGGCGGTGCTTCGGCGGTCCTCGCTCTGCTCATGCAGCCAAAGCCTTGGAAGGCTCTTCTGCATATTTGACTGGGATTAAAACCTGGATTTAGGTGCATAACGTGGAATATTATCCTGCATATTGAGTACAGGCTGACTCAGGCCCAAATACAGTAGTTATAAAAGCCACGAAAAGCCCATCCCCGCACCACCCCTCATCCCCCTCGCCAGATCTGCCGAATTCCCTCTCCGGGCGCAACTTGGGAACCAGCAGACTGAGTGCGCGGGAATTGATCCGCAGATCGACCTCCAACCTCGACTCCTTTGGCATAGTACCTTCCTCTGGCATTTGGGTCGGTTTGTTCCAGAGATCGCTCTTCCCCCGCATCCCCAGAATCAATCTCCTGGATTCCGCCGATACAGTTTCCGCCGATGCTTCGGACTGGAATTGAGGCGTTAACATTGGCTGTTGATATAGTATATTTCATAAGGTACTCGACAAGCGACGATAAATGCGGACAATGCCAGCCGGTGCGCACGCAGTCCGCAGCACCATGAACGACGCTCCTCGCACTGGAAGGTTCAAACGGAGCTGCGGAACCGCATGCGGCGTCGGTGCGGGGAGCACAAGAGCAGCCAGCGGATCTTGCCCGACTCTTACCCCCCGCGAGCTGACGATCCTGCTCAGCTAAGACTGCTAAGGCCTGGTCGGCCTGGTTTTCGGGACTTATCCGCGCTTCGTATGCCCCGTTCGATTCATAGCTCCCTGCTAAGCTCATTATATTCCAGCGATGGAGGGGCTGGTGAGGCGTGCCGTGAAGCTGAAATGGGTTGAACTGCCGCAAGCGGATCCGTGGGACGGGATATAAAGCTGGCCCACCGTCCTCTTTCCTCTCAGTCACTCTTTCCTGTCCCAAGCTGCTCTCACCTCGCACAATGTCTCTCGACACAACCACCTTCCACAACGTCGTCGACGGGCAGCTGCTGTCCACCGCGACAACCCGACACGGCATCAACCCTGCCACCAAGCATCCCAACCCCGACGTCCCCGTAACAACCGCAGCAGACCTCGACCGCGCCGTGACAGCCGCCCGATCCGCCTACAAGAAATGGTCGCGGACAACCTTCGACGAGCGCCGTCAGGCCCTGAACGCCTACGCCGACGCCATCGACGCAAACAAGGACGCGCTGGCCGCCCTCCTCACCCAGGAACAGGGCAAGCCGCTGACGCAGGCGTCCGTCGAAGTCGGCATGGCCGTCACCTGGACGCGCGCGATCCCGACCATGGAGATCCCCGAGACGGTCATCCAGGATAGAGACGATGTCAAGACAATTCAGCGATATGTCCCGCTGGGCGTCGCGGCGGCGATTGTTCCGTGGAATTTCCCGGTCCTCCTGGCGATTGGGAAGGTCGTGCAGGCGATTTACACGGGGAATGCGGTTATCGTCAAACCCTCGCCGTTCACCCCGTACTGCGCGCTCAAGCTGGCTGAACTTGCTATCCCACACTTCCCGCCTGGTGTGTTTCAGGCGCTGAGTGGAGGCGATGACCTGGGCCCTATGATCACTGAACACCCCGGTATCGACAAGATCAGTTTCACGGGCTCGACGCTCACGGGGAAGCGCGTCATGGCGTCGGCGGCGAAGACGCTGAAGCGGGTGACGCTGGAACTGGGCGGGAATGACGCGGCCATTGTCTGCGACGATGTGGACCTTGACAAGGTCATTCCGAATGTGAGTACTAGTTCACCGGGCCTGGGCCTTTCCATCCATTCCCGCTTCATCTCGTCTCTCGGAATAACCCCACTGACTGATCACAATTTCCTCTCCAGCTCGGCATCCTCTCCTTCCTCTGCAGCGCGCAAGTCTGCATGATGATAAAACGCCTCTACGTCCACGAGAAAATCTACGACGCCTTCCTCGCGAAATTCGTCGCCTTCGTAAAAACCCTCCCCGTCGGCCCGGGGACAAACAGCGACACGTTCTTCGGCCCCGTGCAGAACAGCATGCAGTACGAGAAAGCCAAGGAACTATTCTCCACCATCACCACCGAGAACCTCACCGCCGCCCTGGGCTCCAGCACCATCGCTGACTCCGACGGGTATTTCATCAACCCGACCATCATCGATAACCCACCCGAGACATCCCGCGTCGTGCAGGACGAGCCCTTCGCTCCGATCCTCCCGATCCTGAAATGGAGCGATGAAGAGGACGTCCTCACGCGCGCGAACGGCGTTGAGACGGGACTGGGCGCGTCGGTGTGGTCTGGGGATGCGGAACGCGCGCGACGCATTGCGGATCAGCTCGAGGCCGGCAGTGTTTGGATTAATTCGCATTTCGAGGTTTCGCCGCTCGCGCCGTTTGGTGGGCATAAGAGCTCGGGCATTGGGAGTGAGTGGGGGCTCCAGGGGCTTGTGCAATATTGTAATTGTCAGACGCTTTGGATTAAGAAGGCGTAGTTGTAATCGGTTGGTGCTAGATGATAATGAGATGATATCTTTTGTTGCTTGCAAATGCTGGCTTGTGTGCTTTCGTCGTTCGGTTCGCTCGTGAGGGTGAGGGTGAAGAGGGGTCGTGGTCGGATGGAGTCGAGACTCGGGCTGGGGCTGCTGGTGGCATGCGCAGTGGTGCACGGCCTCGTGAGGGGCAGGCGAAGGTTAGTCGGTGAGTTTCCGTACCCCACTGAAGCGAAGAGGCACGGTAGTAGGACTAGGTATGTTGCAGAACACAGCAGGACAAAGTCGACCTGAAATTCCTGGGTGATAAGAGTCCAGAGTACATGCTGATCCCTCAAATATCCTGAACACCCTCAGCCAGCCCACGACATGCAGTAAGCAATATAGTATCTGCACCCGGAAGCCCGGCTCGTTCAAGGTCAGCCGCAAGCCACAGCAACAATATACATAGTCTCGAACAGCCAACACCCGCTCAGCAACGTAGCGCCGAAAGCCCAGGGCTACAAATACATTATATTCCCGGTCAGCACGACCGCACCTGCTCCTGATGATAAGAATTCAAGACACAAGCCGATTACTGATCAGCACTGCCAAGTTCCAACTCACACCACCAGCTCCGCACTCCACCCCCCACCAATCCCCCTCCCGGCCTCCTCAATCTCAGGGTGGCCCAATCCAGGCTGCCGTCCTAACGCCTGCCTGTCACGCCCGTCGAAATTCAAAACCTTCCGACTTGAGGCCCGCAACTGCCGTTCCAACTCCCTTGGACCTCCTCTCATCAGTCTCCAGTTCTTCCCGGAGATTCTCCGCCAGTCTAACCTCGCTCGGCGAGCTCGCGCTGATCGTCAAGAATTAAGAGGATGTGATTCGTCGTGTGCAGGTATTTTGGCGGTGGGTCGCGCCCCGCACGGCGGCAGACGCTGCGGACTTGCGGTAGCGTGTGCTGATCGTCCAGGATGAGTTATCAGGAGATTGAAGTTTGAATGAACAAGTACCTCTGTAGCCTGTACAGCCGTCGCGAGTGCAAAAGCACGGTATTTCCTCGACGGAAATACGGATAGCATGGTACTCTTGGCGAGCTGGCAGATTCTACGCTGACATGTGTGGATGTGCGGATGCGCGCCGCTAGCATTCTTGTGACCGTTATTGTTCAGCTGCGGCGCCGAGTGAGGGGCAGCTCGCTACGTTGTAGAGTCTACTATGTACAACGTATTGGGCAACGGAGGTGAAAGTAGCCGACGGAGACACATGCTAGACCGTCACCACACGGCCAAGTGTTGTGGGTGGGCTGGTTGGTAGCAGGGGGATCATCCATGGGCGGGCAGCGGGCGCATTGCCGGACGCGGTGGGTAAAGGGCGAGGGGAGGCGGCGGGGTATATAGGGACCCTCATTCCCCATGTATCGAGCTTGATGTGATTTTCAATTCAACAGTGTTGGCTCTGAACCATCTGTGCCGAATTGATCTCCATATCGCAATACAATATGGCCTCCCAGTCTGAATCGTGGGACTTTATCGTCGTCGGCAGTACGCTTCCCGTCCCATTCCATCGCATTAACATTGTCTCCACCATGCCCTCTCTCTACATTCTAGAGGTTCCTAATTCACAAACTAACATTCCATCCAGGCGGCCCCGCGGGCTCAGCCCTCGCCCACACCCTCTCGCAAGCCCCCTCATCCCCACGAATCCTCCTCCTGGAAGCCGGAATCAAACGCGACGAGAAGAACCTGCGCGTCGACGGACAACGCTGGGTAACATTCCAACAACCGTCGCTAAACTACGGGTACAAAACCACCCCACAGGAACACTGCAACGGCCGCGAAATCGACTACAGCCGCGGCAAGGTGCTCGGCGGGTCCAGCGCGATCAACTTCGGGTGCTACACCGTCGGCACGCGCGACGACTACGATACGTGGGCGGAGCTCGTGGGCGACGAGACGTTTTCGTGGCGCGAGGTTCAGCGGCGGTTTAAGGATCTTGAGGATTTCGATACGACCGTCGTCGATGAGCGGCATCGTCATTTTGCCGGTGTCGACCCGAAGAACCATGGGCGGGGCGGCAAGCTGAAGCTGGGGTTTGCGAGGGAGTGGGAGGAGGATTTGCCGCTTGTTATGGAGGCATTCAAGGCTGCGGGTGTGTCCTGGAATGGGGATCATAACTCGGGCGATCCGATTGGGGTTTCCCTGTCGATTAATTCGGTGTACAAGGGGGTGAGAAGTACGGCGGCGGATTTGCTCGAGGGGGCGCCGGCGAACTTGGAAATTCGTACGGCGAGCTCCGTGCGGAGGGTGATCTTTGAGGGAAAGAGGGCTGTTGGTGTTGAGGTTGATGGGGCGGTTTGTACGTGTCCCTCCTGATTCAATTTCATGGGTGGAAAATGCTAATCACCGGCCAGACCGCGCAAAGAAGGAAATCATCCTATCCACAGGCTCCCTCGACACCCCGCGCATCCTGATGCACTCCGGCCTGGGCCCAGCAACACAGCTCACCGAATTCAACCTGCCCGTACTCGTCGACATCCCCGCAATCGGCCAGGGCCTACGCGACCACCCCTTCTCCCCAATCGTCTTCCTCCGCGACCCGTCCACAAACACGCGCAACGCCTTCTTCGGCTCGCAACAGGCCATGGACGCCGCGCAGACGCAGTGGGAAACGGACACCACGGGCCTCTGGACGCGCCACGGCACGCAGCTGATGATGGGATTTCTGAAGAGCGAGGCCACAACGGCCTCGGCTGAGTATAAGGCGCTCCCCGCGGACGTGCAGCGGTTCCTCTCCAAGCCGACGACCCCGCACTTTGAGCTCATCGCGGGCGCGCCGCTGCATATGCTTGTGCCGGGGATGACGACGGACTATAGTTACGTTGCGGTACTTGTGTTCTTGATGAATGCGCAGTCGCATGGGGAGGTGAAGCTGCAGTCGTCTGACCCGGATGTCCCCTTGCTCTTCAACCCGAATCTGCTAGCGCACGAGTATGATCGGCGCGTTGTGATCGAGGCGCTGCGCGAAGCCTTGGCTGTGACGAAGCACGAGGCGTTTGCCAAGGATACGCTCTCGACACTTATGGGGCCGGCGTCAGAGTCCGACGAGGATCTGCTCGAGTGGTTTAAGAATACGTGTGTCACTGCGTGGCATATGACGGGGACGGCGAAGATGGGTAAGGAGGGTCAGCAGGATGCCGCGGTTGATAAGGCGTTCCGGGTGTTCGGGGTCGAGGGCCTGAGGGTTGCGGATATGAGTGTTGTGCCTGTCTTGACGAATAATCATACCCAGGCTACGGCGTATGTGGTTGGGGCTACGGCTGCTGAAGTGCTCATTAAGGAGTATGGGCTTTAGAGGGGGGAATTGGTTATGATTCATGTCGCTTGTTGATATTGTGCGGTTTCTTGAGATAGCAACGCTCACTTTCCTATACAACCTCAAACTCAACAGTCCCAAAGCCCTCAAAGGTGCCCTCCCAAACCCCCTTCTCCTCCATCGGAATAGCCTCAAGGCAGCTCCCCGGGAGAACAAACTGCCCCGGCAAGAACTCAATGCCATACTCCGCAAGCCGATTCACCAGCCACGCGACCGCCGCAATCGGGTTGCCCAGCACATTCCTCGTATTCCCCGCCATGACCTCCTGCCCGTTGAACTTCAGAACCCCCCGCATATTGTTCAGTGTAAGGTCCGTCAACCTCCTCGGCGCCCCACCAAGAATAACCGCCCCCGTCGACCCATTATCCGCCAACGTATCCGGCAGCTCAATCGCCCACTCCCTCACCCTTGAATCGATAATCTCAATCGCAGGAACCGCATAATCAACCGCACTAATCACATCGGCGACAGTCACATTCGGCCCCCGTAGGGGACCCTTAAGCACAAACCCAACTTCAAGCTCAACGAAGGGCTTGATGAATTTCTCTTGATGGATACTCGTCCCCTCGTAGACGAACAGGCTCGAGTGCAGGACGCCGTAGTCGGGGTGGTCGAGGTTGAAGGCGCTTTGCATTACTTTGGCGATGTTGCCGAGCTTGTAGCCCACTAGGCGGTCGCCGTGCTCAACTGCATGCGCGGAGTTGAGTTGTTGGATTTTGAAGGCGGCGTCTGCCGTTAGGCCCAGCCAGGTTTTTGTGGGGGCGGCGATGGGTTTGGATAAGGTGCGTGCGCTGCGCAGGATTGAGGCGATTTCTTCGAGGTTTAAGGAAGACGAAGACATATTGGGTTTATCGGTATTTTCGTGTATGTCTTGCTTTTGTAGTAGATCGACCATGAGGGAGAGGATATTGCTCTAGACAATAAGCTTCGTGGGTGTTAAGAGACCGTGCATTTATATTTATATACTATTCACGACACTTGTCGACGGACGCCGCTTAGAAGACTTCATCGAGTTTTTGAGATTGCCTCCCGACGCCTTATAGACTTGCTGCATCAGATGCTGAGATGGTGTCATCCCTCGAGATAGGCTCGCGCTCCCGAACCGAGGGCTTGTATATTCAGGTCTAGGCCTTCCAAAGGAACCCGAGATAGGCTTCGGATCGACATCCGAGGGATCCGATGATGGTGTGTTGGGAAGCCGAGGACGCTTGATAGGATCTAGATCCCGAATATAGATCTCGGGAGGGCGTTCGATGGTGCAACCTGGTATCGCGAGGAGGGATCATGCCGGGCTTGCGGGATATCCACGCAAGACGCGGGGATGGTGAGGTCCGAGTTGTATAATCAAGTCCGGGAATATGAGTAAAAGTCATATATCAAGCCCAGGACGCACCAGACCAGACTCCAAGAGCTCTTCCTGTTCGCAGTACACACTACACTACACAATCCCCAATGGCCCCCTCAGCAACCTTCATCGACATTGAGCCTCCCCGCGTCATGCCCAGCAACGAAAAAGGCCACGCGACCCTCAAACCCCCTTGGTCAGTCCCTGATTGAGAATGCAAAGGTACCGCACAAGTAGGCCTTTGACCCAGCTGGGCACTTGAACTTCCAGCGCCCCCAGGTCCATCTATACCATGGAGCAGATCGGACTAGAGGGTCATTGCTTAGCCCACGGCGAGACTGATTGTTGTGTATGGAAGCCTATCTACTGCCGACATTGGTACAAAGGTTCTGATCGGTTATACTACCTGCCTTGGCAAGTCGCTGAGCACATAGTACTGCACGTGTTCCGATTGCAATTCTACAACGAAGGTCCCCTTCAGTTTAGATATATATCCATAATCCTCCCCAAACACAAGCCATTACCAGTACTGAACCACAGCATAAACCCTGTCGTCGATGGGAGGAATCATATCAAACGAAAGCCTAACACGTGTCCCATCTCGACCATCGACCGTTACATTCCCCAGCAAGGCGGCCTCCACCCTGGTATTCCTCCGGCCGAACGAAATCCCCAAACGGATCGCGGGTCACCTGCACGTCGCCGCAGCCGCGCCCGTCGCGAACCCCAACGGCGATGGAAAACCGCCAATCCTGGCGGAACTTGAGACCGAGAACGGCCTCTATCCCGGTCCCCTGCACGGTGATGGGGTATTGGGTGCCGATGGTTCCAATGGGGTTTGGATCACAGGCCTTTTCGATTAGTCGCTATGGTCAAGTCATTCAATCCGGGGTCAGTCTTAAGCCAATTATCGACGGCTGCGTCTGTGGACTGTACAACTTCAACCCATATGGTATGTGTCCGGCTTCATTCAAGGGTACAAAGGAGCATCAGCCATCTCCAGCCCAGTGTCTACGGACCAATCCGGCGAGTGACATTACCGGAGTACCTCAGTATACTTAGGACCACGGCAGAGATGCCCCGGCCCGTGTTTACGTGGCAGTAACCGGTCAGAGCGGATGGTGGAAGGCGCTGGCGATGTAGCGACCTGGATCCCATGTCTAGCCTGCTCAGTGCCAGCTGGATGATTGGCCGATGATCGCTGCGTGAGCTTCAATATTGGTCGAGCCTGGCTTTCAGAAATGTGGGATTTCCGGGGCTACTTTGTTGCACTAAATCTAAGTAGAGATCCTAGGCCAGTACATCTGGTAAGATTCCTTCTACTCCAAGCACCCCAGGCCACGGATATGATACTTGCACCAAAATGGCAACCAGGCTTGTCCCACGAGGTCAAGGAAGGGGTGCAGTCTAGAGAATATGAAATAAGATGGATCAGGGTGAGTGGGGCTTCAACTTGCACGACGTTAAGGATTAGATTATCGAGATGGATGCACTGTGTCAGATCCAGTTCTTCCTGTCTGACAAGTGCCCGCACAAGAGGTGCGATCTACCAGATATCTTGAAAACTGGTTAAATTAGATCTACAGGTTCGGCGAACTTCCTGTGATGTGTGAATTATTTTTGTTGTACTACACAATCTGCGCCCCATGGACTAATGACAATTATTTTGGCTTTGTCTGTTGATGTATTGCGAGAGCACGGTAAATATTACTCCATTGCTTTGCTAAATCTTCAAGTGTCCTATTTAGGCCGGCTTCAAACTCACCAGACAAGATTCCGCTTGATCGAGATGGTGTAGTAGTTCGATATCTTCTCCCCAATGTCGTTGAACTGGTGGCCAAGCTGGATATGATCATGGAGGGTCAAAGCCATTTCATGCTGATTGCTTGAATTCGGTGTGAATGCCGAGAGGGAAGGGTGGGTAAAAGTGAGAGCCACCTTAGGAGATGGTAGACTGTGTTCATCATGCGATCGTTTCCACCTCTTGCCATCCAGCCCTAGGCATTCACGGCCATCCCTCAACCAGCCTTGCCCGTCATCCAGCAAGCCGGGCTTGGAACCCACCATGCGCGCCCAAAGGTCTAGCCCGATCATCCCTTGTATCTCCAGCAAGGCGAGTGCGCTGTAAAGGGAAGGTATCGTCCGCGGACTCCTGGTCGTGCCATCCCCAAGATTGTGTTTCCCGTTTAGGCAACAGCCAGCCTTGCCGGGTCGCCGCCTGTACCTTCCCTTCATACTCTGGAGTGGCGAGGAAGGCGCGACCCTGTGCCGGACCTTCCGACCGCGAAATAGAAAGGAACCACGTGGACCCTACCTAGTACCCTAGGTACCCTGCAACCTCACACGGCGGCTTCAATTGATGACATTGTTCCACGCACCACATGCATTCGGAGCATTGCGATGCGCTTCTACAAACTACCGTCAAATCTAGGTCCCGTCGAGAGTGCCACTCAGGTTTCATCCCCAAATGTGGATGCCATTATGGGAACAGGCGACAGGATTTGAAATGGGAGACATTATCGGATGACGGAGCCGAGTGGGTGGTCAGCCCCGGTAGCATCCTTTAAGCAAACCGAATATATCTGACCCGATGATTCTCTGGTCTCTCACCAAGAGCAGGACGGGATACATAATCCACGGAATAACCGATATTGTGCTATCAGCAGGGCTTTCACCGGCTGCCCTATGCCAAGTGATGTGAAGCTCAACATTATTGGATCTATCTAATTATGGGTTGTATATACAACAGCGCTCATACTTGACCAACCGTCGCCAGGCAGCTACCAAGTCGCAAGCCAAAAGGGTTTATTTAGATCTTCGTAAACCGGACCCTCAGGAACTGGCTCGGCCACGCAACATCCACGCCCAATTTTCACGCAACGCGCAGAACCCATTCCGGCTCCCTCATGAACTGCCGGGCAACCAGCACGATATCAGCTGCGGGCTCGGCCCCGTCCTTTGCATCCGTGGCGTTCTTTGCATCCGCCGCTTCGTGCGCCAGGACCTGGTCAGCCTCCAATAGGTCGCGCGCCTGCTCGGGCTCCGTGATCAATCCGACGGCCCCGACTAACAGGTTGACCCCATCCTTCTTCAACTCCCTGCGAATGCGCGCAGCATTCTTCGTCTGGTAATCCGTCGGCAGATCCTTGCCCCCAATGGCGCTGAGCTTCGAACGCGGGTGATTCCCGCCACTGCTCACATCCAGCAAATCCACCCCAACCCCAGGCAACAGCTTCGCCAGCCGGATCGTATCGTCGACCGTCCAACTCCCATACTGCTCCTCAGTTTCCGTCCCCTCCAACCACTCCGTCGCACTAACCCTCACAAACAGCGGCATCCCCTCGGGGATCTCCGCCCGCATCGCCTGTGCGATCTCAAGCAATAACCGCACCCGCCCCTCAAAGCTCCCGCCGTACTCATCCGTCCGCCGATTCGTAACGGGGCTCAAGAATTGATGTATCAGATACCCATGCGCCGCGTGGATCTCAATGACATCCACACCGGCAGCCACAGCCCTCTTAGCCGCGCGCGCCCAGTCCCCAACGAGCTCCTGGATCTCGGGGACTGTAAGCGCCCGCGGGGGCCAGTACCCGCCTTCCGGCTTAAGTCCCAGCCCGTCCCACGTATGCTCGATGCCACCAGACGGACCGACGACGTCCTCGGGCCACCCGTATTGATCCTTATCGGCGCGGAGACTGGCCTTGTGTGTGACTGTACTACCAGCAACAAACGACGGAGCCACACTGGCTTTCCGGCCCGCGTGCGCAAGCTGGATACCCGAAAGCGCACCCTGGCTCTTAACGAAATCACTCACGCGGCGCAGACCTTCAATCTGGCTATCATCCCAGAGGCCAGGGCAATACGGTGAAATACGCCCGTTGAACTGTACGCCCGTCGCCTCGACGAAAACCAGCGACGCCCCCTTTAGAGCGTAGTGGCCCAGCGTCGCGACGTGGTAGTCTGTCAGCGCGCCGATCGAGGGGCCCTCCGGGGCTGTGGAGAACTGGCACATGGGCGCGACGACGATGCGGTTGCGGAGGGTGGCATTGCGGATTGTAAGGGGCGTGAAGAGGGTCGGGATGTTTGGCGCCGAGGGGTTTCGTGGTGTTCCCGGGGATTGGCGGTGGTGCGGGGTGAAGTAGGGGATGTTTGGGGCGGGCGTGTTGAGGCCGTTGAGGCCGGGTGGAGTGGGCATGTTTGCGAGGTTATTTTGTGAGGGCTGAGACCTTTCAAAAGAGTAGATAAATCTGGCGATGCGCCGGCTTTTGTATTTGGCTGCGATGCCGAGGTCCAGGATCCCACTAGCGGGCGTACCCCTCCTGAATTAATAATCGATCAACGGCTCTGGGGTAATGTCTAGGTATCTCGTAGTGGAGCGGTTAGTAACTCTTGATTTTACGATCACAAATCCATGGCACAGAGCAGCCTAATGCCCATAGCAACCTCTGCGTAGTTCGTATGTCAGGCTTTACGATGGGGCCGGATTTGGACGATTAGTATACATATCGACAGGGGTGGGTCAGAGCGATGCTTTGAAATCAGACTGTAAAATGTTTCCGGACTGCTCAACGGCTCGGTCACATATGGCGTGATCATCAAACGATAAGTGTCACCGATGATGCTACTGCTATTGAGTCCCCAAGTCTCAACCACCATCCGCCCCCGTCCTGCCATCCAGATCCCGTCTCCCCCGCTGCATAAACGCACTCCGCGCCCTTACCTCCCTCCCCCAAACAAACATGAGCGTCGGCAGCAACGCCAGAACCAACGAGACAAACCCCAGCAACGTACTGGCCCAATTCAGACCCAGCGTTCGATACATACTCATCGTCGCGAGCGGCAGGAACGCAGAGAAAAGATTCTCGCCTGTCGCGACGGCCCCGATCGCGCTGCCGGCGTACGTACTGTACGCGTCGACGACGTAGTCCGATACACCTGTTACAACGAGCACGCTCCCCGCCCCGACCATCGCGAGACTTATGGCTGGCGCGATCCAGGGGATGTGTTGGTATGATGTCCACGCGTACATGAACATCCCACCCGAGATACCCAGGACGCCCCCGATGACCGCCATGTAGAGTCTCGCCTCTGGGATTGGTGTCCCGGGGGCTTCGGTGTTTCGGGCCGCGGACGCGAAGTAGAGTTTCCGCGAGACGAAGGTCAATGTCCAGCCTAGGCATTCGCCGATCACGATTGCGGCTTGCACGTAGCCTGTGCCGTGGACGGACCAGCCGTATAGGTCTGTGAAGACTTGCTCGACGGATTGCGTGAAGAGGAAGAGGGTTCCGACTGTGAAGGAGGACCAGAGCGTTGAGACGAAGAGGACGGGTTCGGTGCTGAAGAGGAGGATTGGTCTTGTTGCGCTGGTGATGACGTCTTTAAAGCTTATGTTTGCTGGGTTTTCGGTCCTCCCTTCTGTATCCTCTTTGCTCAGGGGCCTCCGTGCAAGAATCACGTCCGCGCGCGACTCGCGGAAGAAGAAATAGTATACTGGAAACAGCGCGCCGAACCAGATCAGCTGCATGTAGCCTATCCAGCGCCAGGAGAGGAACTGGAAGATCACCGCTCCAACAACGGGACCTGCGCTGCTACCAGCCATGTAGCCAACGATGTACAAGCTGACCGGTATCGATCTGGCCCATTCTGTCTCCCAAACGTTCCCAATAACCCCAGCGGCAGTGTTAGCTAGAATAGCAACGCAGCCACCGGCGAAGAATCGCGTAGCAACCAATGTAGCAAAGTTCCTTGCTACAGCTTGCGGAACGAGAAAACACAGGAAGACGATATATGTTGTGAGATATACAGGCCGTGTACCGAAGTCTTCGGCTAGTGGGAGGATGAAGAGTGCAGAGCATGCACCGCCGACGGCCCATGTCGTTACGGGCCAGTAGGAATGCGGGAATGTTGTCTCGTCGACGTTGAACTGCTCGGAGATGTCCAGGTGTGCAACTGTGATGATTGTCCCGTTCATCATGGAGAGGAAGGTGGCGAGTGCGGCCAGGATCGTCAGGGTCCATTTGCGGCTCACAGGCCAGTTGTACGGGTGCTCGAGGTCATCGTTCCTGTGTGGCTGTGACTTTGCGCCACTTTCAAGCAATTCGAGGACCCTCGGGTCGGCATTCCGAGAGCCCTGATCCCTCGAAGGCTGTCCATCGCGTGTCGACATCTCATGTGGCGGGTATCGACACAGGTAAAGAAGCGAAGGGGAGGAAACACCATCTCAAGCTTCCCTTGGCACATCTTATATGGCCGTGAAAAGCTTTTCAACTCCTGCAGGGTCCATTTCTCCGTGCATTGCCCTCTTTGGACCAGATGTTGGGGAAAGTGTGGGACTTTTTCGCTGTGGAGGTGGAGCCCATTACCTAACGGATTCCGCTGCTCGATGCCGTTCGAAAGCAGCCATTTGCAGTGAAATCGCAATGAAAGAGGGAAAGGACATCTAGAGACCCGAGCAGACTATGGACTTTAGGCTGCCGGGCACCCCCTGGTCGAACAAGCAAAGGCCAAGCTCATCGCGCCGAGAAATTGTTTGCTTGGGTGGCAGGGTTCGTCCACCGATGCAGGTCATCGATACGTAATAATGGGGTCCACAAACTATCCCGAGAATTAGGATCCGTCCGATCCGAGAATCTGTGCCTTTTCAGGAACCGGGATCGATGCATGCCTGGGGATATATCCGAGCACCCTCGCAATGCACATTCCCAATCGACACCGTGATCAACGACCACACTGGATTAGTTTCTGGTGTACGTTCGTTAATTTATGATCATTATCGATATCTTGGACCGCTGTATCAATAGTCCCCAAGGGGCCAAGCTCTCTCTAGGCCTCTTTGGCCTGTAGGAATACATTGACCCTTCATGCAAGTAAATGGCTATTGTGAAGCTTGCACAGGTCTGGGCCTTAGTGAGTACCCGAGCAGGGTTATCTAATAGAGGTTAACCTCGAATGTATCAGAGACAATGTATTCGCTCACTTTTATACGGAAATTATACCATAAAGCGAGCCCTTCGTCCGAATCTTGATGCATAAAAGATCATTGATTGCACCACCTGCCAAAAGCCTCCAGCTGCACGCGGAGCGAGTGACTAGCGCCCCAATATTTAACCGTCAACAGAGCCGCTGCTAGCAGCGCTGAACCCATTAGTGGGAATAATATGGCGTAGAGGGCGTACAGCTCGTATTTATGGGCTCAAAGCTCGCGGAGCAGAGGTTCCCAGGAGACTTTGGCCTAAATTGGGCCCCCTTACGAGTCAAGACCCGTCTTGGGAAGTCGAATGTCCACTCCTACTCTGATCATCGTCATTCATTGGACCCTGTAGCTTCCTAGGCTGCGCACTGCGACGCTGACACGGTGATGAGTAGCTTCACGTATGTCCGTTGGACCTGGCCGCCCCTCCTCCCCTCCTCCTCCTCCTAGATATCGCGATGGCGCAAGGTGCAACGATAGAGCTCCTCTCCATCGAGATCAAGACTCTCTTCCCAAAGAACAAAACCTAGAACGCAATGACAAGTCCACAGGTAATCTCCATCCTCCAAAACCACGCGGACGCAATGGCCCACTTCGATTATTTCCACTAGGAAATACCGCGCCTCGCCGCGCCCTCTTCCAATGGCGAGGACCAGGACGCCATCATCGGACGGGCCTGGCTCGTAAGCAACGGTCAGCCAGGCATCCTCGTCTAGACATCAGCGTCTACAGGTGGCAGTCTCAGACAATGGTTAATAACAAGATGAGGCTCAGGAATGCCAGGGCCTTGAGCCCTTGGCGCCATGCATGACCTAGCACCCAATACCCCGCGTCTGACCTCACGTGAGTGCCAGGGGTGACTACTTGGCTCAGTCAATGCCCGCTGAGCTTCTGGCGCTATCCAATTCCTACCTGACACCAGAGCCAGGCTTCAGAGCAGAGACCGATCTGTACTGTTTCTTCATGTCCCGTCGAGTGCCCTCGCTTCGCCTTTCTCCAGCAACAGTCGCATCTTTAGAAAGCTCAAGGGGATCGCCCGACTGGGGCATCTGTCCCGCCCATCTGAACGGCCATGGCACCGCCAAATGCTATCACGACTGGACCAGAGAGCCAAGCTCTCCAGATTGGGGAAGAGACAGAACTGAATACTATGGTGGAACCCGAGTCACATCATGCGGATAGGACGTCTGACTCATCCAGTACGGGACAGACTCGCTCGACATCATTTGATCTGGATGGCACGATATCAAAACTCCTAGAGGTCGGGCGGTCCAGAAAGATCCCCAGGGCATTCTGCTTGGAGCCCTCTGAGATCAGCGCCATCTGCTCGTCGGCAAGTGACGTTCTTCTCGCTGAGCCAAGCTTATTGGAGATTTCAGCTCCGGTCAAGATCGTCGGCGACATCCACGGCCAATACACAGACCTGATTCGCATATTTGACCGTTGCGGCTTTCCCGAGACGACGAAATATCTGTTCCTTGGGAACTACCTCAACAAGGGGAGGAATAGCCTTGAAACAATTCTGCTCCTCCTATGTTATAAGCTCAAGTACCCCAAGTCCTTCTTTCTCCTCCGCGGGAATCACGAGTGCGCGGCAATAACACGAGTTTCGACATTTTACGAGGAGTGCAAGTATCGTTGCCAGGTCAATGTCTGGAAGACATTCCGCACTGTCTTTGACTCCCTACCCGTTGCTGCAGTAGTCTCTGGGAAGTTCTTTTGTGTACACGGCGGACTTTCTCCGTCTTTGACAGATCTGGATGATATTCGCAACATTGCTCGCCCTACCGATGTGCCTGATACCGGGTTGCTCACTGATCTTCTTTGGAGCGATCCAACTGACGTCGAAGAGGACTGGATGGACAACTATCGAGGGGTCAGCTACTACTTTAACGCAAATGTAGCCCGCAGGTTCCTACAGCGGATGGGCCTTGACTTGATTTGCCGCGGGCACATGGCTGTCGATGACGGGTACAAATTCGACTTTGACAAGTCCGTAGTAACCGTATTCTCGGCGCCTAATGTGAATTTCCCTCAGCTCTCATCTCCTAACATCCCGATACTTATCGTCCCTAGTACTGCGGAGAATTTGACAACGCCGGCGCCGTTATGAATGTGCCCGCGGACCTGGTTCGTACATTCGAAGTCTTCGAGCCTCTGGGTTGGGTTCCTCCGGAGCGGCGAACTCTATCTAGTGTAGACAAGTCTTAGGAAAGGATGGTCCCGATCAGGCCCGTAAGTTGCTAGCTCCCCCTATTGTCATTTCTGCATAAAGCCCCTAATGCTCTCCCTCATCTGGCATGGTCCTAGTTATCTAACTACTAACCTTCCCAACAGATTTGATTATCATCAGTAGGTCGTTGGATAGTACCAAGGTTATGAGGCCGCCAATCGGTTACAGCCTCCGGAGATGTTTGCTTCTCGTACTTCTGTCCATCCTATAGGGAGTGCTTCTGAGGGTAGCCTCACTTTTCAGCCCAACCCCACTTTGCCCATGTCGCACAGAACGAACACCTCGTTTGGTAGATGGTTTTCAGCAGCTCGTCCAGCCCCAGTAGCATACATACATGATAATTTCTTTCCTCGCTGTGCACCGCTCCAAAAATGTCCTCCGAGACCGTAGATATCTCAAAATACATCACTGCGCAAATCTCTTCCACAGCTCCACTGGAAATCCGCGCGTCATCTATCCCAGGTGCACGGGATGGTCTGTTCACAACCTCCGCCATTAATGAAGGCGAGGAAATCTTCCGGTCAGACCCCCTAGTCAACTGCGTCGATGACCCGGTTCGTAAGTCCGTCTGCGACTATTGCTTCCATAGTAGCGAGAGTCCTATTATGCAAAGCGGTCGCTTCCGCGAGGCATCGGATGTCGTCGCGCCCTTTAAGATGTGCGCGAAGTGCAAGGTCTGCTACTATTGTTCTAGGGTACGTCCACACTCAAGGGGGGGCAACACCAATAAGAAGACCCCGACTGATCGTCTGAGCTCTTTTTCTTCTTACAAAGGAATGCCAGGCCAAGGCATGGAAACGCTACCATCGCCACGAGTGTTCCATTCTCCGTGCGAGAGACCTGTACGCCAGGACACGAGCCCTCGTTAGACTCCTCAGCATGCGCACGGCGAATCTGATCAGCGACGAACAGTGGAGCGCCGTCCATCGCCTCGAGACACATCAGGCAGAGCACATGAGTGGGCCCTCATCTGAAATGAACCAGCAGGTAGCTCTCTTTGCGAGCATGTCCACCAAGTTTGACCCGGTCGAGGTGCTGAAAATCCATTGTGCTGTATGTGAACCCATGCGCTAAGGTCCCTCGGGAACTACCCTACTTCAGCCCCCCACGGTCCAGGCCCATTTGACACTTCTATTCCACTAGATCCTCACGAACACCATGTCTATGAAAGCCGCCGAGGGCCCAGAGACCCGCGGCACGACCCTCGATCTGGCTGGTTCACTGATGAACCGCTCCTGTGACCCGAACGCGTTTGTCTTCTTCGAGGGGCGCCAGATGCGCGTCCGCGCCCTGCGTCCTCTTCGTGCGGGAGACGAGATCCTCCAGACATACGTGGATCATACTTCAAGCGTGTTTTTCAGGCTGGCAACCACCGAGTCGGACTATTTCTTTCAGTGTTCATGTAAGCTGCCTCTGCCTCCCCTCTCGTCAATCAGACCCGCTGTTATACTTACAGACCTCGTCAAGGCACCCGATGTCAAAGTGAAGTAGCAGAGCTCAAAGCACTGACCCCCGAGAACGACCCAACATGGCTCGAAAAACTCGCAATCGCCCAGCAGATGTTACTCAACGTATCGAACGATGCAGCCGCTCAATTCAATTCAACCGGGATTCCGCCTCGCGTCGCCGACCTCGAAAGCTCGATCCAGAAAATCGCCCGCGTGCCATTCAACGAAACAGCCATCTGGCCCGACGGGATGCCACCGATGCCCGGCGTTCTGTGCAACGTCGCGTCGACGTGTAAAGTGACGGGAAATTACCCCGACGCCCTGCGGTATTCACTCATGGCTCTGCTCACGCTCCGTTGGCGGACGGGGGATGAGTGGGTGCATCTTCTGCTTGAGACTGTACAGTACCTGTCCCTCCTGCTTTCCGGCGCGACCCCACATCCTGTTTTTCGTGACGGCACGGTCCTAGCTCAGGATGATGCTTGGAATGTGATGCATGGCTACCTGGGGGAGTTGAAGCGGGCTGCCACGATTGTCTACGGTAGTGACTGTGCGTATACTAGGGCTATTTCCAAGTGGTACGCGGAGGCTGTCGCAGCGGCTGGTCTACCTCGTCCTGGGAGTTCGGCGTTTAGGGCTGCTTATGGGAGGTCTCAAGGGCGATTACGGCGGTGGGCGGGGGTTCAGGAGACGAGGGGCATTACTCTCTCGGTCTAGTATTCCTCCGGGACGGGATCTCAATGGGCTCCATGGGCCGTGGATTGACGCGTGAGCAATTGTGAGATAGCTTTACTGTGGTACCGATGAAGTTTTGCCAGGGGAGGGGGTGCATGGAGTTGGGCGCTGTCCTGACCGGAAACTCCCTTTGATGGCGTCCCATTTACATCTATTCGCCGGTTCGTAGATGGGTTATGGAAAAAATATGGAGCGGTTGTGGAAGAGGGTGGAATTCCTGTTTGGTCGTTTTATGGTTCTAACTAAGCCATATGTGGACACTCTACCCATCTACAGAGATGCTGGCGGGGAGATACAGAAGGGACACCAACGCATTTCCATAGGGTTGCACAAAGCATTCACCTTCCAAGAAAGCATTTGCGAGACCCAAACGCCGTCTTCACCCTTGTATCGATCTTCTTCGGATCCCGCTTCTCCCTTATCAGATCGAGACAATGTTGCATCAGCCCGCCATCAACCCAACTATCCAGCGTGCCACCAGACCGCATTGCCGTCGCTCGCACCGATCCATTCAGCAGGTACAAACACGAATCAACGTGGAAAGGATACGAGGCCCACAGTTCCGCGTTGTACAAGGACCTGTTCCCCTGCAGAACGACATCCTGGGTGATTTTCTCGTCTCCGAGCCGCGACCGGAAGAACTCGTACTTCTGCGTTGCTACCATGCCCTTGTGCATTTGTGCGTCGAAGCACGGACTCGGAACCCAGCCGTGTGCGAAAAGATCAAAGGTGCAGTCTGGTGGATTGTTGTGTAAGGCGATCTCGGGGCATTCGATGTAGGGCCCGTGCGTGGCGTCGTGCTGTATCAGGAGGGGCCTGTGTAGGCTTGGTCTGTGACGAGGGATTGTACTTCGAGGGGGAGGTTTCGGAGGAGGAGAAGAAGATAGATGCAGGCCGTGAGGAGGAGGAGGAGTGCCGTGCCGACCAGACCGCCGGTACACGGGGTTATATGGAGCTGCGGACGCCGTGGACTGTGGGAGGCTTCTGCACGGATGAACGCGGAGTATTCCTCCATTGATGCGTGCGATGGCTTTTCGAGATCAAGGTCAGTGCCTTGGTTCTGGTACTCCATAGCTATCTCACTTGCACGAGTGACTTTGACCTAGTTGTGTGCCATCTCATTGTTGGCGGTGCGGTGTTAAGTACAGCGGGGGTGACGTGCGCTAGTCCCGACACGGCTCAATAGGCCAATTGACCCACACATCAAGGAGCGTAGATGGCTTGTCCCACCAAAGAATGCAGGTCAGTGGGAGTGCTTTTCCTCGCCATGAGGCAATGTTTCAATTCCCGCGTTCGTTGCCTTGGCTTCGCAGTAGACAGTCAGTTTGGCACATGCGATTCTCCTACAGAATAAAGCAAAGATTTCTTAGCAGCTGGCACTGCAGCTCAGCGGCTTTGCAATGCTTGAAATTCAATCCCATGCGTGAGCAAGGGGAGCCCAATATCCTATGGCGTGACTATTTTGCGCCGCAGACGACGCCATACTTTCCAACGGCCTTTGGCTTCAATCTGGCTCGGTATTCGAAAAGTACCGGAAATCTCCCATCTAGCTGCCCGTGCAATGGCCCTCTTGCCATCTGCAACGGGGATGGACGTTCTGTCATCCTCGGTTTGCAAAGTGGCCTGACTACCACAGTCCAGGGTTGTCGCAGGGGAGCAATTCTCCGCCTGTTGCCATTCGGCCAATGTATCCCTTGATAGAACGGTAGCAGGGTGTTCAGGTCCAAGGTGCTTTTCCCGAAGCTGTACGCACTCTGCGATCAGGTCTATGGCCTTCCTACGCTCGCCCATTGATTCCCATGTAAATGCAAGTTGGTGCATGCTCAGCATCGTGCCAGGATGCTCCACACCCAGCTGGTGCTTTAGATTCTCCCATACTTTGACCTCCAGCTCTTCTGCCTGTTTGAAGTTTCCCTGCTCCCAGTGCACGTCGGCGAGGCTCGCCATGAATGAATGTGTCAGCGGATGGTTTTGTTTGAGTCTTGTAATCGAGCTGTCAATCGCGTGTTGGTGCAAAGCTTTAGCTTCTTCAAGTCTCCCCTGGTTCCGCACACAGACTCCTAGTTGATCCACCACAGCCAGGGTATCTGGATGGTCTGGCCCTAGGACACGCTTTGCCAAGTCCCACGCACGTGCAAGGATGCGTTCAGCTTCCTCGAATCTATCTTGCTCGACGCAAGCGGTGCCCAACCGACTCAGACAAACCACATTCGGCAGGTTGTCCGGCCCAAGCGTCTCCTCAGATGTCTGCAACACTTTACTGTGTATATCTTCGGCCTCGGCGTATCTACCCTGTCGCAATAATACTTCGCCATGATTGCTAATCCAGTGCAGGCTGGTCTCATTTTGTGGTCCAAGGGTCTTCACAAAGCCGTCCATGGCTCGTCGCGAATTGGCCTCTGCCTCCAACCAATCACCCTGGACAACGAGGAGGGCAGAAAGAATGCCGATCGAAGTTAGTGTATATAGGTGCTCGGGCCCCACAGTCCTTTCAAAGCCTTGTACGGCTTGCATTGTAATCTCTTTGGCTCGTGCATACCTGCCTTGGCGTAAAAGTAATATACTATAGGCTTGTAAGGTTAATAGAGTCTCCTCGTGCTCGGGTCCAAGGACGATATTTTGACCCCTCAGAGTCTGTTCCAGCATCTGTTCTGCTTCGGAGTACAGACCCAGCCGGAGTTGCACTAATCCGAGGCCATGCATAATATCCAGCGGGTTTTTGTCGCCCATCCCCACAGTTTTTTCACTACCCTTCAAGGCCTGGAGGTACAAGGGCATTGCTTCTGCGGGTCTTTTATCGAGATGCAGCCACTGTGCCATGCTTTGCAAGAGACCAACGTACTGACATCGCACAGCACGAAACTCGTTATTGTCAATCACAGCGAGCAGATGAGGAAGGTATTGACGCCACAAATGTGTTTCCACATTGCTGGTTTCTGCACTTATCTGACTGACGTGTTCCACGGTCTTTAGTACGCATGCTGTGAAAGTCCCATCTCTTCTCATCCACGCCCTAGTCGCAAGATGAACAAGACGGTGCAGTGTCAAACTCCTTGTTTCTTCTTCTTCCGAAAGGAAGGAATATGATTTGAGTATCGCCAGCGCTTCAATTCGTTGTTTTTCGGATGGCGCTGGTGGAAGAAGGCATTGTGGGATATTGCGAGGACTGATGCAAGCCATGAAGCAGAGATAGTCCACTGCAAGCGGGTTCATCGATTGCACCTGGTAGAAAGACACTAGCCATGTGCTGGTCACTGGGTTTTGCACGTCGGCATAGCGGGCATCGTCCTCGAAATCTTCGCTCAACAAACTGACCAGATCCTGCTCCTGCGAATCAAGGAGAGAGAGATAATCGGATAAAGCCGTAATGTCATTCTCATTAATATACGCGGCTGCCTGACTAATAGCCAGGGGGAGATAGCAAAGCTGTGCCAGAAGGGCCGCGGTCGACTCTTTGTCTTGGAGTAGCTCCATCCGAATAAGGAGCCTATGAAGCATTTGGAGGGCTGTGTCCTCATCCATGTCCGGAAGATGGACCACATTGGACGCAGCCAACTTGACCGCCAGCTTTCGGTTTCTGGTGGTGAAGAGGATCCGACCTGCGTCATTCCGTGGCAGCAGACTCTTGAGTGGCGGGCCTGTTTCAGTCCCCTTCATCCACATTTGCATGTCATCTGCGTTGTCGTACACAAGCAGCCACCTTCCGGAACTTTCGTGGCTCAGAAAGGCCTTCACCTGCTCCGTCACCGCTACTCCATCGATGAGCGCCACTCCGGTTGCTTGGGCGATATTCCTGTACGCCTGCTCCACGCTCCCATAGCTGGTGCACGGAACCCAGAAGACCGACATGTCGAGGTCTCTCTCCCGCACGCGGTAAGCCAGCTCCAGGGCGATCTGAGTCTTTCCAATGCCTCCGAGTCCACATATAGCAGTTTTTCGCATGTTGGCCGACCGAAGGACCGCCTCTTCCAAACCAGCGATGTGACCCTCGCGACCGACGAAGGCTGCGTTCCTGGAAAACGGCACCATCCAGTGCCTTGTGCCGACCTGTCGCTCATTCCGGTACAAAGGAGCAACCTTGAGAAGCGCCTTGGCGTATGCAGCCGCCGTGAGAGCCGCGTAGCCTTGCCACTCTTTCGACTTGTGCGAATCGCAGTAGTCGCAGATGCCCCGGATGGTCAGACACGGAAGCTGGTCCATCAATCCTGCAGCCTCCATCTCGAAGCAAAGAATGTCGAGCTCCACGGCGATCGAGTCACGCGTCCGGGCGTCTTTCATGACTTGGTTTCCCGAGGCGATCGAGCCATAATGAACGCGCGGTGCATCTGAATCCCGCGGATCGCGATGCAACAGCATGTTTGGGTCGCACGAGGAGCAATCGGAGGCCAGGTCTTGATGCGTGTACGAAGGATCGAAAAGCCGATCGGTGGCTGGACGAAGGAATTGTTTCCTGGGCGCATCGCTCCTTCCCTGCGCTTCGTCCACTGTCAACTCATCGCTCCTTCCTCGCACTGCATTGGACAGTGATTTCATCATCTCCCCTTCCTCTTCCCCAAGCAACTGACCGCTGCGCAGCTGAGACACGGCCGTCAACAGCGCCTGGGGTGGTTTATTCAACGATCCCACCCGTTGGAACCTCCCCGAATCCAGCGTCTTGCCAAAATCGAACTGTATCACGCCTCCCGACGAACCACTCGGTATCCCAACAACCACATCCCCAAGCCGCACATCTGCTTTGGTCGGAACACCTCCGCCAATGCCGACCATGAGGCCAAATTTTAGCGATCGGAAAGTGGGCAACATTTGCGCCAGGACCGTCGTCGCCGAGATCGTGCCGTAGACGCCGGATGGTAGGCACGCGATCGCGATATTATGCCCGTGGATGCTTCCCAACGTGTAGCAGTTGTGGTCGGTTGGCGGCTGAGGCAGATTATCATGTACTGCATCGAGCATGAGTTTCGCCGCGGCCATTTCAAGCGGGAGCGCGCAGATCCAGGCGATCGTGTAGGCATCGTGGGCGAGGACTCGAGCCATTTTCTGAGAGGCTTCAATCCACGACGCTATGTTGAAGATCTATGTAGAGTGGGGATACATATCACATCCCTCGCGACAGATATGATATACGACTCTCGTCGCTTGCGTGTTTGATGGTCCTCTTCGTCGCGTCTTGAGATGTGAAGAGGGGTAATCAGCGGTCGAAGTTGCAACCTGCAACCCAGCCTCGCTTGGGCGCAGCGCTTCGTCTCACTGATGTGATTGGAAGAAGACACCCTCGCTGTGAATGGTGGCTGCCATTGTGGCTGGACAGAAGGGCGCAGCACAGCTAGCCCCAAAAGGTGTTAGACCGTCTCGTGTCCTGCGTATAGAGCTCTCAAGTTTCCATTTGGAGGCAGTATCTAAGCCACTGGCCGAAAAGGGTGAACCACGGACGTCACCTCGAACCTGGTACTTTCATCAGCATCTGTGTCGTCGACTTTGTAACTCCTGAGACTCGTCAGGAAAGCTGGGGATGGATGTCGAGAACTTATCACATGGCTCCTTTTTGTCCTCTAGGGTAATATCCCTGTGTTAACCACAGTTCTGAAGTAGCAAGCCAAAGAGATATATATCCGTTATACTCAGGCCCCACCAAAATCGCAGGGCTAGCTTCCTGCCATACTTTCCCTCCTATTACTTTGTTTCGGAAACTGGAGAAGGTGAGATGCCCTTGAATAGGTCCAGAAGCCCAGATGAAATCCAAAACGCCAGCTTCGACTACATCGGAGGAGGCACATCTGGCTAGGTCCTGGCCTCGCGCAGTCTCGGGACCTTGGGGAGATCATCTTATAGTCTGCTTCCGAGGACGACCTTGTGTGCGGAATATGAGCTTCCATTAGCCATGGCCCCGGTGATGCTGCCGGCGGCTGTAGTATTGCGGTTGCAAGGTGGAGGATGCTGTTTAGGAAACTGCATGTGTATACCCATCAATACTTTTCTCTTTTAATGGAGAGGTAAAGGCTTTTAGGGGCGGGTAGGCAGATATATTAGCCCCTATTTGCCATAACAAAATAAACACCCAGGTTCCCCTTAACCTTCGCATACCCCTCCGCAGCCTGCGCGGCGGCCGTCTTGTGGCGGGTATTAAAAAGACGGATCCTAACTGTCTCGCAGCCTATAAGGAAGGTGTTGAGGTGGCCTCTGTGCGGACCAATTGTGGGGATAAGACCCTTTCGTCAATAAAGTTGTCGTATTAGAGCAGGAGATCTGGCTATAAGCTGCTCGAAGTTCGTACCAGGTCTGAGGATTGCTCCAATGACGGCGAGGACCGTGCATCAAATCGAAGGTGCATGACGACAATACGGTACCCACGATAATACCCAATTATGTCGCACAAATGTCTAGTTAGGTTGTATCTTTATTCACCTGAACCAAATAAGACAACCTTTACTCAAAACAGGCGACCATCCACTACAGGCGCTGAGGCCAGGAGGGAGCTCCTCTAAAATGTCAATCACATTATACTGTATGTTCCTTTACTGCCCCAATGCGGTTGGTAGGCTGCCAAAGAGAGTCAGAGCTGATGCGAACTTCATGGCCTAAATATGCCATGAAGATACATCCGAGCGGATCGCAGTGAAGACAGCCTAGCCAAGATACAGGGCCCCACACTAGCTTGGAAAAAAAAGTCCAGTTGAAACCGTCAGCTAGATCCATGACGTGGAATTTGGTGCCGTTTGGGGAATTGGAGCGTGGGTAGCAACACGGTTGGTGCCCATGGTACCATGACCCACGAAAAATCTCCTGCAGCATGCCACGATACCACATGCCAGGTTCCGACCATGCGCTAGAGAATTACCAATTTCTGCAGCAGCCGGCCATTATAGTAGTTTGCTTGGGATAGAATACACTCTTTACTCTTTAATTGGCCGACTGACGTAATGTATCGCAGAGGGACCAGACGACCCGCGGGTTAAGGAAAACTTAACGTTAAGCTTCGCGGAACCTTGCGGAGATACACCCTCAGGTTAGATTAATCTCTTAACCACGCTTGGGTAGACAGTGTCCAGACCCCCCTAGATGCCCCCCGGGCCCATGGGTCCATCTCCCGGCGCGAGCTAAACTCCAGCTATATTTCCGCATCTACGCCCCAATGCCACTTGCGAGCCAGGAGCAGATCTGAACCCGTCCCGGATGCACATCAACCACTGTGAGCTACGATACAATGCAGTCAGGAAAACAGACCGAGGCATCCAGCAGTACCCCGTACCGCCCCAAGGCAACATGGCCAGACAGGCAGGATCTCTCAGCCAAAAGCCCACCGGACCTGGGGGCCTCGCGTGCTGAAAGTCCACCCGAGAAGACCCGGCTGATCGACGGGGTAAAAGATGTGTCCAAGGTGGTGCACATGGCTGCGCGACCGCTGCCGACCGAAACGGGGGATGGCACGTACATTCCAGAGGATGGGGACCATGCTGGAGGGGGAGGGCTGTGGGCAGATCTACGCGCATTGGGGATCGAGGATGCGGGCACCATTAAGGATTTCATCGGGACGGCCGCGCGCGGATCTCGGGTTGACGACAAAACTATGCTCATGGAACGCATCATACGGGTAAGCGGACCAGTATCTTGACGATGAAGACGGCAGTTTGCAAACTGGCTAACGCGATCCTCAGCTCGTCGCCAAAATGCCCGACCACTCGCACACGCGGGATTTCGCCACCCACAAGTTTCTGGGTCAGCTCTGGGATTCTCTACCACATCCCCCGCTCTCGTGAGTAACGACGCCCGCTGGCAGATGTTGGGAAATTGCTGAATCCAGGCAGGTATGTCGGGGACAAGTACGCGTATCGCTCGGCAGATGGGTCGGACAACAACCCTGTTCTGCCACGACTGGGGGCAGCAGACACGGAATATGCGCGGACCACAGAGCCTTCGAAGATCAGACCTCCCAATATGCCTGATCCAGGGTTGATCTTTGATAGCATCTTTGCACGAGACACTTTTCATCCGCACCCCAATAATGTCTCGAGCTTTTTCTTTACCTGGGCCTCCCTGATAATACACGGTAGGTAGCTGCTGCGAGATGCACAAAGCAGGGCAGCCAACGGCTGATATCATTGTAGACATCTTTCAAACCGATCCGGCCCATCCAGAGAAAAACCGAACGTCATCCTATCTCGATCTCTCACTCCTATACGGGGATAACCAAGCCGAGCAGGACATGATGCGTACATTCACCGAGGGGAAGATCAAACCCGACTCATTCTCGGAGCCCCGGCTGCACGCACTGCCCGCGGCATCCGGCGTGGTCCTGGTAATGCTGAACCGATTCCACAACCATGTCGCTGCGCAGCTGGCGGCCATCAACGAAGAGGATCGGTTCAAGAGGCCCGAAACGGAAACACTCGACCCCGCCGAGGCCCGGGCTGCCATGGCCAAGTACGACGACGACCTCTTCCAGACGGCGCGCCTGATCACCTGCGGTATGTACATCAACATCACCCTCTACGACTATCTCCGCACGATCATCAATCTCAACCGCGACAATACGACCTGGAATTTGGACCCACGCACCACCCAGGAACACGATACGGTCGCGTCTGCAGAGGGGAATCAGTGTTCGGTCGAGTTCAACCTTGCGTACCGCTGGCATTCGACAATCAGTCGACAAGACGAGCTCTGGGCGGAGAAGGCCTACGAGGAGATTGTCGGAGTCCCGGGCAAGGATGCCACCAGGGAACAACTGATGCATGGAATGAAACGGCTCGCTGGCAAACTGGACAAGGACCCGTCAAAGCGCACATTCGGTGGCTTGAAACGGCAATCCGACGGCAGATTTCAAGACGCAGAGTTGGTCGATATCTTGACACGCGCTATCGAAGAGGTCGCTGGGTCATTCGGCCCGCGCAATGTACCCAAGGTCTTACGGACCGTGGAGATCCTGGGTATGGAGCAGGCCCGGAAGTGGAACATCGGCACCTTGAACGAATTCCGCAAGTTCTTTGACCTGAAGCCCTACGAAACCTTCGAGGAGATCAACTCGGACCGCGCTATAGCTGATCAGCTGCGCCATCTGTATGAGCGCCCGGATTACGTCGAACTCTATCCTGGTATCGTTGCAGAAGAGCCCAAGAGCCCAATGGTTCCAGGGGTCGGCATTGCCCCGGGCTACACCGTTTCTAGAGCTGTCCTTTCAGATGCAGTGGCCCTTGTTCGAGGCGACAGGTTCTACACGGTATCGACTGGCATTCCTTTCCCTCGTATAACGAACTGAACGCTAACCCACGGGCAGAAAGAGTTCAATGCCCAAAATATGACCAATTGGGGTTATGCCGAGGCAAAGTACGACATGGACATCAATCAAGGGTGCTGCTTCTACCGGCTCGCTCTCAGGGCATTCCCGCGATGGTTCAAGTACAACTCCATCTACATCCATTACCCCATGACACTCCCCAGGGAGAACAGCGCCATTATGAGGACACTCGGGCGCGAGCGGGATTACACATGGGATCGCCCAGCGTATATGCCGGCAAGGACCGAGGTGTTCTGGTACCACAACGTTCGTCGCATCCTGGAAGACCCGGCCAACTTCCGAGTGGTCTGGGGCGAAGCCACCGCGTATGTATTCGGAGAGCGCGGGTGGGACTTTATGCTCTCCGGTGACGGCCCTACGCACGCTACCCAGCGCGATACCATGGCGCGCTCCCTCTACCACGGGCACTGGCAGGAGTCTGTCAAGCAGTTCTATCTTGACATTACCCAACGGCTGTTGGTTGAAAAGTCTTGCCGGATTGGCAACGTCAACCAGGTGGACATTACTCGCGAGTACGTACCATAACAAGTGCAGTGCAGCTCAGTGCACGGATTGATTCCCTTTGGTGCCCTGATGCTAACGTTGAAATATCATAGCGTCGGAAATCTGGCCCATGTCCACTTTGCGTCGAACATCTTCTCCCTACCCCTAAAGACGAATGAGCACCGACATGGGATCTTCACGGAACACGAGATGTTCGAAATCATGGCGCTCATTTTCACTGCCATATTCTTCGACGTCGACCCGGTGAAGTCGTTCTTCCTGCGCCACAAGGCGCGCGACGCAGCAGAAAGGTTCGGCAAGCTGGTTGAGATGAAGGTCAAAAGTATCAGTAATTCCGGCCTTGTCGCGACCGTTCTGGGTAACCGACGTGCTAACAACAATGCGCTCTTCCGCTACGGTGTCCATATGGTAGAACGTCTGCTTCACAGCGGCCTCGATGCAGAACAGGTGACCTGGTCGCAGATCCTGCCCACGGCTGTCTCCATGGTGCCCAATCAAGCCCAGGTCTTCACCCAGATCATCGACTACTATCTCTCGGACAGTGGCCGGCAGCATCTGCCAGACATCAACCGTGTCGCCAAGGACGATACGCCCGCCTCGGATGACATTCTGCTTCGATACTGCATGGAGGCGATCCGCTTGAACGGCGTTTTCGGCTCATACCGGGAGTCCCAGACTAGCCTCACTCTCGACGATAAACTTGGCGAGGTCCATATCAAGCCTGGAGACAAAGTATTTGTGAGCTTTGTACGTTCCCACCTGCCCTCTAGACGCGAGTCGAGAGAGACACTGCTGACAAAAGACAGGTGGATGCAAACAAAGACCCCAACATATTCCCAAAGCCATATAAGGTCGACCTAACCCGTCCCATGGAGTCGTACATCCATTATGGCGTTGGACCTCACTCATGCCTCGGAGGCGATGCCAGCAAGGTGGCTCTGACGGCCATGCTACGGGTTGTAGGCCGGTTAGACAACCTTCGACCTGCGCCTGGCCCGCAGGGGAAGCTGAAGAAGATTAAACGGGCAAATGACTTCTACACGTACATGCGGGAGGATGAATCCAGCTTTTACGCTTTCCCGATGAGTAAGTCACTGGAATCAGTCTGCCCTCGAAGAATGAGAAATCACAGGTACCTGACACGTTCACAGGTTGGAAACTGCATTATGACGGCCCGGCTGCCGATTCCGAGACTTGTCCCCAGGATCACATTGTGTGCAATGTTCCGGGCCATTGGAGGAGTTAGTTTAGCTCTGTTGCGTTGTCGATTTCCGGGCCTTGATGGTCTCCACGTTGAAGGTGGATGGTTTTACCTAGCATGTTTAATATGAGTTCTCTAGGGACATCTACATACTCATTACAAAAGTTTGTCCAGTGACGAGATGTTGAGAGAAACACAGTGCTTTGGCACTTAACACGCTAGTCCTCGTAGATGATTAATAACAAAACTCCCTCACATTGTCGTGGATAGCTAAGACGAAGCTCTTCTTTTCCCTCGCCAGCTCAAGTTCCCTTTTACCTTGGCTTACGGATATACGTTTCCTGCAGGGGACACCCCGCATAAGCAGCCACAGTCTACTCCCCTGTGCCCTCTTCCGTTGGAGCCTTTAACTTCCCTCTACCTCCGCCGCCCACAATCAGATTCCCGGCGTATAGCCGTCGTTTGCTTGCAACCTGCGAATCGCAGAAACGTGGACCTGTGCGTCATCAGGTATGTCGCGCACTTCCCCGCGTGGACGCGGCCACCGGACCGGTTTCCAGGATCCGTCGTCTTGAAGATCCATCCGGCGAAATGGCAGGTACTCCATCACTTTCCAGGATATTACAGATACCCAGGAAGGCTCGCCGCCGAATAGGAGGCAGTCGTCGAATTTCCCATTAGCGCCGGCTTTTTTTAAGAAGACCTTCTGGGGGTGTATCAGGTGCAGGTGCAGATGCGCATGCATCGCGCTTCGTCATGATCCCTATTTACTGCCCCTCACGCCTCTCACAGGGTATAAGCTGCGGACCTGGCTCAGCACCTGTTTGTGAGGAATAAATAAATCGCCTTCATGGTACAAGCAACTGTGGCACGTGGGCCCTGGCTCGCACTGTGGGTGGACAAATCCGCTCCATGTCGACTCTGCTATGAAGAGCGTGTCTTTTACATGCGATGAATCCATGAACCAATGGAATTGTATCAGAGGGAGCTACTAGTTGACCTTTATACCTCCAATAAAATACACTATAAATGTGTAATGGTTGGCAATGGGCGATTGTGCCCGTCCGAAAACGTGTCATCTCACAACATCGACGCCCTGGGCTCCAATCCTCTAGAGCTGGTCAGTAATTGGACAACACGAGAGCCGATAAGAAAACACAATTTCAACAGAACGATTGCCCCTTCGCACGGCACCCCCGCGTGTACAAAACAACGATATCTGTAGGGGGCAAAGCTCACCGGACCAGAGAATGTCTTCCGTTTCCCGGCCCACCACGTTCGCGGCCCGGCGCCAGGAGGATGCCCTGTGGCACTGCGTATGTGAGGTTCAGCGAGAGGATTGACAGTGCCAGGAAGCTGTTGAATGCCGTTGTGGATCCGATGTAGATGAGCCCGTACAGCATGATAGCAGCGGCGCATGCGATTGTGGCGTTTGCGGGGGCCTGTTGCTGGGTGTGGATCTGGGCGAAGAAGGAGGAGTATGGGAGGCCTCCGTCCCGAGCAAACGCCCAGGCGAGTCGCCCGGTTGTCACCATGCACGACACCAACGCCCCGAAATAGACGAAGAGTATCCAGACGGTGAGGACCGTTGCCGCAGGTCGGTTGTCGGTGGCTTGTAGGTAGATTGTGTATATTGGGGTCGGGGAGGCGACGATCGCGTCGGTGTCTGTGGCAGAGAACAGGAATGCAACTGTCCAGGGAATGGCTGGCACTATGCCGATTAGCATTGTTAGTCCCATCGCTTGAGGGACATCTCGGCTTGGATTTGGAAGTTCCTGTTGATGAAAACGTTCAGTCAGCACAGCATGGACAGCAAACACTATCTGTGTCTGAATCGGCGTTATACCTCTGCAATGTGGCACGCGCCGTCAATGGCCAGGTAGGCGTACATGCAGGTTCCAAGGCCGATCAAAAACGACGTCCCGTCACTCCAGCCACTGTTATTTCTGTAATCAAGAAAAACTTCCCTCGCAGATTGACTGTTTTTCTGCGTCGCCAGGACAGTGACCAGACTGGCCACGAATCCCACAAAGCTGCATATAAGCATCACGATCTCCACGCGGGCTCTGGGCTTCAGCATTACCAATTCTTGGCTTGGGTACTCGGCCACCTTCATCACGCCACTACTGATGGGAGGGAGTCCGGCGGCCTTCTTCGGTCTCCTTGCCGCATCGATCGCGAGTAGTCTCATAAGTAAGATATACACCAGTACCTCGCCGCGCAGCGAACGTCCTGCTCTAACATGGACTTTTGTTTCCACCAGCGGCTGGGTTGGCCGAGCTCGCCTCGGCATATCCATCTAGCAGTGGGCAGTATCATTTCGCGTTCATGGTCAGTTCTCCGAGATACCGTGCCCTGGTAGCGTTTATAATGGGCTGGATGAGCGTGATTGCCTGGGCTCTCACGAGTGCAGCGACTGCTATTGTATGCGGTGAGTACGCACTCCAGCTGAGACCGAGTGTGTGTCGGCCCACTATAGGGCTGTTGTCGTCTGACCAGTATCGGCAGCTCAAATGGCCGTAAACATGGCTAGCATTTACCACCCGAACTACACTGCACAGGCATGGCAAATTTACCTCGTATATACCCTGCTGGTCATCATTGCAACCGCCATTGTGTGCCTGTTGCCTCGTGCGCTTCCCAGCGTGGAGAAGAGGGAGAACTGACGGGGCATTTCCTGTGGCTCCCCACCCGTGTGCACCATGGAGCTCTCGCGAAGCTCATGGGCGAAGTCACTTTTGAGCGGCGTTTTGGAGACAGAATCTGCCATTGTAGAGACGGTCAAAATTCCCAGGCCAATGAGCTGGTCAAGGGAGACGGTGGAAGAGCCGGGACAGACATACCCCATTCATTACATTGTATATGCAGGGTGAGTGCTGATAAGCAGATCCTGAAGTTTGGCGTATCGTATCTGTGTCGAGAGGCAAGTTCGTCAGGCGGCGGAGATTCGAATCCCCGGAACCTTGATTTATTTCCATGGCCGGCGGGTGACTTGGAACCTTGGAACCGTCGATGATGTGCACTACACGAGACCTCTAAGCTTGGTCCACTTGGTGTCAAGGTTCCCATTACGTTTCAGCTTGGGTCGTACTCAGCTCAGCGCCAGGAATGTTCTGAAGAGGCAGTAGTATACAACGGCACGCCAGGATGACGCTGGCCGTCGCTATCACTCACCCGCCGGGTATCCTGGCTATTCACGTACCCTTACGCTCCTTATCGCTTACACCACATAACATTCACTAACGATTCCACCCAGCCACACCACCTCCCTAAGCCTCTGGCAGATATGACTCTCCTAACCCACGCAGCCACCCGACTAGACACCCAGGAAGACACCTGGACCTAGGGCCTCGCCACAATGAATACAAAAACAATCCTCAATACGCTGATAGCCAACACCCGCAACTCACCATCTCCACCGCTACACTTCTTGTACAACTCCATGGTCGCCAACGTGGCCCTAGCGACACAATGGGACCGCTCGGCTATGTCCCGTAAAGGACTCCGTGCCCCTGCCACATGGCAGGAATACCAGCGCAGGGTGCATTTTCTTTCTCTTCCGTATTGATGCGGGGTTTCTCCTATGGTTATGTCCGTGCTGCCTCGTTGACTCATCTCGCAAAGTATGTTTCTCATCAGGATAGGCCTGTATAGGGATGGGGAGCGTGAACCCGGCGGGGACATGTTGACGCCGTGATACTCGTCATCGGTACGATTTTTATTGGGGCATGTGTTGGAGTGCTGTGCCCCACTGGGCTTCGTCTCACGGGGGGGCGGAGGTTTGGGTCGGGCATGTCGGTTGCTCGGAGTTGTAACTTGGCTATAGCTGCGGAGGGCACGTCCGAGGAGACGGAGTCTGAGGGGCTTAAATGTGGTGTTCTGTCGTGTAGGGAGGAGGAAGAGGTAGGGCATCGCGCGTTCTCGGACGGGAAGGTTGGTATGCCAGCGGACGGGGCCACATATCAGTGAGGTACCGACGCTGTGCAAGGAACTTGGAGTCAGTACTCGACAACGGACGGTAATCCGAAGCAACTTATCAATCAACATGAGAACAGTCATTCTCGGCCCTGGCAGTAAACGGACGAGAGAATGCCCGTCCTCTAGAGTTTGAAGCCATGCCCATCTCACCTCCTTTTCTTCTCCTCGCTGACCAGAAGTCAGACGCATCACTGCGTTTTACGCAGTACGTGGGCCTGCCTGATTGGGCTTATGGCCATGTGACTGTCGGGCTTTGCCATGGTGTTTGGGTCAGTGCAGTGTTTGCTTCCTTCTTCCAACATCACCCCGCAGCCCCTTCGCCCCGCCAAACCCGGATCTCTCACATTTGAAACATCTAGACTCATCAAACAACATCCCTTTATCCATCTAATTTGCTCGGAATATTCTTCCGCGATGAAATCCTCGCAGTTCTCAGGGTCGAGACAGACCCTGCCGGCATCCAAAGCGAAACCCCCTCCGTCCTCGTCAGCCAAATCGGGACAAACTTCATCATCCAGGGCCGTGAAATCCGCGCGCCGTCCGAGGGACCCATGGGCCGATCTCGCAGACGCTCAGGGTCTTAGTGGAACGACGACGCACTCGGCAATCCTGGATGAGAGTCTGTCATTGGCCGATTGCGTACGGCGCCATATTGGTCCGGCTTTCGGTGTCAGTAGAGAACTTGCGGGCATGGAAGTGCTTGAAAGCATCCTCCGCAAAGTCGATCGGTCAACGGATAAGTTGGCTCGATACATCGGGCCACGAAAGGGCGCCTCTTTGCCGGAGATGATATCCAGTGCAGTGAGGACTTTCGAAGATCAGCGGACGGAGCTCGACGCCCTCAAGGCGGAGTATAAGGACGCAGAAATGACCATGGCCACCTTGCAGACGGCAAATCAGATGACCGAGGAGGAAAACATGCTTCTGAAACTCGAGAACGATACCTACAAAGAGGAACAAGCAAGAGTGGATGAGCGCATGGAGGCCATCAGTCGTGGGCTCAACCAGTTCGCCGAGTATATACAGCTTCCTGGACAAGAGTGTACCCCGGACGGGGTCGTAGGTACGCTTCCACAACCACTTTGCGTCCGTCTCCCCTTTTGCTTTGCTGACTGAAAGGACTATACAGCGTTTCTCGACGGCCTCCTAGCCAGAGCACAGGAGGAGAATAATTTCCTACCCAAGGCGATGTGCAGCGCTGCTCAACGTCAAACTGAGGCAAGAGAGGTGGAGGACGCGGCACTGAGAAGGGTTGATGAAGTCACAGGAGAAAACGACGAGCTTCGGGGGCAAAACGAGGAGCTTCGGGGGGAAAATAACGAGCTTCGGGAGGAAAACGACGAGCTTTGGGAGGAAAACGAGGAGCTCCAGGAGGAAAACGAGGAGCTTCGGGACGACAAAGTGGCAGCAGACTTGTATGCGGTCCCTTTCCCTGTCTCATCCTTAAGCTCTCACTAACCGCCTCTCTCTCGCTCTAGTGTCACCCACTTCCGTGAGATGTATGATAGTATCCTCTCCGCCTGCGAACTATTCTACCATCCCGACCCGACTAAAGCGCCCGACAGCCAAGGAATACGGGGGTCTGTGCAGTTTCGAGACGCTGTCACACTGATCTGGCACCACCTCTGCGCGGAATTCTGGTCCAGGAGACCCGCCCTCGATGCCGGGTCGCAGATGATCCTCTCGGCAGGAGAACCTCGCCACAACATTTGGGCTATCACCAAGCATCCGTGCTTTGACGGTGCGAGGGACAGGGTGGGAAAGCTGGAGGTCGACTTGTTGTGCATTTTCGCCGCAGCTGACCGGCTGTGGGCGGACCTGCGCCATAACAAGTGCTCCGCTTATATCTCCCCTGCCCTCGGTGATCTGACTCGGGGTCCAATTCCCTATCCCTTGGTGGTTGTGCAGCCTGCCAATAAGCAGCGTAGGGTTCTGGGATATGAGGCTCTTCTTGAGGTTTCCTGAATCCGCTTTGGGTTTCTTTGCGGATCTGATCTAGGTTGCTACTCTTTTATATTCAAAAGCCTGCTGTATATTTCAAGTTATTAACACAGATTGCAGTTAGATGTCTTGCTTTCAAATCCATATTTGTTTCCACACAATCAATTTCAGAGCAAGTTTGGCCTCGTGGATACTCAAATAAGTCACGCATTATTAAGACCGTAAATAAGGGTAAGTAATATCGTACACCACGCCAGGTATCGCAGACCCTCCGGATGGAAGAACAATTCGGTCGATAGTAATACTTATATTAATGAAAAGTCAGCCATTAACTGGCAGCACGCCGGTACGCAGTCTTTAGAACGTTAAGTCGCACTTCCTAGTGACACCCCTCGAAGCGTGTTTTAGTAAGTGAATACCCCGTATAACAATCCATCTATCGTCTCTCCTCCATTGATTTCTGTCCGTAATTAGCCTGATGTACGACGAAAAGAACGCTAATTACAGTTAGACTTTCGTAGAGGTACCCTCTACTCAGCTCCCGACTATGCTTGAGCGAGGTGTCACTCTAGGACGTCTCACGTCCACTACATGCACATAAATACGAAGCGAGGATCGAAATACCATTGAGCTCTAACCATATCCTAATATCAGCACGTCAAAGACCGCACATTCACTCCTTAACCCCATCCTCGCGAACCTCCAAACCGGCAGCAGCCTCACTCTCATACGGATCAACCACCGTCTTCGCAAACCTCCAAGCCGGAACCCGCTGCTCAAACAAGACATCCAGTTCCTCATACGTCCTGCCCCTGGGCTCCGGGACCCGGAACGCCGCCCAGACAAGACAAATCAGACACGTACCCGCCCAGAAATACGCAGACCGCGCACCCCACGCCCAGGATTCATCATTCAGCTGGTAATTCGTGAGTACGTTCACGACGATGTTGCTGATGTTGTATCCGGCGCGCGCGAGATTGATTGTTTTCGCCTTTAGCCGGGTGGATGAGAGTTCCGAGACGAGCGAGTATGTTACGGGGCCGATGGAGATGTCGTAGACGAAGGTGAAGACCATCAGCATAACCCCGATGGCCCATTTGGCTGCGTTGTTGGATCCGGGCGCGAAAGACAAGCTTCCCGTTATGATGAGGAGGATGAAGAGGGTTGAGAGGCCCATGAGGTGGATGCGTCGACGTCCGAGTTTCGACATGAGGAACCACGAGGCCATTGTACCCAGGATGCCAAGCGCATACTGGCCCAGACTCAGGTTGAACGAGTGCACTTCGGGCAGACCAGCCTGCACGCAGAAATACGCAAAGTAGCCCATGAGGTTCTGCCCGCTGAGCGTCTGGACGATCCAGATGCCGCAGACGATCTCCGTGCGGCGCAGGTTCACGCCTCTGAAGCAGTCGAGGTAGCTGGTGCCTGCTGAGAGTGATTTCTCCAGCTCGTTGGTGTGCTGGATCATGGCGATGGTGCTGTCTGCGTCGAAGGTTTCGTCTTGTGGGGAGGTGAGGCGTTGGAGGGCTCGCTTTGCGCCGGTGATGTCGCCGCGGCGGACGTGCCACCAGGGTGATTCAGGGGCGAAGAGGATCCCAATGAGGATTGGGAGGGGCCAGGCCCATTGCACTGCAAAGGGGATGCGGTAGGACCACTGGTCCATACGTTGGAATGAACCCCTATTCACGCCCGCTGCGACGAACTGGCCCATCACCCAACACATATTAATGTAGGTCGTGAGATAGGGCCGAAGCACAACAGGACAGACTTCTGATGCATATGCGGCGGGTAGTGTTTGAAAAATGCCCCATGGGATACCGGCCAGGATTTCGGCTGAGAGAAGCATTTGCACGTTGACGGCGAAGAAGAAAATGAAAATAACAGCATTCATTGCGATCAGGGCGTAGATCATCGTCCAGCGGTATCCCAGGCGTTCAGAGACGAGACCGCTGATAATGAGGCCGATCACTTCACCGACACGGGCACCATTTGATAGTGCCGACTGCCATGAAGCCGGGACATTCCAGTCCCCGCTCGAGGTCTGCACACCATACTTTTGGTTGAACGCAGGTGACGCATAGAGGGATCCGAGGAGAGCAAGATCATAGCCCTCCATGATCAGGGTGGAGGATAGCAGGACGGACCATCCAACAGCTTTGGGATATAAGCGGAGACCCTGCCAAAGGGTCATAGTCTGCTCTTGCTGAGCTGCATGTTTGCCGTGGGCCAAGGCCTGCTTCGGATGGGGGTCATTCTCCGCTGACATGGTGCAGTTGATGTCCGGGACGAAGAATTGAGGAAAACGTAAGGTGGTGAAGCCAGAAGCAACAAGAGGTGGTCATTTGGACCCTTAAATACCTCGAGGATGCTCATAAGGGCTTCGTAGATGTAAAAACTCCAACTGCATCTGCGGCACGAGTCCGGGGTCATCCCCCGCAAATTTTCATGGTGTCTCTTCGATCGGCGCAAGATCGGAACAAAATCGCAGATGCTCGTTGGTCTCAATGCCGAGCGATTCGGGCCTTTGTCGGTGCTTCAGCGAGTAAGGCAAGAGTGGGTCTTTCAGGAGGGTCCGTGGGGTGGCGATTAGACAAGTCAATTGTCCCGCAAGCGAAGATGTAGGGTATAAAGCCGGCTCGCTCGACAACCAGCGGGAAAAGCATCAAAGTCCTACTTATCCGGACACAATGTCACCGTCTGCAATCGAGACTGTCCCCACAGGGACGAATAACTGGTGGAAAGAGGCCACCATCTACCAGGTCCCTACTTCTCGGCTTACTCCAACTCGGACAAACAAAGCTGACTAAGTCGCCAAACAGGTCTACCCAGCATCTTTCAAGGACTCCAATGGTGATGGCTGGGGTGATATCCCCGGTGTCATCGAGAAAGTCCCGTATCTACACTCGCTAGGCGTCGATGTGGTCTGGCTCTCGCCCATGTACGACAGCCCTATGCTGGACATGGGGTACGATGTCTCGGATTATGAGAACGTCCTCCCCGCTTACGGGACGGTCGCGGATGTCGAGAGACTGGTCGACGAGTGCCACAAGTATGGAATGAGACTCATTCTCGACCTTGTCGTGAACCACACGAGCGACCAGCACAAGTGGTTCCAGGAAAGCCGAAGCAGCAAGGACAATCCTAAGCGCGATTGGTATTTCTGGAGACCGCCACGCTACGATGACAAGGGCAACCGACTGCCTCCAACGAATTATCGCGGATATTTCGCTGGAAGCACTTGTAAGTTCACCTTTGTCCCCAATTCAATGGATGATGCTTACATGAATAGGGACATGGGATGAACACACCCAGGAGTATTACCTCCATCTATACGCCAAGGAACAGCCCGATCTGAACTGGGACAACCCAGAGACTCGCAAAGCGATCTACGATAGCGCCGTCCGTTTCTGGCTAGACAAAGGCGTCGATGGCTTCCGGGTCGATACGGTGAACAAGTATAGCAAATACACGGATTTCCCCGATGCCCCGATCAGGGACCCGAAGAGCTACATCCAGCCGGCCATTGGCATGTGGTGCAATGGCCCACGAATCCATGAGTTCATCCGAGAAATGTACGACGACGCACTCGAGCCGTATGGCGACGTTGTAACTGTTGGAGAGCTCGCGAATTGCCCGGACCCTGCGCATGTTCTAAAGTACGTCGGTGCCTCAGCCAAGCAACTCAGCATGGTCTTCCACCTCGATATCGGGCACATCGGCATGGGTAGTCTTGAGGACAAGTATATCCTGCACCCTTGGAAATTGACAGAGATGAAATCCATCGTGGCCAAGTGGCAGACGTTCATCGAGGGCACGGACGGCTGGACGACTGCCTTTTGTGAGAACCATGACAACGGTCGGTCGGTATCGCGATTTGCCTCGGATGCGCCAGAGTTTCGCGAGAGGTCCGCGAAAATGCTCGCCCTCATGATGATGGCGATGACCGGAACGCTCTTCCTCTACCAGGGCCAGGAAATCGGGATGATCAACGCTCCGTGCGACTGGCCGATTGACGAGTACAAGGATATCGAGGGTCTGGGCTACTACCGTGAGGCACAGAGCCAGGTCGCCAGTGGGGTCGATCCGACTCGAGAAGGACGGATTATGGATGGACTTCGTGTGCTGGCACGCGATCATTCGCGACTCCCAATGCAGTGGGACGACTCCCCTCAAGCAGGCTTCACGACCGGGGATCCGTGGATGCGGACGCACGATCTGTACCGAGAGATCAATGTCAAGAAGCAAGAGGCGGATCCGGGCAGTGTTCTCTCGTTCTGGAAACAGGCTCTGCAGCTGCGCAAGGAGTATCGTCGGCTGTTTATACACGGGGCATTTGAGGTCCTTGACTTTGACAATCAGGAGACCTTCTGTTTCGTCAAGTCGAGGGGAGAACATCGGGCGCTGGTTGTCTTGAATTTCACAGCGACCGAACAGCCCTGCCCCCAACCTGAACTGGCAGCACGAATGAAGCTGCTGATCAGCAGTTATCCGGATACTCATGATGGAACGGGAGAATTGCAGCCGTATGAGGGCCGGATCTACGTTGTAGCATAAATCGTCAGGTAGCGACTCATTGATGCCGCTCAACGGTAATATATATCTTGTGGAGAAGCTCTCAACTCTAAGAAATAATGACCTTAATGGCCCGAGGAACGAGTCACAACCGGCCTACCAATGACTCCAAGAATGAAATCTAATGATTTATTTAGAAGACGTTTGAAGAAAGCGCACCAGGATTGACCTGCAATCGAAATGTGCCGCAAAGGGTCCTGGACTTGGCACATCCGGGCGCCCAGCGGACCGTCGTCAGACGTTGATTCCTGGAGAATTTGTCGAACGGTCAGTCTGGTCCTTGACCTAGGCCTGCTGTGGGCAAGTAAAAAACAAAAATCAAAGGAGTCTTCGAGATTTGCGCAACGACACGCTTTTTATTGTGTAACGCGACTAGGTACCAGGCACCAGTTGCCATTCCTGGACTAGTGCAGCCTGTTCGTCCTGGGGACGAGGAAGGGATGGCCTGGATTTAAGCATCATTTGGCATCGCTCTGTGGTCTGCAATCCAAATTCTTGCTTGCTTGACGATTCAACATATTCAGAAGCAATAAATAAACCATGGCGGCCAGCCTTTCCAAAGTTCGCGAGCAAATCTTCGAAAGCCAAGATGCGAAACGGATCGTCATGAAGATAAAAACACGGCACCTGGACTCCCAGGACTATCTCCAGGGCATAAAGGGGATCCTTAATGACATCCTTCCGGACTGGGAATCAGACCAGCGAATCCTCCTTCTTGCCATTCAGATTTATCCCAGTCGCACCTATCTCGCCCTTGACATCAACCATCACGGCTACAACTTCCGTACTGCGCATGAAGACAGGAAGCCCCTTCCAGTCTACCTACTGCGAATGGCGTCTAGGCGGACGGAATGGGACCTTGTTCGACTGCGTGGGGAGGACGATAGACTCTGTGAAAGAATAGCTGATATGCACGAGTCACATGGCTATGATGTCGACTTGCCTCTTGTCGAGGATCACCACTCAATCGTTGTCCACGACAATCCCCGATCACTGTCGGCAGCCACCAGTCTATAACACCTCTGGTGGACACGAAACTAGATATGGAATGGCGTTCTAGTCGTTGCCTGGAGTCGGGCTTTATTGGGCTTGTGGGGAGGAAGCTCGGTGAGGAGCAAGTCGGCGATGGCGCGAGAGTTTGAATATTCAAGTACCCTGGGAAGCAAGTTTAGCATCCAACGAAGCCCTTATTCTCCATGAGACACCCAAGTTTGGGATCTTGTTCAAGTTCCACGACTGTAGCCTGCTCCCCTCGTAGTCAAAATGCCCCTGTCCTGCCGCAGACGCCGAGGGCTTGGCGTTCCGGGGACAGACTCCAGAGTCCAGCCCGATCGGAGGCTGCCAGGACTTTAAATTCATCCCTCCTTCACTATCTCGCCACTCTCTCAGAATGTGGCTTCTGCGCGACAAGATACATTATGTCACCTAAGAAGCCTATGACGATAGCATGCGACGCCTGTCGCCGGCGCAAAATCAAATGCGACGCCCTGCAGCCCTGCAACCGATGCGAGAGCGCCGGGATCGCGTGCCGCACGACCAACGTCCGCCGCAAGAAGGGCCGCCAGGGGGCCGCCGCCACCGTTCTGCAGGAACTGCGAAAGGCGCCAGCACGCATTGAAGGGCCGTCTTTCCCGTTAACTGGGATACCCGATCAGTTTGTTCGACAGCCTCGACTGCTAGATCAATCGGTAGTTCAGAGCTGCGCGGACTATTTCTTCGCGCGCATGCTGGGCACAGTGCCCATCCTCCTGCCAAGCACGTTCCACGACCATGTCGATCGCATGGCAAGATGTTTACACTCGTACTGTCTCGTTTATGCGTTCTGTGCTTTTGTCCTTACGCAGACGGGCTATGTCTCGTCGCTTGATCCAGGACATCCCGCGAGCACCGGGACGCTCGGAAGGCAGTTGCTCGGAGAAGCCATGGCTGCTCGTCGACATCTCGATCCATTTGCAGCACCTACGCGCGTGGGAATCACGATCGCCTTTCTACTCTACGGCTGCCAAATAGGGCTAGGGAACCAGCGACAGGCATATTACTTCTTGCGGGAGGCCACGACGCTTTACACCGCGGGGATCCTGGATCAAGCCGACGCGGGAGTGGATGGGGATGCAGGAAGCCTGTTTTGGCTTCTTTTGATTTCAGAAAGGTTAGCACCATATACCGACGCCACGTAGCGTCGCTTGCTGACCGTCCAAAGAGCCCACGCCATTCGAAGGCACCGTCCCATCACATTACAGGTGACCCATGATAGCCCGGTTCTGCATGATGCACCGACGGACGCATTCCATATTGGATTCCGCTGCCTGGCGGAGCTCTACCGGCCCTTTGACCAGACATTCCTCAGCCGATGGAACGGCACCGACCCGTCGTCCTCGAGGGAGCTGTTAATCCACCTGGAAGAGCATCTCCAACAAGCCGTCCCCGCAGATCTCGAACTCCCGGATATGCTGCTAGCAGACCTGCGCGTGTCGCAGCAATGGCTCCGCACTATGATCTGGCAGCTTGCCACGTCTTCTGGCTTTCTCTCAAGTGCCCCGTCGCATCCCTGCCTAGGCTTCGCCTACCCGTTGCAAATCGCGCGGGATCTGTCCCTAGCGACGTGGAAGCTGTCCAAGGAGAGCTTGGAAACGCACGGTGTCGGCTTGGTAAAACTACTGTCCTGTCCCGCCTACAATGACCTCACGCGCTGACGCATACCAGGTCGAGAAAATGTTCGAAATCACATGTACACTCACCGACGTGATGGCATGTATGTCATCCACCGGGCTGCGATCCTCCAGCTTCGACCTTGGACCGCAGGACTACCTGAAGCACCTCTGCACCCTGATCCAGGGTCTACCTGGCGGAGAGACCAAGTTCCTACCGCTCCTGCTCGCGAAGATCAGCCAAACCCTGCCTTCAATGCTGGCCCCCGTGACTCGACACCTCGGTCTGCCGGTGCAAGATGCGACCTCGCCAAAGGGGGCTGACGTTGACATCGGATCACCAATTGCATTGGGCAATGACTGGAGCAAGGCGTTCAACTGGGCGGAAATGAGCCGTATCGGCGATAAGACGCCTGAGATTGAGGGTGGGCTTGAGCTTGAGCTGGGGCTCTGAATTTCTGGCATTCTAGGAGACTGTCATCTGCCTCCGCACAAGTGCCTCCGAGACCGTGAAGAAATCAGGGTTTGCTACTATTATTATATGAGTGGCCCAGTTCCAGCCAGTTCCAACCACACCAGATCTTCGCGTGCATACTCCGTACAGGCGGACAGGACCGAGGCAGCGAATTTTACGAAGAGGATCCGGATATCATGCAGCTTGAAGGGGTATCAATCATTATAATGGCGCCAGCGCCCGATTATTCTATATCCTGCTCATCACCCACAGCACTTAGTGGCCTCCTCCTGCACCTGCACAGTCGCCTGCTTCGGCCCCTGCGTCTGGCCCACCACAACACGGTACTGCCCCCAGTCAAAGAACAACTTCCCCAAGAACGCGCCAATGAATATCGAAATGATCATGTACCCATTATAATACATGGCAATCAACATGGTGATGTACGCGGTCCCAAACTGCGCCACGTGCAAGATGGCGCGTATGACCTGCTGAATGGGACTCGCGCGGAAAGTCATGACGCTCGGCGGGGCGCCGCAGACAAGGGGGTCGTCGAGTTGGGCGATCGCGTGGCGCTGGAATTGGCGCTGCAGCGACTCTTCGTAGTCTTTTGAGACGCGGCGGAGGAATTCGAGGGACACGCCTAGCAGGGCGACGCCGATGCACGACACGGCGAACATGGCTTTTGTCGTCACGTGCCAGGATTCGGCGAGGAAGCAGCTGTCGATTGTGTTCCAGTTCCAGATCATCTATGACGGGGGTTAGTCTTGAGAGGGTGGAGTGGGTGGCGTGGGGCGGACCGACCTCGGCTGTGCAGGAGACGTTGCTGGCCATACTGCCCATGTCCATGCCGCCGTGGCGGGGGAGGAGAGTGTGTTCCATGGTGAGGTGTGAGTGAGGATAGAGGGTTGAATCGGTTGATGTCAACAATTGCAAGCAAGATTGCCTGGCAGGAACAGGTAAATATTTATCAGCCAGGGACTGGGCCAGATCTTGCATGGCGTCAGAAATGAGATTGACTTTCCAGTGTGGGGCGCGCGCATTTGAGCACATTGTTGACCACTCAGAGAGAAGCACCTGATGCGGTTATTTTCACACCCAAATTCATTAGAGGGACGCGGCGCTAAACTGAACCAGGCAGTTTTGCCAGCCTGACATAAGAGGAAGCTAGGGGAGGCTAACCAAACTCAGTCAAGTGATTGTGCATTTAATCATCTGGACTGTGCGCGTAGCAACTCGCACCACACTTGAGGCGATTTGAGTGGGTTGGCAGCGCTTGGCAGTTCGAGATTGACAAGCATCACTGGAGTCGGTCCGTCTTCGTCTCTGGTTCCTCCGGAAATATAACTTGCTGACCATTGCCACGTTTCCGACTGCAGACAACCTGCCACGAAGAAGCAACCACCATGTCCAGCGCCATGAAGGCCCCGCGACACATCCAGGACTTCTCCGTCGACTCGGAGCTTGAGTACCACTGGGGCTACTCGTCCCGTCAGGTCCCGTGTCTCAACGACGCCGGGTCGTGTGCGTATCTCGATGCCGTCTACCACGAGCACGACCTGGGGATGATGTATACCTTCATCCTCTGGGCGGTCATCTGTGGTCTGTTGTTTCTGTGGGCCCTTGGTCGGAAGCTGTTACCCCTTGCCAGGGTTTCGACACCGTCTAAGGAGCAGCTGCTTGAGGACTCGCGGCCGAAGCAGAATGCCTTCTATCGCTTTGGCACTGCTGCTAAGGCATTTGGACGTCGTCATCTGCTCCCGGAGAGCTTGACTGGCTTCTTTGGTCACACCACGCGGCTGCAGATTGGCATTCTCGCTATCATTATTGGCTATCTGACAATCTTCACCTTCGTGGGGATCACATACAAGGTGAGTTTGTGTCCATCCTTAAGCTGTTGAGGTGTATTCACTAACAGATTGGTAGACCTGGGTCACGCCTGTGAAGAACAGCCCTGGTGTCTACAACACCCGGACCGGGCTGGGCCCCTGGTCGGACCGCATCGGTATCCTCGCCTTCGCCCTGACGCCCCTGTCGGTCCTCCTCTCCAGCCGCGAATCGCTGCTCTCCGTCATCACGGGCGTCCCCTATCACCACTTCATGTTCCTCCACCGCTGGATCGGCTGGATCATCTTCATCCAATCCGCCCTCCACACCCTCGGCTGGACCATCATCGAAGCCCGCCTGTACCAGCCGCAGCCCACCATCTGGAACGAGTGGGTTGCCCAAGTGTACATCATCTGGGGGATCGTCGCCATGATCCTACTTTCGATCATGGTGACCTTCAGCACGCAATGGGGCATCCGACTCACCGGCTACGAGTTCTTCCGCAAGTCGCACTACGTCCTCGCCATGGTCTACATCGGCGCCTGCTGGGGCCATTGGGTGCAGCTCTACTGCTGGATGATCGCCTCCCTCCTCGTGTGGTTCTTCGACCGCGGCGTCCGCCTCGTCCGCACCTTCGCCCTGCACCACTTCAACACCCCAAACACAACATCCGCCCTGGGCCTCCACGTCCCGGAAGCCCGCATGACCCTCTTCCAACGCAGCCACGACGGCGACGTCATCCGCCTCGACTTCGAACACAACCACGACGAATGGAAGATCGGCCAGCACTTCTTCCTCTGCTTCCCCAACCTCACCCTATGGCAAAGCCACCCCATGACCCCGCTCAACGTCCCGGGCCAGAACCCCCGCGCCCAAAACCACTCGTACATCATCCGCGCCCGCAAGGGCATCACCAAGCAGCTGGCGGACATTGCGCGAAATGCCCAGCTAAGTACTAGCTCGCCGATCCCGGCGCCCACGACGTCCGTCGTCCTCTCCGGACCCTATGGCCAGTCGATCCTCAGCGACGACTTTTACCGCGAGGATGATGTCAATGTCATATGCGTCGCCGGGGGGACTGGCGTCACCTTCGTCCTCCCCGTCCTCCTCGCCCTCTCCCGCACCCCGCGCCGCGGGAACCTCGAGTTCGTCTGGGTGATGCGTCGCAAGGATGACCTGAAGTGGATCGAGCCGGAGCTGCAAACTCTCCGTAGAACCGCAGCAGCGACATCGAACTTCCGCATCCGCATCTTTGTCACGCGCGGTACGCACGATGACCCAACAACCACCACAAGCACCACAGCGCCCGAACTCGAATCGAAAGAAGCCGCAGTCGCAAACCAACACCCGTCCTCCATTTCCTCATCAACCTCGACAGAAATGAAAGAAGACACATTCTCCATCCACGAACCCTCGTCGTCCGCCTCCCTAAACAGCGGAAACACGAAACACCCCGATCTCGCGACCCAACTCAGCGACTTCATCTCCCGGACTGTATCGGGTCCCACGCGCGTCGTGGCCAGTGGTCCCCTGTCGATGATCCGCGACCTGCGCGGCGCCGTTGCGCAGTGCAATGATGCGGGTCGCGTGTGGAAGGGCGAGGAGCGCTTCGACGTGCAGTTGGTGCATGATGATCGGTTGGAGTATTGAGATTGAGCTGGCTCATATGCATACGAGAGAGCGTGAGATACCCTTGGTTTTGTTGGTTTGGTTACATTCTAGGATATAGATGAATGATAGTATATACCCTTTTCGTCTTGAATGCTTTTCTGGTCGCCTACCGCTTTGCTGCGGAGTCGTAGCTTGGATGGACGTATTCCTGGACCCAGTAGAGTAATCGACGCTATATAGCTGAGGTCCGAAAATCGATCGGGAAATCGGAGATAGGAGTGTCGAAATTGGTTGCCAGGACCAATGATCGCATTGCAGCCGGCAACCCCGGACTTTGTTGGATATTTTTGGAAATGCTAGCCTCGCTCTAGCCCCTTTAAGTTGGGACTCGATGTCATCTGCAGGGGGTTGAGAAGTGAATAACCACTAGATAGAGCTAGGGGGCTTCAGCAATGCATTGTTAGTGCTGGGTGTCTCATGTGCCACTGGACCTTCAATTGCGATTGGACGTCTCGGGGTTTACGAAGTCAGTACCTGAGGGGAATTGATGTCGGCAGGACATTAAGCTACCAGTGTCCAACGCGAACGTCAGTCGCTGAGTACTGCAAACGAGCAATCTCGACTCCTTATTCGATCGAGGACTCCCCAAAGCATTGAGCGACGAAAAGAGACATCGGCGGGGCAATAGCAAATCAATTGGTCATAGTTATGCAAAGCCAGTCTAGGCAGCCCGAGCCATTATGACTTGGACTGGCCGCGCAATATTGATTGATTAAAGAGACTCTCGGCGACAAGAGGGGTTCTTTGATTGTCCATAAAGTTCCAACCGGTGCGACAGTTCCTGTCCCTGAAACGTTGACAGGCAGGTCCCTGAGGTGAGACACTCATTAAACTACACAGCACAGCCCCCAAGCTGTGTGACCTCGAAACGCACCACAGCGCTGGCCCCATCTGCCCCATCGGGACTAGCCCGCTTCCGGGTCTGTTTCAGGTTCTTTGACGGTTCGAACATCTCTTGCTTGTGCCCCTGTTAAGCCTTGATCGAGTTAGGTTCATGCACGTCCGTCGATCGTGGCCTTGCGCTTGAAGATTTTGAGCCAATGACTCTGGCGCTGCTCCTTTGATCCATTGACTGATCCTCAACCGGACCGGAACCCTTCGGCGCGCATTGGGGCTGTGACCACTGGGACCAAACAAAACGGGTGCCTAATACTGTCTCATTGAAGCGTATAAGGGACAACTGAAATGCTCTCTGGTTGCGCCGGCCGTGGACAGTACACACCCTTTTCCCCTGACCGATCGACCTCACCACCGGACCAATGCGGTTACCACGGCTACAACCACCACCACATCTCCTCCTCCTCCTCCTCCTCAGCTATGCCTCCCTCCTCCCCTCCGTAACAGCAACCGACCTCATCGAAACAAACGCCCTCGACATCATCAAACCCGGCAACTTCTCCGCAAGCCTCTTCTCCGCCGTCTTCACCCCCAACAACCGAACCGCCTCCCTCCGCCTCGTCGGCGACACAAAGATCACCGGCAACGTCACGGCCGAGATCCACCTGCTCGCCTACGGCTACCAGGCCACCAACGAATCGCTCAACCCATGCAGGGTCAAGGCCCTCACGGGGTTCTGCCCGATGCAGGCGGGGCCCCTCGAACTGACCATGAGCAACATCCCCATCGCGAACAAGACGCTCGGGATGATCCCGGGCATCACGTACTCGATTCCGGACCTCGACGCCATCGTGCGGATCTCCGTCAAGTCGCTTAAGACCGGCGAGGAGACGACGGTTGTGCAGGCTGTGCTGTCGAATGGGAAGACCGTGTACCAGGCCGCGGTTGGGTGGATTGTTGCGGTGTTTGCGGGCATTGCGTTGGTCGTTTCGGTTGTCGTCCCGATCATCTGGGGGTATTCGGATGCGGCGGTGAGGCTGGCGGGGTATACGTTTTCGCTGTTTGGGTTCGTGCAGTCGCAGGCTATGCTTGGGATGCTGGCTGTCCCGTTGCCGCCGATCGCGCAGTCGTGGACGCAGAATTTTCAGTGGAGTATGGGCGTTGTGCATGCGGATTTCCTGGGGAAAGTCTGCACCTGGTATCAGCGGTCCACGGGGGGCACTGCGGACCAACTGATGGAAACCATGTCGACTCACATGGTGCACGTCTTGAGGAGGCGGGATGAGACCACCGCACTGTCGCCTGCCACTGCTCTTACCAAACGAGCAGACGCGGAGACATCGTCTTCAACCGACGTGGTCGTCCGCGGTCTGTCTCGCGTCGCCTTCCGCGCCGGAATCGAACAATCGAACCTCTTCCTCACCGCAATAATCATATTCGCGTTCATCACCTTCATCGTCGTCATCCTCCTATCCCTCTGGAAAGCCGTCCAACTACACCCACGCCTCCGAAGCCCGCTACCCTACTGGAACAGCATGTCCAAGGGCATCCTCCACCGGATCTACTTCCTCGCCTTCGCCCCGATCTGCATCTTCTGCCTCTGGGAGCTCACGCAGCGCGACTCCGCGGCCGAGATCGTCCTCGCCATCCTCACCTTCCTCTTCGTCGTCGGAGCCCTCCTCTGGGCCGCGGTGCGGGTCCTGCTGATACGAAGCCGCGCTCTAGGCCTAGGTCGACAGCCCGGACCAGCCCTCTTCTCGGACCCAGCGATCCTACACAAATACGGCTTCCTATTCGTGCACTACAACCGCAACGCCTCGTACTTCTCTGCAGTCCTGCTCGGAAGTATATTTCTAAAAGCCCTCTTCATCTCCTTCGCGCAATCCTCCCCAAAAGCCCAAGCCATCGCCTTCCTCATCTTCGACCTCGCAATGCTAATAGCAGTCTGCATCCTCCGCCCTTACCTCGACAAGAAAACAAACGCCGTAGGCATCACCGTTGCGTCCATAACCTTCCTACACTCCCTCTTCGCCCTCTTCTTCTCCAACATCTTCAACCAGCACCGCATGGTCGCGAGCGTCATGGGCGTTGTCCTCTTTGTGACGAGTGCGGCGATGATCATGGTCCTGTTGGGCTTCATGCTGTGGTATTGTGTTAAGACGGGACTGGCGGTGCGGAGCCGTGAGAAGCCGTATCGGCCCATGTCGGAGACGTCGGAGGCGGGTGTTGGGTTGAGGAGTTCCAGTGGGCTTGTTGCTGGCGATGCGGAGAGGGAATTGGATGATTTGGCGGCTGCGGCGAGGGGGGAGGGGAAGAGGAGGGGGTCTATTTTGTAGATTGTGTATAGACTAATAGAATTATGTTTCTCAAATATCTGTCTTTCCTCTCCGGGGATGCAGTATCTAGTTCTTGGTCATACGTGCCCGCCTCACCCCCCGTACATCTCCCTGGCGGCCGCCATCTCTTCCTCGGTGGGCATGTTCACGATCATCAGGTACGCGACATTCTAATGACGTGTTAGCATTGCTTCTGCATCCTCTCCGTCCAACCCGAACAAGCTTAGTATCACTTACACTCTGTAGTAGCTTCTTAACCCCACCAACAAGCCCATCCGCAAGCGGATCACTTCTCGCATTCTGCGATTCACCTCGCCCAGGCGCCCTCCCACGCCCATTCATCGCAGGCGCTACATAAGCATCACCCCTCCCCCCATCCTCCCCACCCCACCCCCATTCCACCGCCTCCACAGCCCTCGGATTCCCACCCCCCCTCCGCGCCGCAATCGCCCCAATAATCCCGCCACCGGGCAAATGCCGAAGTCCAATATTCCCACCGGGGATATTCGCGAACCGCCCATTATGCACAGGGGCAGCGGGCGGTGGACGACGGCGCGGGAGTTGGTCGGATGTGAATTTCCCGCCGCTCACCAAGCCTAGCAGGTCGCCGCTGCTGGCGGGGTGGCTGGGGTCTGCGTAGCGGGATGTGAATGTGGGGGTTGGGGAGATGTTTAGGGCGCTTGTGGGGTTTTCGTGGCGCTGGTGTGTATTCCAGGTTAGGTTGAGTTTCATGGTCTGTTCGGGGTTCTGGTGCTTGGAGGGTTGGAGGGTGCGGGGAGACGAGTATAATCAATGGGTATACGTACGAACTTAGCCTGGGACCGGCGATCGAAGTAATCCGTAACAAAGTCCTTCTTCTTCAGCTTCCTCACTTGCATCTCCGATCCCCCTGCTGCAACAGCGTCGAGCTCGGGGAAGATCAGGGGTGCAGACTCCGGGAAGGGCAGTGCCCCCTGTGTCCTCCCATTTGCGGACTTGAAGGTGTGCTTGAGCTTGCTCAGTTTCCCTGGCCCGCCCTGCTCAACAGCCGTCGAGATCGCAGTGTTCAGATCGAATTTGCAAAACGTCGCCGAGGACTCTGGTTTCCATGTCATGACCAGACAGAAGAGGCCCCGCGGGCGGAAGAATTCTTCGTTCATCTTGTCGAAGAAGGATGTTGTCCTGTCACGGTATTAGCGCACATAGCCCCCCTTTCACTGACAAGGCGCTAGTGGTTGCGAGGTTTCGGGGTATACATACTTCCTCCTCGTCTCAACCGCAATGGCAGCCTCAGTCCCCACCTGAATCATCGCGGAGACAACAAACGAGATCGCACTCGGCAACCAGATCGTCCCGATGGACGCAAGATTCAACGCATACAGCCAGGGCGTCGCCTGGCACGCGCGATTCGACGTCTCGAGGAAATTCAGGAACATCTCCTGGTCGATGCCGAATTGCGCGAGGTCCGGCGCGTACGCGCGGATGAAGCCGCGCTTGTTGTTTCGCGGGCGCCGTTGCGGGAGGATTACTGGGTAGGGCAGTTTCGGGGTGAAGCGCAGGTCCGCGATGTAGGGGGGTGGCGTACTCTGCGCGAGGCGGAGGAAGGCTTCGATGGTGTATTTGGTCTCGGCTTCGTCGATATTTGGGTGTTTTTCGGTTTGGTGTTGATCGTGTGTACTAGCATGTAACTCGTCCTGCGCTTCGTCGAGCTCCCATTCTTCCTCTAGTTGCGTGGTGGTGAGGCGCTCAGTCTCTTCGTCTCGTTCTGTCGGGGTTGCGACTGGAGACCTGGATTCCTTCTCTCGCTTGTTCGCCTTGTATGCCTCAGAAGCGAGACCGATGCCAGCGGCGACGCCGCGAATGGCTTTTTCTCCCAAGATCATTTGTTCGGTAGTCACAGGAAGTGTGGTGTCAGAGGTCGGGTGTAGGTCGATGAGGAGCAAAGAGGTGTGAAACCCCGAGAGCATCCAAGCGCCAGGCAGGCAGCGATTTATATGCCACGACCGGAGGATTCAGCCCTTCAGCTCGGAAGGTAGACACCCCACCTCCAAAGCGTTTAAGCCTTGCTTGGTTGCCACCGAAGCTTTCTTGTCGAGGCTTGGTGCTGATTCTCACGCTGCTCAGCCACGTTGCTGCGTCGTGATTGGTGAGAAGCTGGGCGCCGAACGAGGTGGATGCCAATTCCGGTATAGCGCCGGTTGGATCGTGCCGTCACCACTGTGGCTGGCGTATCAAGGGTGAGACTTCCAAGGTTGCTTAATGGTTGCCCGTTTAGGCATGGAGTACGTTCTCCTCCATTGGGGGATACTACCGACATGCCCTTCATCTCCGTGGGGTGGCACAGTCTATGAAGGCTAAGGCATTAACCCCCCGACACAGCCACAATCCCTGTGAGCAGCAGGGAGACTGGCTGGCAGCTGGCCCCAGGTTCTTTATATGGCCATTCTTATATCGACGGTCGCTCTGATGACATAAAAATTTACCCTACCGGTCCCATGGTGGCCTCTGTCATTCCCGGGATGATCCCCGAGCATCCGCGAGTACAACTGGTCCCCGATAGATGCCAACGATGTTGGAACGGCTTTTCCCATGTATAAATCTGACGGGTCCCTGTGTAATTGTTGCAGACCTCGTTCGCACGCATACACGGGCACTGCAGCACAGCTGGGGTGCGAAAACTAATGCAAGTGGCTCTAGGTTCCGATTCGCAGTATTTCACTCGCCTGAAGGGGATCCCTTGGGGCGGTTTTGACCAATGCTGGGATCCTTAAGAATATATATATATATTAGATCATTAGATGTAGGCTCTGGGGCGCTGAAGAATACTTCCCAGTTCTGGGACCGCAAGAGATACATTAAAAGGAACTACGTATTCCCCAGTGGAGAGTTCAGCCATGCTGTGTCTGAATAGACCCCAACACCGACTCTGTATCAGCATCAAAACGAACCCGTGGGGTAGCAGGAACGGCAGTTAGGAGAGCTGTACTGGTCCTTAACTATATCTCTTGCACGAGAAAATACATGTCCCTGGCAGCGGTTGTCAAATAATCTCTACCTGTGATATATTTGGTGACACGTGCTCAGATAAATACCTCCCCGGTGCCCAACCATAAGACGAGTCGCTTCGCAATCGCCCGAGCTAGACATGGCTCTTCCGATGCTGAGAGACATAACCGGCTGCTACGTTATAAATTGCAATAAGATGATGGCCCTCGGGTAAATGACTCAGTCGCGCTGGGACCGACTGTGACTGCGCCGTTCGAACTTGGCACAGAAGATGAAGACCGATAACCCATCCACCCTCGTACGCGACGCGTCAACTAAAACCTGATCTAAAATGTCATCTGCGCGTCCAACGAACCCACCCCACCCCAAATCTCCGAATCCGAGTCAACAGTCAAATCCACCACGAGCCACCCACGTCACTTGCCGGATTGGGTCCCTCTTCCCCTCACGGCCCCCACGCTCGGGATTCCTTCCTTGTAGAACTTACCATCTGCCCCCGGAGTCCCGGACGGCCCCCAGATTAGTCTCCGCTGTTGGTTCAGTGCTTGGGGGCCGTTTCTCGGAGGTCGTCCGATGGAGAATGGAGGCCTTGGAGTGTGGAGTATTTATCATTATAATGTTAGATTTGTTGCTACGCGCTCCGCAGATGGACATCCAACGACGAATTTCACTCGTCGTCGGTCCGACACAGACCGGAAACAATCCAAATCGTTCATCAAGTGATTTCCGCGGTTGTTGCAAGTGCAGGCAGGATACATGGCCGAGGCATCTGTCGAGTCTTACGTTTCAGGGTCCGAATCTTTATCCCTTCGACTCGACGATGCAGCCTGCGCCATTTACAACTCACGCCCCTCGCTCGCCAACGCTAAACTACGCCTCGTCCATCTAAAATTGCGCTACCAGAAGGGGAAAGCCACGTCAACAAACTGACAGTACCAAGAGACAACCAGCGGCGCGGACCAGGGTGATCGAATGTCCGCATGTGGCCATTCTTTGTTGGACCGGCGACCTCACGCCCTGATCCTCGTGGCTTCTTACACGCGATTGAACCTCGTGCGTACCCCAGTTTCAATAGGTAGTGCAGTGAGATAACCACGCTCCGGTATGGGATTGGTGTGACTCCACTATTCGTAGTGGCTCTCGCCGGATTCAAACTAGTAACCGACCCCGGATCGACACCAGGGTAATGTGGGGAGCTTTCATAGACAGCCAGCCGTCGAGGCCCATGCAGTAAATGCTTGTTACGCTGTTAGTGGGGCCTCGGAGCGAGGGACAGCGACGCGGAATGTGGACCAAGGTTCATCAAATGCTAGTTTATACTCCAGAGTACTCTGGACGAAATTGGTAGGGCTGCTATGGGGGTATTGGTTTACTGCACGAGCTGTTCAAGAGGTGAGGACAGTATGATTGAAGAAGGAAATCTGCACGTGCCAAATCTATTGGACGAGAAGCATGCTGCAAAACAAAGAAGACAGGAGATACACCACCACGCGTGTGACACCCAGCTGGGTTTCAAATTGTCCATTCCTACGCATCGAGATCCCCAAATACCAAACTAGACCTGGACACCCCGGATGCGGACGATCTGATTGTCCAATTAACCCCGGAGCATCAACAAAGCCCCCACTCCTATACCCATCTATCTACCCCTCATGAACTCCTCAATCAAGCATCGCACTAGGCTCCCACCCCGGCTCCGCCATCTCAAAAACCCCCTCCTCAAAGCTGGGCGCAACCGAACACCCGACAAGCGTCCACTCGCCCAACGAAAGCGCATGCTGCCACTGCCCCGCCCCAATCACAATCTGCGGGAGCTCCCCATTCCACAGATCCGGACCAAGCACGTAATCCCTGACCCCGGTCCCATTGTCCCAGGATAGCGAGAGCTGCAGCGGTGCGCCCGCGTAGTAGTGCCACACCTCGACGGCGTCCAGCACGCGGTGCCAGTTTGAGACGCCGGTCGCGCCCTCCAGTAGGTAGTAGATGTAGGTGCTTGCGGCGCGGCCGGAGGGGAGCGTGTGTGTGTCCCGGAATGTCTCGGTGTAGTAGCCTAGTTCGACGGATGGGGTGAGGTTTAGGGTTGTTATGACGTCTTGGGCTGTGTGGGTGAAGGGGAGGCTGAGGCTGGTTGAGATCGGGTTTGACATCGTGGTCGAAATAGGTGATCGGATTGGTGGGTGTGTTGGATGTGTTTAGACAGGGGAGATGGCGCTGTCAAAGAATGTCGAGGTTTCGAAAGTAAGGGTCTGACAATGGCTGAGGACGGTTATTTTAAGAGGGGGCTTGTTGATAAAATTAGCGTGGCTGGGGTCGGGGATAAGCATAATCCTGGGCCTCTAAGCCCCGTGGCCCAATGCGGCTCGCCGATCATCAACACCGCAGGCGTTCTTTGTTGGCGGGGTGACAGGCAGAGCAACCCCACGAAACGCATATTCCCAGAGCAGCAGATCCACTCGAGCTGTGTTTCAAGATCTGTAACACAGCATGGTTCTTCCCATGGAATGAGATGTTGAATGGGATCTCACAACGTCCACATGGGCACGAAGTTCATAAGCACATCATGTACATAATGGCATCTTCCCAACGGCTGCAGCGAGCATGTACACAGAATCCACAAGTCTCAGCCTCTCTCCAAAATGACAATCAACTTTGACCGCACGCTCGCCGTCTCCATGATGATGGCCGCCTTCACCGGCATCGCATGGTACATCGGGGTCGAGATCAACATCTCGCTCTTCCTCGTCTTCAAGCGGCGCGGCCGCGGACTATACTTCTGGTCCTGCGCACTTGGATCGTGGGGCGTTGCCTTGCAACCGCTTTTCATAATCCTCGCGAACTTCCGTGTCTGGGAGGAAGACCAGATGGTGCCGGGCATCGTCTTGATCTACCTCACCTGGATAATGATGGTTGTGCCGCAGAGCTGGGTTCTGTACTCGCGGTTACATCTGATCATGGCCAATGGAAGGACATTGAGTGTCATCAGATGGATACTCATCTTCAACTCGATTATGCTCACGATACCAACCATGGTGATCGGGACAATAGCTGTGAGTGTTCGCTTGCAAGATACAACCCCCACAACCTCGTTTAGTCCTAACACTGCAAAGCAAACAACAACTACAAAGACAAAACTCCCAGCCGTAAACCTCGCCTGGGGCCGCGCCGAGGTCGCCGTCTTCTTTATCCAAGAAACCGCCCTCAGCATCCTCTACATCATAAAAATCAAAGAGTACCTGCGCGAGCGCTCCCAATTGTCCGAGCTCATGGCTTCGACGGCCATTCGGAATCCCGACGACGTCGACCAAGATCCTTCTGTTCTTCGACAGCTCGTCTACGCCAATCTTTTCATCATTGCCCTTGACATCGCGCTGATGGTAATTTACGGCTTGGGCATGTTCCATTTGCAAGGGGCCTTGAAACCGTGTGTCTATGGAATCAAGTTGAAGGTCGAGTTCGTTATACTCAATAGGTTGAGGGATGGAGTTCGGCGCATGGCGACTGGGAGGGTTTGGTTGGGTTCTGGACCGGACAGTGAAATGGCGAATTGGACTGGTAGTGGGACTACGAACGGGACTGATACTGGTAATGGGATTCAGGGAAACGCGACGATGTCTAGAAGCAGGTGGCATGGGAGCTTCTATGCCCCGTAGTGTATCATATTGGTTAATAGGATTTGTACTGGTACTAATTACCACATCGTGTCCACACTAGTGGTTGACAGACGTCATTCTGTCATTAGGTAGACTGATTTCACTGCTGGCTAAATATGTGCCAGCACTAAATACCCCAAGAAGGGTTAGGGAACTCCAACTAGAGAGAGTGGACCAGTGACCCTCTATCAAAAATATATTATGCCCGCTGTGGGTCTTTTTGCACCTTAATGATCCACTCTTCCCGGAGATAGCATACTCAGTACGCAACCCCCTTCCAAGCAGAATGCTTAGAACTCTACGCGCCACATTCGCATTGCCATCCTTGCATGAATCGCTGTTCCTACCTCGGTGTTGGCTGCCCTTATCGCAATGCAAACTGATCAAACAGCCAACTGACAGAGCGGGGTTGCAGCTCTTTTGGGCTGGGCAAGCCTGATCCGAGGTCCGATCCGATCATCCTATTATTCTGAATAGCGAATTCACCAAGCACCACCGCCTGCTTCATCATGCTTCATCGCCGACCGCTACACTAAGTGACCTGCCTAACGAGCTGCTGGTAGAAATCTTCAAACACTTCGACTACCCCACATGTCTCGCCATCTCTCAAAGTAGCAAACACTTCAGGTCTCTAGCTGAGGCTGAACAGTTCCCAGCACCCGCAGAAAGGCTAGCCTTCTTACTTGTCGCAGAAACATGGCCGAGGTGGGGTTCTACTTTCAAGTTGCTTCGAAACTGGTCTCGCTTCAATTTAATACTGCTTCACTACTTCCCCCATGCGTGACTAACCCGCCCAGGCACGAGAGAAATTACTCCTGCAGCCGGTGCTTCAAGATCCGCCCCGGAGACTTATTCGCCGACAGGCAAAAGAAGAGCAAGCGACGACGCGGGGGCCCGGACAGCTACCGCCGAATCTGCCTCGACTGCGGAGTCAAGCATGGCCTCTACCAAGCGGACCAACCCATCGAAGTCCGAGGACACGCGCAGTACATCTGTGCTTCGTGTTCCAAGCTGCGCGAAGACTGGGTTTTTCTGTACGAGGTGCAATATCTGCCAGGAGTGTCTAGAGTCGCGCCGCTGGACACGGCTTCGAAGAGCGGCGCAACAGGCGCATAATGCTTGTCCGCTGGCCGCACTGCGCAGAAGGATCCCGATCCTCCTTCGGCACCTCGCTCGACGGAATCCTTTTCGTGGGCACGGACTCCCAATTCGTCCTGATGGGCTGGGATCAAGGCAGAGAGCCAGCGGCGTCCTGGACTGAAAGCGATATGCGATCGGATACGGATGGATGGAATCTGCATAGCCCCAACCTGCGAGTTGTACTCAGTGGGCACAATAAGGTCTGGGTACAGGACGATTCGACTCAGCGGGATGTGGTCGGTCGGGACAGGCACAAGCACCCCTCGCAATGGAAGTGGCTTTGTTATGGACGGCATCTTTACTGGTGATGTGAGTAAGTCCCATTACTGGAACACGGTTTGAGAAGCTAACCCCTATCCAAGGACCACGTCTCGAACAATCCCCGCGCAACGAACTCGGAAAACTGGATGAACATAACGATCCCCGGCTGCGAACGACGATCCTCCGAGTGGTTCGAGATGATCGTTTCGACGACCATCGCAGGTCGAGTTCGTCGCTTTCCACAGAACACGACTTTCCAGGGGACATTCGATCAGCAGAAAGCTGATTCTCGCTGGAATGGGACGTACTGGGGCTCTGTTCAGAGTGATGAGTGGTACGGGCCCGAAGGGACTGCGGATGATCTTGCTGAGGGGGCTTTCAGGGTGTCCTTTACTGGGAACATTGATTCGGGGCGATCTGATGAGCTGCGGACGCGGTCAGGTACAAGCGGGCCGGAGTGGGTGAAGAGGCATGAGCGAGAGGGAAATGTGCCCCGTGTCGCGGACGAGTCCGGTGCAACGCCCATGCGTTGGGGTAGATGGTCATATCTGACTGCTCTGGTTCTAGGGTTCCTGTTGTTGGTTTGATTTACTGGCAATTCTTTGCGCGAGGAATTTGTGGGTTCAAGTTATTTCTTCTCCTCTATTTAGATCTCATTTGTTATTTCACCCTTTTCAGCTTAAATACGTACGAACACCAACATTACTTGGAAGGTGCTCCCGATTTCAAGGTTCCCCCCATTCCCTCTCCCGTACTCCACATGCTACGCACCCGTCGCAACCGCCGGCTTCTCATCAACCTGCCCAACCATCGCACTGGTATCCGGCGCCAGCTCATTCCCAAACCTGCCCACCTGCCACCCAGGCAACGCAAACAACGCATCCGTACTCTCGAGCGAACGCCCGGCCAACTCAGGCACAAAGAACCATACCCACACCAGCCCAAGGAAACTCACGATCGCACAAAACGCAAAGAACCCATAACTCTGCCGCGCAAGCAACATGGCCGGCACAGCCTTCGTATTCCCGTACTGGTTCACGAAGTGCAACCACATAACCAGCGAACTCCCCAGCGCGCGCAGCCGCAGTGACCAGATGTCTGCGTTCACTAGATACTGGACGGCGTTCCAGCCCATTGCCCAGCCGAAGCCCGAGAGGTAGATCATGGCGATTGCGCCGACGGTGGCTTGGTGCTGGGTGTCCGTGAGGGTTCCGGAGTTGACGGTGTCTTCGCCGACGACGCCGAGGAAGATGGCGATGTACGCGAGGCAGATTGTCTGGATGGTAGGTAATCCCCATGTATAGCGAGCGACGACGAACAACGAAATCGATCAGGAAGGTGGCGCAGAGATACGCGGAGACGAGCTTGGCGACCCCGAGGATACAGCTCGCTAACAAGTTCTCGGACGTCCGGTTTTGCCGAGGACCTTGAAGAACTCAGTTGCGTAGATTGTGATCGAGCTTGCGCCAGACCATTGGCGCAGGATCTGCGACATGGCGCCCAGCATGAGGCGGTACCGGTTTGCGGGGATGGGAACCAGCTCGCGGACCTTGCCCTAGCGGGAGATGCCGCGGCTGTCTTCTTGCTCGTGCTCGAGCTGTTCGCGGATCGAGATGATTTCGGCTTGGATGTACGGGTGGTTGCTGTCGAGGTTGCGGAGCTTGATGAGGGATTTCTCGGCCTGTTTGTGCTTGCCGCCGATGGTGTAGTATCGGGGTGTTTCAGGAACAGTAAAGGAAAGCACTAGGAAGAAGCTTTGGTAGTTGTTAGTAGTGCGTCTCAGATGGTGGAATAGAAGAGGCATACGCAGCGAATCCGATATGCGCAAACTGCGGCGCAACCCACTGCTATCTCGACCGGAAGCTTTACCGACGCCCGCCGATTGCTCAAGAATGCAATCGTCGCACCCAGGTGGATCGAGCCCGCAAAGATACTCGTGAGCATACCGCGAACACTCCGTGGCGCGATCTCAGCGATGTATGTCTTTGGGCCGACGACAACCGTTATACCAATATCCAGACTAGCGATGGAGCGGCCCCCGAGAATCTGAGGGACGTTACCATGGCTAGTGATGACGATAATGAACCCGACGAGCCATAGGAGAGACAGTGCCTGGAGGGTGCGCACACGTCCGAGGCGCTCGCAGAGCAAAAAGGCGAGGAGGGAGCCCGCGATACTACCCAATTGAACCATGCTCGTGATGTTGGAGAGCACATCGGCTTCGTGGCCTTCGGAGCCTTCCTCCAGGTGGAAGTCGTCTTAGAAGCTCTGGAGACTGGCCATCCCGCCGACAAGGGCTTCGTCTAGTCCACGGCTAAGACCAAGGAGCCCTGGTGTTTGTTAGGGGGACTCAAAGAGGTACTCGCTGGTAGTCTCTGGAAATCATACCGAAGACCGCAGCGCTCCAGAAGACCCGCCAATTCTATACCTCACGAGGCGTCTCGTGCACGGCCTCGGGCTTGCTAATGCCAATTCTCATTTCGGGAGGACCTAGTGTACACTATTGTACAATTCGCTATGACAATTGGCAGAGCACCCAGGGACAAGCAAAGAAAACACCACAAGCGGACGACTTCCAACCTTCGTCGCGGCAGTCTGATATATGGCCAACCTCATGGACCACTGGTCACCGACAACATTACATGCTGCCTGACCCGGGGAGGACAGGAGGCAAGCGACACTCCAGCCGGGCAGATGCGGGGAGGAGTTGGAGCCCGATACGTGGAGAAGGCGCATCAAGCATTGGCTGAGAAAATCTCCAAGCCGTGGTGACGAGATCTTAGCGGGCTTGATATCCAGGGGCACGGTGTCATACCAATCATGATTGGCGCATTGTGATCGCTGGATATTCGGAACTTGACCGAACCCTACTTTCCCCTCAGCTGATGGCTGCCGTCGTTCCAATGGGATGGGGCCAGGTGCTTAAACTGGGGACATCCCGATGCTGAGCCGAGAATCTATCGTCATTGAATCAGCTCTGCCTGTTCGCAACACTCGGGTTTGATGGTGCCTAGTTGCCCGCAATATCGGCTAGAAGGCTGAGTTAGATTTGCCGTCCCTGCGTCCCCACGTTGCTACATCCGCTCCATTGTCATCATCCTAACCACAAATAGGACTACTGGGGACTTACTCGTACGCATGCTAAGAGGCCGGACATCTGTCGTAAGGACGCGGATTCTGTCAGTCCCATTGGTGAACATTCGACCACCCGGCTTGCACTTCCAACCCGTTCTTTTGTGACCCGGACCTGAGTAAAATGTTGCACTGTACTCGCAGCATCATTACATGCTGCGTTATGCATACTGGGCTCGGAACTTGAGCATCCTGGTGATGCAATCATACCCCTACACCTAGCCAGGCCAGCGGTGGTCCTATGTTGGTGGCCATTGCCAGCCACCATTGAGATCGAGGCGGTTGAGGTATTTGGCCTAGCCCCAATGGCTGTCCCTTGCTTTCAATGCAGCGTTTCATTTGTACCTGAGTTGCTAGATACCCCGCCGTCCGATCATCATAATCTAAGACAGTCGGTTTCTTGCTGCTGAGAATGTGCGGTAGGACTCTCCTGTCCTAACCCCAACACCACGAAGACTGTCATTTTCTTCCGAATCACTTTACGCTAACAAAAACAAAAACCTAAACATTAGGTTATTCCTTCTAGCTAGGTTGATAGATCTCCATTCTATTCCAGGCACTTAATTCTCCTAGTGCATTTCGCGTTCAACCGTAGTCAACTTCTTCGTCTCCATATATATATTGACATCCACCTCACCAAAATTCCCCTAGGTATCGGAGGCTTCAATATAAAAATGTAACCGCGTGTATAATCGACCCCTAGAAGTTTCCACAAATAATTCACGTAGTATGGAGTGGTAAATGGCAAGCCAGAGCAAACAAACCCATTGTGGAGTAGAGACTTCTTTCTTGCTTTACTGGTCAATCAGTGGCATACCAATCTTTCGCCAAGAATAAGACATCGACGACAACATCGCCCAAGACACATGTAGGTGTAGCACAGAGAACATCTTCTAACATGTTTAAGTGTGGGTGGGACCTATGCTTTCTATAAAAGCCTAACAAAACCATCAATCCTTCTATCCCCCCCCCCGGCATTCTAATATACAAGCACGTGAGCACCGGTTGTACTTTGACCAGTTTGTCTACAGCCCATCAGGGTCCAGTTAAGCATCGGGTCCTATAGCAGTAGTTCACGGGATTGCTATAAATACACCCTTAGTGGGTCGGGTTGGTCTGGGCTGAGCTAAATTCTAACTCTCACTCTGCTGCCAAGCAGCAAGTGTATACCCGCTCCAAGTATGCGACGTCTCTAGGCGGCTCGAATCAGAAGGTTGTCATACGCATCCACAGACCGCGATTTCGAGGTACACGCGCAAGCGGGCACCTTTGTCAGTACCGGATGGTCGGGCGCTGCATGAATGCTTTGGGCTTCTCCAATGCCGAGGACGGAATTGTTGATGACTTTCGCGTCATCCCCGGCGATGTACGATAAGGAAAGCTGGAACAGATGAAAGCTTATAGAGGAGACATTGCCCACACTGAATTATAAACCTGGAGTCGTAGCGAGCCCTGGACGTGCCCCCACCAACAGCAAACAAGCAAGCCCATTAAACGGTGGAGTTAGGTTTCGCCCCCGGCTCCGACGACGACTCAAGTGTATACTCGGTCGTAACATGGATAGCCAAATCGTTCCTGGGTTGCATCCTGGGAACCGACGGCCTGCGCTCCTTCGCACCCTCGAGTATATACTCCTCACTATCCCCAGACGAAACCCTCGTATCCATACCCTTACTCGGCAACACATTATCCAGCTCGAAATGCCGGCCATGGCTCGCCCGCCCGGCCCTCGACGAAATGAACGTATTCGTGCCCCCTCTCGATGCCTTCGAGCCGAAGTTGTTGTACCCCTCACTGTTATATCCGGGATTCTTCGAGTTCTTGCGGTGCGACGAGCCGAGGAAGCGCGTGTGTCGGAATAGCGGCTTGATCCCTGGTAGGGAAGCGACGATTGCGGCGACGAAGCATTCGCGGTTCGCCCAGCCGAGCGCGATGGGGAGGCTGGTGATGCTTTTCAGGGAGTAGTATGCGCGGAGAATCGTGCAGATCATGATGAAGATTCCGGACGAGAACATTAGGGCCAGCACGACTTTGCGTTGGACGGGGACTTGGAGCTTCGCGAGGATGGGGATTGGGATTATGATGATGCAGACATCGGATCTGGAGATCGAATTTGTTACTATTGCTGTTTCACTGAGGGGAAGGTTGAGAGGCCCAGCCCAGGCTGTTGACGTACAGGACGTTGAATACGGCGATCTCGACGTAGAGGGGCTGTCGCAGCGTGCAGTAATCTATCACCCTCTGTTAGACAACTCGGGAGTAAATATGGCACCACGTGCGCGTTCTAACCTCCTGGGTATGGCTGTATCTGCCAATTGCGATAGACCGGCGTACAGAGACAGACGTGGGTCAACACACACGCAAGCCAGGTAATTACACAGAAAATGGACGTCGCAGTAACCACATGCCGGTGCCATGTTCCGGATCTGTGGCAGGACCATTTGTTAGTCTTTCCGTAGGATAAGCGGCAAGTAGGCGCCATACGTGAGTTTCCAGTAGAGGCAGAGTAGAACCCCTTTTAAGCACCAGATATAGCATATATACCAGATCCAGTTCATAAAGGCTAGTTTCGAGCCTCGGATCATATCGGGGATCTGGCTGTCGGTGACAAGCATCGCAGAGTCTTCATTTAGTCCGATGTTGGTGCCCAGAATATCTGTGGTAACGTGAGCGATTCGGCCACTGGGAGATGGTCCAGGTGCTGCTGCGAATAGCTTACCCATCCGGTAAATGTTGACGGTCTGCATCGTGAAGAATATCTGCACGTTCTCGTGTCAGCCAGCGTTCGGTGGCCAAGGGCGGGTTGGATTCATACCATCGCCAGAACTGCAAAGCCATCATCCAGACGCAACCCACGAATCCCTCCCATGCTCAAGCGGGCGACGAGCCGCAGCAACAGAAAGAAGATGCCAATGCCATACTCGCTAAATGTCTCGACATTCAGGTCGTACGCCATGGTGGGTGACTTCGGATGGCAAGGCCTTCTTCACCCTTCACAATGGGGTGGGTGGCTTTATCGCAAGCTGGCATCCGAGGTCCTCACATCGGAAATCTCTTGGGGTACTCCATCGTAAGACCACTGCGCTATTATACGTTGTAGTGTGCCTCTTTCGGGATTAGAGTAAATGATAGGGGTCGTACGTTTGCTTGATTGAGTTCTGACAGGTCCTCAAACCATTGGCAGAAGCCTTGTCTCCACTGGAAAGGGGAGACCGCATGTTATTGATCGTTATAGGCTGCAGACATCATGTAGGATTTACGCAGGTGCAACTAAGAGGTGCGCGGGATACTCTGTTAACTTATTTGAGCAGTGATAGCCCTTCGGTGTTTCAGCTGCAGAACCGTTGGTCCCACAAGTCTGCAACCTACGGAGAGCCAGATAAGGACCTTGTTCCTGGCCAGGCCGAAGGATGTCCGTGGTGTGAGTGACTGAGTGTTGCACTGTTGGCTTGGGAGTCGGCGAAACGAAGCTGTGGGTCTGAAAGAAAAATGGATTGTTGGCAACATGTCTGATTACACGACTGCCAGTAGTTGTACCAACTAACCAGTACTACTGGACTACTGAGGACAATCACCACTTTGCACGTATATAAGACATCAAGCTCACTGAGACTATCAAAGTTGACTCTACAACTGAGACCCCGCCACACACATCCGACCAGTCACACGAAAATGACGCCTAAAGTTGCTTTGATCACTGGTGGAGGTACGCCGGGCTCCTCCAAATCCCGTCGAACACATCAAATTCTGTCTCCGAACTGACACAGCCTGGAAACGCCAGCCAGTGGGATGGGCCTGGCCGTCGCCACGGCCCTATCTGAACTCGCCGATTGGGAAACTCACATCCTCGACATCAACTCCGAGCGCGGGTCGCAGGCGGCCTCGACGCTGCCCCGTACAACATTCCACCACGCCGACGTGACAAAATACAACACGCTCAGCGAAGCCTTCCAGAACACCTTCGACACATCGAAAAGACTAGACTTCGTCTTCGCCAACGCCGGCATGATCGAGCGTTTCAACTTCTACGACCCCTGTCCCGCCCAGACTGGCGAGGCAGTCACGCCACCACCAGAGCCCGATCTACTGTCGATCGACGCCGACTTGAAAGGCGTGATCCTGACGACGTACCTAGCGCAGCACTACTTCCGCGCGTCGCCCGATCAGGGTAAAGGCGCGAGCATTGTCATGACCGCTAGCTGTGGCGGCCTGTATCCGTCGTATTATTCTCCGCTGTACTCTTCGGCGAAATGTGCGTTTACCTGTGCATCCTGGACTCTGGATTCCTTTGAATCCTTTGGCCCCTCCTCCCCGGGGTACTAATATTGTATGAGCTCTCGCGGTTCAGGATCGTCTTGCTCAGGGGCCTTCGGTGTTGGATAATGCTGACCTAACCCTCTGATCAACAGTTGGAGTCGTCGGCTTCATGCGCTCGATCGCGCAGCACTTCAAGGCGCGCGGCGTCCGCGCAAACGCCATCTGCCCGGGAATCGTCCGCACGAACCTCGTCGACACGAAGGGCTGGAGCGCCTTCCCGCAGCACCGGTTCACGGAGATGGACTCGGTGGTCCGCGTTGTGCTGCGGCTTGCGGGCGTGGATGCAGGCCCAGGCCGAGCACACGACGACGACGACGGGCAAGGCGCAGCTGTTGGTGTTGGTGTTGGTGTTGGAGAAGAAGTCTCAGGCTTGACAGATGCAGCAGGGATCCACTTGCCCACGGAAAGACTCTTCGGTCTGGCGGTGGAGATTTCGGATAGTGGGGTGTACTTTCGCGAGCAGCATGCGTTTTGCGACGAGGGGATGCGCGAGGTCATGGACGCAACGGTTTTGGAGAATCAGGTTGGGGCAATTTTGGATCAGTAGGGGAAGTGGATGATGGATTCAGCGATTAATCTATTAATCTATTCATGTTCGCTCCGCGCTCACCGCGTAAAGGGACAATGTAATTGCATGCCTGCAAAGTACGCACAAAGGAACAAAGTGCAGAAGGAAGGAATACGTTTCCGCTGTCACATTCGTCACACCGTAGGTTGCAGAAATTCAAGGTTCTCACTGCAGAATCAGGGAAGGCCTGTCCAACTATCCAAGGTTGGCGAGGCGAACCGTGAAACGCAGGAGCAAGGCCGCCAAACAGCTAAGAATCACCAATCGTCGCCTGGAATGTCAAGGATTGTTGGGCCTTGAGCTCCACACGGCTGGCCGTTGGCAGCCCTACCAACCATGTTGAAGGAACGCGAGAGGGCGACGCCATCCCGAGTCCCGCGAGCCCATGTGGGCCCTGATCGGCCCGCGACGAAGAGGTTCTCCAAGGATCACGCTCCAAGAGAGGGAGGAACGTTGTGGCAGATGAATTGCGAGATGTATTGGCATTTGGCATGGAGACTGTTGAAGGGCCATGCGGAGACGCATCAGCAATCCGTCAACAGCCAACCCTTCAAGCTGTCACCGAAGACCAAGTCGGCGAGTTGGCACAAAGTACCTCCAGCTCTCCTCGGGCTGTGCCGAATGCAATTGACAATCTCAAGAGCCGTGTCCAATGGTAGATGAACATTATTCGTGAAACGAAAAGCAAAACGCCAGTAATTCTGCATTTGGATTCGATGTTGAAGTTACAAACGTATTACGATCGGCCGTGGCGGCGCCACCGACGGGACGGCGTATGCACGCCCAGCCCATTAGGGCTTCCTCCTTCCTGGGTTGTCTCAGGCCGCAAGACGCTTCGACACCTTCTGTGGGTCGTGCCCGGAGCTGCTCCGAACTTCCTCCCTCATGGAATGGCATCCGGAAGCTGCGAGCTCTCGCCGTGCATCATGCGGAACAGCGGTTCCCACACGGTGACGGCCCGTTTGGTGATGGCCCCATTGCCGTATTCGGGCAGGTTGTAGTAGATCAGTTTGTCGGCGGAACACTCGAGGATTTCACCGGCCATTCCTGTGTTATCTTCAAGAAAGACCTGGTATGCCTTCAGGACGGTTTCGACAGGGGTTATACTATATTGCGTCGGGGGTCAGCACTTTATCACGAAGTTGCACTTGACCAACTCACCACTCAGGGGTAACGGCCGCAATCATCTCCGGGGGCACAATTGGAGTAGCCACAATTCCAGGCATGACAACGTTGATCAAGATGTTCTCCTTCTGCTTCAGGAGTGGGGCGACGCCACGGACGAAATGGTTGACGGCCGCCTTGGTGCCGCAGTAGACGGGATAAGACCTGTGGGGAAACACAGCTCCAATACTCCCCGTAACCACAATGCGACCGCCGGGGACGGGATTATGTCTCATAAAATGTGTCGCCAATTGAGTGCCGTACACGACCCCCTTATAGTTGATGTCCACGACGCTCAACTCAGGGGCGGGAGGGACATCGTCGACGCTCTTGTCCTTCCAGTCGTATATATAGACCGATGAGGTATCGACGATGCCAGCATTGGCGCACAGTGCATCGATGCGGCCCCAGAGCTTGCGCACTTCGCGGAAGACATTCGCGTACTCGTCGTAATTGGAGATATCCGCAGGGAAGAACCGCGCATTGTCGCCGGGGATGGTCTTGAGGAGGGCCTCGCCGGCCTCACGCCGTCGGCCTACGCAGGCGACTTTCCATCCGCGAGCGGCCAGGTCTTGCGCAATGTCAATGCCCATGCCGGACTGCGATTGTGAGGGATCAGTGACTTTTCACGATAATGCTGCGTGTTCAAATTACTAACAGTTGCCCCGGCAAGAATGGCGACACGATCTTCCACATGCGAGCCCATTTTGAAGAGAAGAATTGCTGGTTTCGTGTAGAGAGATTGGTGTCAAGCTGTTCCTCGTGGGTTGCAAGGAGTACATGCAAAGACCAGCCTTTAAATTACCCACTTTCGAGAATAACAGCTTGCGAGTCAGAACAATTCCAAGTCGCTTGTGCAGGATCCAAGCCCAGAATCCCCCAGCGAGTCATTTGGGAGCTCAGATAAGAGACGGCCAGGGGTCCCCAAAAGTTCTCACAGCTGTGACCCACCAAGGCTACAGGCAATAGGCTGGATCTCAGCCATGGTCTGATGGCTTCTGCAAATTCTGGTGGCCACCGGCCATGTGCAATGTGCATTGGGGGAGGCCATGCCGAACCCACCGGTTCCCCGCCCCATGCAGGGATGCTTAAGGACCTGCTCCTCGCTGCAGGAAGGCCCCGTGAAGTTGATCTCTTCTTCACCCGTTGACTTCTTTTTGTTTTCTTCTTGCCTTGTCCCGTCGTTGGATTATCGTGTTTAATGATGGCGCTGGATAGCGAGAAAGGCCCAGTGCAGGACACTGCCCGTCCTTCTGACCCGGGGTCACCGTCCACAGACTTCAATGACCCCGTGGCTGAGCCGCCGGTCGTGACCTTGAAAACGTGGATCGTCTCGTGTGTGCGTCCCCTAAATGCCCCTCGTGGACCACCTCCGTATCTAATTCTACCATCTCATCTAGATTCTCTCCTGCGGCTATGGATTGTCGTTCTGGCCCGTGCCCGTTGTGGCCGCGATTGGCACCATGGTGTCTGCTGACATGGGCGACCCGAATGGATACATCTGGTTTGTGCCTGTATGCGATCCGTGCATGCCTTGCTATCGATACATCGGCTGATGCGAATTAGGCATGGACCATTTCGATCACCTGTGCCTTCTTGATTTTGTATGCCTCACCAAAGCGACCCTCTCGCTCCAGAGTTGAATGCTGACTCGGTTTCTAGCGGCCCAAACACAGATCTCCTCGGCCGTCGCTGGTTCCTGGTGCTGGGTAATCTAGTGTGCTTCGTCGGCCATGTCATTGTCGCCTCTGCCAAAAACACAAACCAGATCATCGCCGGACTGGTGGTCTCTGGGTTCGGTGGAGCAAACTGCCAGGTACGTCGGATTTTTCTGCAACGCGCGCGACCTGTGCTGATAGTATCCCTCCTGGATACAGATGGCTGCATTTGCCCTTCCAGAGCTCCTGCCCAACAAGTGGCGACACATCGGCGTTGTTATCGCTGACTTCACCGTCTATATCGCGGTGATTGTTGCCCCCGTCACGGCGCGGTACGGTTATGAGTTTGGCACCTGGGAATGGAACTTCTGGGGAGTCGCGATCTTCCAGTGTCTCTCTTCCCTCGGCTTGCTGCTGCTCTACCATCCGCCTAAGCACCCGTATGTATCAGCTGTCCTTCATCGAGCTGATTGTGAAGCTAACAACCCACCCAGCCTCGGTATTGGCTACGCGGAGGCGTTCAAATCGCTGGACTATGTCGGCAAGTACCACGATTAGACGAGAACTAAAGACCGCGTCAACTAATCAATCCATAGGCTCTTTCCTCTTCATCGGCGGCGCAGTCCCCTTCCTCATGGGCATCGTCTGGGCAGGCGTCTACGACTCCAACGACGCGCACGTCGTCGCCCCCCTCGTCGTCGGCGCCGTCGTCCTGATCCTATTCGCCCTCTGGGAAACCTACGGCAACCTCAAATACCCACTAACCCCAACCTACGTCTTCACCAGCTCCTGGGGCCGCGACTTCACAGCCCCCGTGATCGCCCTCGGCGTGGTAAACATGTTCTACTACTCGTCCAGCATCCTCTGGCCACAGATGATAACCCTCTTCTACACAAACGGCGGCACCGACTGGGAGTACTCGATCATCCTCTCCCTCCCGCAGGGTTTCGCGATCTTCTTCGGCGCGATCCTGCTCTCCGTTTTCGGGAGCAAGCTGCGCCATTGGCATTGGCAGTTGACCGGGTCGGTGTTCGTTATGGTTCTCTTCGGGAGTCTTTTGGGGCTTGTGCGGCCGGATAATAAGGGGACCATGATCGCGTTTCTCTTCCTCTCGCAGGCGGGCTTTGGGTGGGCGCTTTATCTGAGTATTGCGATTACGCAGATGGGCGTTGAGCATAAGAATCTGGGTGTCAGTGGTGGGATTTCCGGGTGTATTCGGTTTGCTGCTGGTGCAGGTACGCTTTCTTCTCAGGTCCCGCACCATTATCGGGATCTACGGTCGCTAACCATCTTTGCCTTTCTCCAGTCGCAACCTCTATCTACCAGACCGTCTACAGCAAGAGTACTACGAAGTACATGACCGAGTATATCCCCAAAGCAGTTATCGCTGCTGGTCTCGACGAATCCAAGGTTGCGGATCTCATGACCGTTGTCACCGGCGGTACTTCTGCTCTAGCGGATTACACCCCTGCAGTTGCAGCTGCTGCACAGGTTGCTTTGAGCGATGCCTACTGCAAGGCCATCTTGTAAGCATCCCCCCTCCAAACTCTATATTCTCACTTGCCTCGTAACATGATGTCGCTGACGTTGCTTTGCTAGCGTGGTCGCCATGGTTTCCATGGCCTTTGGTATTCTGGGTCTGGGCGCTTGTCTGTGCTGCAAGGATGTGGATTCGAAGATGACGAATAAGGTACCAATACCTCTCACTTTTACTTTCTGGTTGTCGAGTCTTGGTAAATTGTCTTGCAATGCTAACCAGTCTTGCCCTCCTAGATTGAGGTCTATCTCGAGAACACGGACCTGGCCGACCGCAACAAGTACCACTGAACCCTTCGATTTATTGCCATCGACTGCAAGGCGAAGCACACTCATTTGTCGTAGTGTCGGTTTCAGTGCGCGTAGGCAGACACGTCGGCATGATACTAGTAGTACCTGCAGACTTTGTGTGATGCATGTGGACGATATATATGTAGTACGACGAGAGAAGTTGCCTTTGTCTATAGGATTTTCTTTCCACATCCCACGATTACATAGCCTTAAAATAACTTTCTAATAATGACACTCACTATAGTGGACTCTCTAGAGCGTCACTAGTTAAACTAGGCGCTCACAGCGGATGAGCGACGAGGATATATTGTCAGAGCACGTGGCTACACGTAAAGTACTTGTTTGTAGACGTAGCATTTAATAAGGTACTGGAACGCAGCGGACGCCGATATTAGAGACAAGAGTGCATTGTTCATTATCTCCGTGGGACTTGGGGTATTGATGATAGAGAGCCACTCGGAACCAGAGCCGAAATCATCGCCAACTGCAGGGCCGGGAAGCCATCCGTAGTTCCAAACCCCACCTCTAGTGGGATTCTACCTTACGAGGACACGGGGGCTCATGATGATAATCGATAGACGATCCCCATCTACCCAAACGAGCACTATTCATATCACAACCCCCTTTCTTCCCCAGAAGTAGATACCGACAGGCACCGAGCGCACCGCATCCTCAACACAACCATGGACTACCTCGGCAACGAAGCCGTCCACAACCTCCTCATAAACCTCACGAAAGAAGAAACCCTACACTTCCTCCAAATCACCGAGAAAACCCTCGAAGATTTCTCCGTCAAAGGCGAGCGCGCATACCAGCCCCCTCCAACATCCGCGACACGCTCAAACGGCCAACGCACGCTCTTCCGCCCCTTCACCTCGGACTCGGCCGTCGGCGCCAAAATAATCGTCACGCCACCACCAAAGCCTGATGGCACGAAAGACCCATTACATGGGCTTATTATATTGTTAGATGGGAACGGGCATCCGACAGGCCTAATGGCCGCGGAAGAGATAACCGGCTACCGGACATCAATGAATGCCATGGTGCCCTTTTGCTGGAGGAAGCATGTGCAGAATATTGTTATTTTTGGGGGCGGGATGCAGTCGCTCTGGCATACACGGCTTATTCTTGCGTTGAGGGGGGATGAGGTAAGGAGGATTACCTTTGTGAATTCTTCGAATGAGAGGGTTGATGCACTCATTGGGATGGTTTCAAAAGAAAACGAAACGCGCTGGAAATCCGGCTGTATCTTCGACTTTATCGGCTCCTCGGAATCTGACGCTCAGAAGCGGATTAAGGCGCGTCTGGCAGAGGCTGATTGTGTCTTCTGTACAACCCCGTCCCGATCGCCGCTTTTCCCTGCTAGCTACCTGACACAGCGGAGTGGTCCCAATGCAAATCGCCAGCCATTGATTGTAGCCGTTGGTTCCTGGCAACCGGACATGATCGAGCTTGATCCGGGGTTGCTTCACCATGCAATCGAAGCCCCTGGCGGATTTAACCCTGCAACTGGTGAGAGGGGTGGGGTTATATTGGTTGACGATCGGGACTACGCACTGGAGAACGCGGGAGAGGTGGTTCGGAGTGGGATTAGGTCTGAGGATATGGTTGAACTTGGCCAGATCATTGCCTTGAGGGGCGGCAACGTGGTAGGGGTCAGCGGCGAGCACGTTGCGGAGACGAATAGGTTTATATCGGAGGGGTTTGTCGTTTATAAGAGTGTTGGCGTGAGTCTGACGGATTTGACGGTTGGTAGTGCGATTTTGGAGTTGAAGCGGAAGAAGGAGGGGAAGTGATCCATAGAATACTCTCGATATTCAGTTAATGTCTGGGTAGGCCTGAGGCCTAGATTGTGATTCCCGCGGATACCGAAAATGGCTGCCATTGTCAGGACTGGATGTAGGGAACCCCTAGCCAACGAATGTATGGCTCGATGCGAGGTAGTTGTAGCCTTACCAGATCTCGGCTGTCACAATCCGGGTCGGCAATGATCCCGTCGCAACTGTGAACTATGAATCGCCTCGCCTTCCGATAACCAGTGACAGTAAATACCCATTGATGCGCGGGGGCCCTGGCCGGATACACTCCCGAGCCCCGCAGTGCTTCTCATCCTCCACTCTCCCCAGACTATGCCGGATGTTAGACCAGCAACCCACCCATAAATAGTCCTCACTGAGTCGAATAGCTCCCCGTGTTCTTTGAATCCATTCCACCTTACTTCCATCTTATCGGCACAACACTCACACAATGAGATCCACCCGATCCATCAACACAGTCGGCGCCCACTGCGCCGGCGAAGTCTGCGACGTGATCGTCGGCGGCGTGCTCAACCCACCAAACTGCAAAACAATGTACGAGAAACTCGTCCACTTCCGCGACAAAGAAGACTCGATCCGGCAGCTCCTCCTCCAGGAACCCCGCGGTCGACCCGCAATGTGCACGAACCTCATCCTCCCGCCCTGCGACCCGCGCGCCGACGCCGGCTTCCTGATCATGGAGAGCGACGAGTACCCGCCTATGTCTGGCGGGAATACCATCGCGACGGCGACTGTGCTGCTTGAGACGGGGATGGTGGAGATGACCGAGCCGGTTACGGAGCTGGTTCTCGATACGCCGGCTGGGATTGTGGGGGTTAGGGCTGAGTGTGAGGGTGGAAGGTGTAAGGCGGTTTCGTTCGATAATGTGCCCTCGTTTGTCTTTGCGCTGGATTACGAGGTTGATGTTCCGGGCCTTGGGAAGGTCAGTGTTGATATCGCATGGGGTGGTATGATCTACGCCACTGTCGACGCGTCGTCGCTTGGGCTTCGAATAGCCAACTCAAACGGGCCAAAACTGATCGAGTACGGCGAGCGGATCAAACAGGCCCTCCAAAACGCCCCCTTCATCCCCGTGCACCCCGAAAACCCAGGTATCCGTGGCGTCAGCATTCTCGAATTCACGGAGCCTCTGGACAGAGAGAAAATGGAAGCTGTGAATACTGTTGTCGTTTCCCCAGGACGCTTCGACCGGTGTCCCTGTGGTACAGGCAGCTGCGCGAGGATGGCCGTCCTACACGCGCGTGGGCAGCTTGCTGTTGGTGAGAAGTTCATGCATCGGAGTATTATCGGGAGTACCTTTGAGTGTCATATTCGGGGAACGCATAAACTGGGCCAGTATGAGGCTATTTTGCCGACGGTCAAGGGGAGTGCGTATATCTACGGGCATAAGCAGATGCTGTTGGATCCGGATGACCCCTACCCGGCGGGCTTCAGGGTTGGGGATCAGTGGCATGTTCCGCAGGAGTAGGGATGAATCATTGGTAGTTTTGAGGAACTCTATTGGAGATTCTATTTGCGGATAGACAACAAACTGCGGCTAGATCTTAAGATGCACGAGATATATATTCTTGCAGTCTCGACACTTCATGTTGCTAGTCATATCCTATAACAGGCTCCAACCGCGACTATATATAGAATCAGTGGATATTAAGGGCTACAAGTAGCATCTCAATTGTTCTATATCCTACCCAAAGAATAAGGAAAAGTAATCACCAAATTATTCTAGAAGCAGTTTACTATAATTTGGTAAGCAGTAAGTACAACAGTTTGGCCCCACCGCCCTCTTTGTTTCCTCCCAATCCTCCTGTGACCCCAGGGTTGTTCTTTCGCCTATCCCCCCTTTCTCCTCCTGTTGTCACGATTACAACTTCACTGAGCGACCCGGGTCTCGATGTTATATTGTAGGCAACATGGCGCGCCTCAGAATTCCATCAATCCTGCGCCCGGACTTCACCTGGCCACGGCGGATGCAGCCAGAAATCCAGAAAATCACCCCGCCAGTGCCCGCAGTGCCTCACAAATACACCCGAATCCTCTGGGGCATCGTCCACAAGCTTCTTTATTACTTCTCCCAGTGGTACTGTAATTGGTTCGGTCTGTTTTTTGATCCGAATATCATCCAGTTGCCATTCGGCCTGGTCATGAAATGGACAGACAGGACAAGCGTCGAAGAAGTCATCTCAATGCAAATGGCGAGAGCGGCTGGGATGCCCGTACCCAAAGTCCTCTGCTGCGGTGAACACCTGGATGCGCCATCCAATCGGAGGTTTTCCATCTTGATGACAAGACTGCCGGGTCTCACTCTAGAGAACCCTATAAATTCAGCCGATGTATTACAGCCCGAGGATGACGAGGACCCTTGGCTGGAGGAGTTGAGAACCTGTGTTACTTCTATGCGCTTCTGGCGCTCTCCATGGGCACATTCGGTTTGCTCGCCGCTTGGGACCAAAATCCGGTCCTCACGAGTTCCTGACCACGTCATGGGTCCCTTTTCCAGTCTGCAGGGCTTTTACCGCTATCTTCTTGCCCCTGCTTCAGCGCATGCCTTCAAATCCAAAGCCGACTACGAAGAGACCCTGTCACGCGCAAAGAAGTTGCAAAAGGATCACCATAGAATTGTTTTTACTCATGGTGACCTCAAAGCACACAACATTCTTGTCAACGACGACGGCCATTTATCAGGATTCCTCGACTGGGAATCTGGAGGCTGATATCCTGAATACTGGGAATTTACCACGGCAATGCGCTTTGGGGGGGATAGCTGGTGGTTTCAAGTTGCGTCTTGGATGGGTGGAAAGGAGTACCTGGATGAGTTGGATTGCGATCGTGCTTTGAATAACTTGACCGTCGACTCTTATATTTGTTTCTGATGGATGGAGGTGGGTAGCGAAGAAGCATACATGTCATCTATAGACACGAGAGCAGAAAAGAAACAAGAGCAAGTCCCCAGCAGCTTTCGCCAACTGTATAAGCTTGCCGCTTGACTTTCCTCTCAGCCACACAGGGTCAACCGCACAACCGGGCGCGGCTGCTCGTTCCTCGCCGCCCCATCACTGTACCAGTTTCCAAAAGCCATACATTCCTCCTGCAAGGCCCCAATATCGCCACAGCGCACTAGGCCCGCCCCAGCCAACTCTTCAAGGATAGTGAGCAGCCGCACTCGACGGGTTATCCCGGGGATCGAATTGACATCCGCATCATGCGACCTCATAATCTGGTCGAGGAGAGCATGCTGGGCTGATGGCACGTTGGCAATTTCGACATGGACGCAGAGGAAATTTGACTTGAAGACGCCGCCTCCCCTTTCGCCGTGGTCTGGGATCCACCCGCTGCCTATGCCCCTGACGTGGTATTTTACTCCGCCCCTGGGGCTGGTGTGCAGGTAGTATCCCCAGTGGAAGTCATTTAGCTGGGGAGGGTCGTTGCGGATGTAAAGGACAATGAATAGTGTGTCGATAGGCAACCGGGCGAGTGCCTCCTCCTGGGCTTTTTTGATGAGCAGGCCACGCTCTCGTTGACTCGGTTGTTTCGGGGCGGACTGCAAATTGGAAGAGGGCGGATACGACCTGGGAGCAGCAAAGAATAGTCCAATACCAACTAATCTCAGACGATGGAAATGTACAAAGAATGAGAAGATCGAACCCTATGAGCACACCCATCGGGGTCATTTAAATAATATAGGCGCTTACTCTATCCCCTTGATGAGCACCAGAGATGTAGTACTCGTGTATCCTCCCTCAATGACCTGGGCGCTAATATCCCAGTCCCATTGGGACTTGGCGCTGTTATTGAACCATTCTGGCCGGGCGATATGCAGCCGCAGTTTCATGTTGAGGGCGCTTAATTTAACCATTCAAGCAAATCAAAGGAAAGTAACAAGGCTGTGACCGGCTCTGCCCTAGAGACCGTTCATTGGGTCTTCAGTTTACAGGTTTTGGTTCCTAGCGGCCCGAGCGTATTCTGACAGAGAGGGGTTTCAGGATAGCCAATAATCAACAGGGTCGCGTGCAAGGTCGAGACACCCTGGGGCACCATCCACGCCTATCCAGGATTGACCGGCTACAATTCTAATAATAGCAGCGCAGTAAGATCCTCGCTTGCCCGCAAATGACACACCATATGCAGAACTTTATGAACTGCGCTAAATGTATATCAGTGAACACGTCCACCTACTAACACTGTGGGTTCCCCCTCCTGGACGTTCAATGAGGCACGAGATAATTGACGCGATAATATTTAAGCCAGCTATGACAGCTGGGTATGGAAGTCCAAATGCCGCATCTGGCTAGCGGGTCTATATGCCTCCGAGTCGAGCTTAACATCCATCGATGGGAAATTAGCGCTTAGCGTGTGGGGAGGAACGAGTTTGGATTGGTGATCTTAGAATGACTGGCTCTGATTCTCGCAGAAGTACCTCCATTACCGCTCAAAGGGGTATGGTCCTGCGGCCAATTCGTTCGCACAACGCGATATGGTTGGAACTAAATGCTGAGACCGAGACTATGTCGGCGGCTATCATCCCTGAGCTGGTTTCCATAGCCAACCATAGCCACTTCCCCAACTGGCGTGCGTTGGAAAATAGCCATCTGACAGGCCTTTCTCCTCTTGTCTTGGCTACCTATTAACAAAGCACGCCTCGGAAGCCGGAAATTACCGACCAATTGTGTCCTGTTTCTTGATCATTGGGCGGCTAAGCGCTTATAGATCGCCCACACCTAAATAGAGCCTCTGACAGCTCGTCACTGTTGGTTTTGGGACGGTGTCCGGATGGCAATGACCCAAAATTGGTTGTGTGCGATTATTTGGGTGCTCATGTATCGTTACCCTTCTTTTGTAGGGGCCTTGTTGTCGTGCCTATTAAGGTCTTAAAGGGTAGAAAGGGAGTGTTAGTAAGAAGAATACCTAATTATGAGGAGCAAAGGCTATTTCTACCGATGGCGGACCCGACCCATCCTGTTTTGGTCCTGAATCAGGTTAAAAGGTGGAGGTGGAGCCAAGTTAGGGTGCCTAGCCCGCGCGTTTGGCAATTCCCAACATCAGCTCCGAGCACCAAGCATATCTCTCTCCACGGGACTCAGTTCCGTGTGTTGCTCAAAGTTATGGTCCCTATGGCTCTTATCCCAAGGGCTTGGTAGCAGACCCTAGTAACAGGAACTATAACCAGCTGCGTGGTTAGTAGTACAGACTCGGCTATATTTTCCAACCTACCACGCTGCGGGGTAGGTCAGCTGGGCATATCGCGGAACAGGAGAGGCTTCATGCATTTCATACCGTCCCGTCGAGGCTATTGTTACCCTGACAAGAGCTTGAAAGATATGTACGACTCGGAATCGTTCATGCACGGATATAAACCTGGGGTGCCCGCAGAAGGCTGGGTCCTTCGGAGACCTGTTGTCTATCCAATCAAGAGGCACGGTGTAGACTATGCCTCGATGTGAGATTGACTCCACGGGAGCAGGATCACGAGGCGCTGTGTGACGAATGAAATATCCATCGAGCACTTCGATGGAAATACCATCTACGAATTGCGTTTTTGAAATCTAGTCGGATATGTCCCATCGAGGTCGCGGGTTGTTGTTATCCAGTCCTCCATTTAAGGGTCCAAATGTAACCCTGCTTTTTACAGCGCATGGGTCCGAGTCCAGATTGCCATGTCGTCCTGTAGACCGAGAGTCCGAACAAGGATCATCTGGCCCCACAGAGTAGCATGCGTTGTCGAAGCGCCGACCGTATGTTCAGAATTCTGTATGTCCATGGCCTATGTCTGCTAGCCAGGTGTCTCGCGACGAGTGGAATCTCCATTCAAGCCCTTGCAATTACCAGCCTCCCGAAACAGATTGGCGCAGAGGGGCTACCGAACGTGTCGTTAAAGTTAAGCGCATACAGCGCGGAGACCATGAATTTGAGCACTGACCATGCAAGCCGTGCGGAAGTCCGATATCCGGGGACACGGTCTTGGGGTAGGCGAAGTTGGGAAGACGCCTGTGTTCATAGAATCACCCTAGGGTTATGTTAGGGCAGTTTGCTTCGGGAGCCGTTTTGGGAGCAGTTCCTTCGTCACACTTCTAGTAATACTGCAGTATCCAAGATCAATAGAGTTCGCGATGAACCCTCATTGCACGATACTGCATACCGCCGGCATGCTGATGTCCTCAGGACCCCCTTCGCTTATACATCGCAAAAGCAATCATGGTCGCCTTAGCATGGTCACCTGTGCGGTTCCACCTCGCTTCAGCTTTCCAACCTTCTCTGCTTATACCAGGTGGGCGCTGAGAGGGGCAGGAGGCCTGGGCGACACCAGGATATAAATGCTGACCGTACGCCTAAAGTCTAGTGTTGGACTGCCTATACCCTCAGATAAATCTGCCCTGACAGCGCTAGCCCCTGCCCAACTCCAAACATGTGGTCAAAGTTTCCGACTGCCCTCATTGCCATCCTTCCTCTCATCCAACACGGAGCAGCCCAATTCCCCGGCATCCTCCCCCCAACATGCCGAGGAACCGGCCTGGCCTGTGCCATGCAGATAAGATTGGGACTTATCCCTCCCCCCAGCGCGCGTCATGAAGACTGCTCAAGCTTCCAAAGAGTCGTTGTTACCCCCGATCCAACGTGCGTCATCCCATTAAACCATCCCAGCCGTATCCCATGATAACATGTCCAGGACCCTGACAACAACCATCGCCACCGAAACCGTCACCGTAACCACCACAGTAACCGGCATCGCCCTGAAAGCACGCGACCTCGCGCCCCGAGCCACAACAGTCACACCTACCGCCGCCCCAACATACCTCTTCGGCCCCTGCACCCAACCGAGCGCCTACGGCTCCGCCTGCTCCTGCCTCGGCATCCCCCGCACAACAACCACCGCACCGGCCCCAACCTCCTTCGTCTCCGTCACGGAAACAACGACCATAACAACAACAGTCACCGTCGCGCCCCCGGGCGAGTGCGCCGCAGGCGGCTCGTGTAGCACGTACCTGAATATCCCCTGCGACGCGTATGTCGCGTGCCGGTGTGCGACGGACGCGGATGGCGAGGGCTTCTGCTGGGGCGTTCAGACGCAGTGCGCAACTGATCCTGGCATGCTGTGTAATGCGAATGCGGATTGTGGGGAGGGAGAGCGCTGTGTTGTGGGGCCTTGTTGTGATGGGGAGAGGTTTTGCGTGGCTGTTGCGCCGCCGGGGAGCTGTATTTTGACTTGACTTGGTTTGATTTGAATTGATTTGGTTGGGCTTGGGCTTGGGTTGGATGGATGATTAGGACTCGTTTGTGCTGACTTCGGTGGCCTTGGCCTATAGCTTGCTTATTATTTTTGGATCTACGACCAGTATTTGATCTTTCTTGTATTTGGTTGGTTGATGGTTATCATGAACGTTGACATCGCAGACAATGCTCAATCCTGCCACGAGTAAGCAGAGCCAGGAGGTAACTTGGGCCTTGAGACGACTGGGGCGAAGCAAAGTAAGGTGATTGGTATTTTCCAGCGTAGCTAGCAAGTACGTATATGATAGACGTTTCTATGCTTCAAGTCCACCACCACCTCATTTGGGCATCCTCCTTGCACTGCCAGAATAGCAGAGGTGTAGAGATGATCTCACTCAAAATAAACCAATAGTAATATCACCCTGAATAACAGCATGGAGCTCCAAGGCGACATCAGCTCTCAAATCCAGATTGACTCTAACATTGAGACTGGAGCTTTTGTCTGGTGCCTTCTTCGTTCCGGCCTTTCTAGAAGTCACCCCTCTATTACCCCAAGGCCCAATGGGGGGATCATCATGCTCGAGAGGCTTGGAGCCTCCGGCTTTCTCTTTTCCTGCTGCTGTTCCCGCGCCAGTGTCGTCTCCTGCACCAGCGTCACCTTCCACTCGGTCTTTGTCTTCGTCAGTCCCTAGGGATGCTGCGGTTATGTGTTCGGTCCTATTCGTCCTTGTCAGCCTTCGTGTACACTGCATTATTCTAGCGCAGGGCACAAAACATACATGTTCTGGGTTTAATGGGCCCTCGCGCCCACCGGATCACGCAGATGTATTGGTAAAATGTTCGCACGTCTGATAGCAACGGCATCGGCGATAAGAAGCGGTGTACGGCCGACCTAATATAGCTCAGAGGCCCGAGAGAGGAAGGTACCCGCCGGTGGGTAGTGGATAGATTGGTCCCTACACGGACGGTTGCCCTTGTGATCGTCGACCTCATCCTGATGCCGGTCACAGATCATATGTGGAGAATATGGGAGGGCGCAGGTGTCAAAACATGAGGAGTGAAAATGGCAAGCCACAGGGCCACCCCATATTAGCTCAATGGCATCATCGTGACGTCGGGAGTGCTGCCGTTTGCAGTCTTTTGATCCTGTTTACAGTCACTTTCTCAAGCCCAAATTCTGTTGGAGGCAAGAATCCAACGCGACTCCGAGATGGGAGGCGGGAAGGATCGCGTCATGCGCAAGTAGGTACCAGCAGAGAACCTCTGTGAGGTCGAGTATTTCCAGTGCGCGATACGGAAGGTACAACCGACCGGGACACCGCCGAAGCGTTCGTCTCCTTGATTGCCAACCTTCTCTCTCAGCCTCAACCGTCTGATCATCATCACCTTCGCACAGGGTGGCTTCCCCTTCAGAGTCCTTCTTTTATCAAATGTGAACGGCTCTGCAACTGTTTGCACAGCCCAAGTTACACAGAAGACATCTAGACCGACGCGAGAGAAGAGGGGGTCGAGTGGTGGACGGACGGACGGTTTCTTTGGAGCTTTCCGTTTTCGGCAGCACATAACACCGGCAAATCTCCTCCGTGATCCGAGTTGTGCGGAGCCAGAGATCATAGAACCTTATTGAAATACTCGTTGACATAGAGCTTGATCCACAGTGACTGCATTCGGGAACTGAGGTCACAGCCGTCGTTGGATCCATGGATCACGGGCCCACGCTTGTTCTGGGTCCCCTTTCCGCGGACAATGAGTACTCGATGTCGCCTGTTTTATTGGCTTCGCCGGGGACATTGAGAAATCCGTTGAGCCCCGATTAGCTTCCGCTGATATACAGTTCACCATCCCTGCGCTAACCCACGAATTCCGCATGCGTCCATTCCCCGCCCGAAGACCGTACTCATGGCCTCCACGCAGACGATTAGCGGAGCCAATGTCATGGAACAAGACATTGTTAGATGTGGCAATGCTGTTTCAGCCGTGTCATGATATCAGGGATTTGAAAAGCTAAACTTGACAAAGGCAGCTGTATCAGATCATGCAGTCCCATTGGGCAACAACCATATCACAGGATCTTGTCTTCCGCATCAAAATCACCTTATGACGGTGATGTGATGCGCTGACTCTGCTTACAGTGGTGATAAAAGCGCTCAGCTGTGAGTCGTAGCGTGTATCAGCTTTCTAAACTCGCCCATATTGGCATTGGCGACCAACAGTACCTATCTACACAATGGCAACCTCATTTCAATCTCACGTTCACCACTCATTTGACCCACCCGCCGACTCATTCGCATACGGCGGCAGAAAGGTCCCAGGCCTGGCCGGCTCCTGGGAAAATTCATCCTGGTATTCTACGTCATCCAGTTCTGGTTCCTGGTCAGGAAATACTGCCCTGACCGAACTCGTGCATTCCGCGCACTCTATTAGCAACCGTGGCATGGGTAATCTGATGGCTATCGGGGCGAATCATGAAAGGCTTCTCGAGTGGATTCGCTCTGAGCGCATGCGGAAGCTACCTCCAGAGGGTAGTAGCTATGACAAGGTCTTAATCTGTGCCCGGCTCTTCGTGGAGCGTTTAAACTCGTTTGATCGTGCTATTCGGCACTTTGCGCAGGAGAGCCACATGGCGACTCAGCTAGCTTACAGTTACTGTGCCAGCCTTCTTGAGGTGGGTCAAGGTGGTCAACGGAGTATTGCCACACAACGTCTGTGGTGTGCTAACTGTCTTATTCACCTTACTCAGTTCGGAGAAGAAAATGCCGACGCGCTTCTCGACCTATTCAACTTCTTCTACCGGTGCTCTGTTGCCATGGACAATCTGCTCAGCCGGGCCGAGTTATTCGCCGTCTCCCAGAGTATCAAGGATCAAGTTGTCCTCGCCCTAGCAGACCTTGTCAGCTTGGTCGTTGGCATTGCGAACCACTTCCATAAACGTCTGGAGGGTGTGCAATCCAAGTCCGTGACGATCGACATCCACAGTACTTTTGCCGGACCCATTGAGAGCTTCCGCACCCGCTGTGAAACTGTCTCCGAGTTAATGTGGAAACATCAGCTTTTGCAGGAAGGGCTTGTAGAGGGTCGAGGTATGTGCCTGCTGACTATCTGATATTATTCGCAACCATCGTGCGGGATTTTGCCTTCTAACGATGCAGCAGCGACCGAAATCAAAACACTTCGCCAGTGGCTGGAGCCAGAGGACCCCGTCTTGACCCACATCACCAAGTTCACTGCTCAGTTCGCACAAGAACGAGAAGAGTCCACCTGTCTCTGGCTAAATCCGTACATTACGCGGTTCCTAAAAAGCGACCAGAGGACACTGGCCATCACAGGCAAGCCCGGCTCCGGAAAGTCGATCCTGGCCACTGTCATCAATGACCAGCTGCAGCATCCTATAGGCGGTGTCAACTATATGCCCTTGTTTATTCCCATCAGTAAGCCAGCTCCCTTTTGTCCCACGGTGACCACTATCCTGTTATCTGACAGCCGAGAATCAAACAGACAGTCGAATCTCTGCTTTGACGACACCAGCCGCTGTCGCCAAGTCCCTCCTTTCGCAATTATTCTCGACTAGAATCGGCAATATTAGTCTATACCGAACACTGTCGGAAGCATACGCACGCTGCCGCCAGACAGTCAATGAAGAGCAGTTTGCTAGTATCCTGTGGGACGCCGTTGGGAGCGCACTCCCAGCTTGCCTGAAAGGCGCCAAGGAGACTGTCCTGATCGTTGATGGCGTGGACGAAGCAAGCTCTGGGCAAAGTGCCCTGGTCCAACGGCTCACATCGGCAACGGCCAATTCGAGCAATCTCAGGTTGATTATTCTGGCCGCTGAGAGGCCCGCGGGCTTTTCCGGGCAATCCATTGTGCAGGTCACCCCGGAGCAGACGTTCGACGATATTGCTGCCGTTGTGCGACGAGTGCTCAAGTCCTCTTCTGCGTTCAACGCTATGATTGCGGAAGAGAGAGACATCTCGACCAACCGGATTGTCAAGGCTGCGAATGGGTCCTTCGTATGGGCGAAGCTGGCCTCCAAGAAAATTCGCGACGCGGCTCCCTCCAGCGCGCAAGGCCTCAGCAAGGCCGTCAGCGACCTCGTAAAGGCACAGTTCACACTCAACGACCTGGTTTCTCACGTTCTGAAGGCCAATGGGCATGGAGAGGGAGAGAAAATTATCGGCTGGCTCGCCATAGCTGCGCGCCCGCTTGCTACCTGGGAGTTGACGGCCCTTCTCTCCGTACAGGTGGACAAAGGGAGCATTTCAGAGCAAGGCTCGGAGCCACTCGCTTTACTGAAGTCATTGGCCCCGCTCGTCTTCTACCAAAACAACCTGGTCTACCTGCGCCATGGGCAGATCCGCAACGCCGTTTTGGAGACACTCAGCCGTGGACCATCAAAGTCCGGCACGAGGGATACTCAAATGGACTTCCTGCAGAGGATCTCCCTCTATATAAAGCACAGTGTCACGGGCAAAGATGATCCTTCCTTGGATCCAGTCGATGCACAGCACACTTCGACTCTCTTGGGTCGGTTCCCGCTCCTGGACTTTGCTCTGCGGTACTGGCTGGGCCATGCTCGGATGCTGTTCGACTGTACCACTGACAAGGGAATTGCGGACGCCAGCAAGACCCTTCGTCCAGTTCTCCCGAGTTCTCCTACCGTGGCGCTCTTGGAGATGGTGGTGTGGAGCAACAAATCGACGCCGGTTCTTTTAATGTTGCACAACACTCAAACTCGGTTGTCCCAGCAGACACTTGGGCCCAAGCATCCTGCGACTCTGCAGACTTTGCTTTGCCAAGCACTCTTCTACCAAACCATCCAGTCGGTTCAGCCCACCCAGGCAAGCCAGATCTTCTATGACGCTGCTGTGGCATGTCAGCAGGTGCTCTCTACACAACATATAATCACCATGCGGATGACGCAGTTGTTCTTGGAGTCTACGTCAAGCCAGGTAACGAGTTCACGAACAGAAATCATGATGAGGCGTGTTGAAATGCTTCGCGTTCTGGTCGAGTGCTACAAGATCCACTACGGTGCCACCAGCGAGGTTGTCACCTCGACTTTGTATCAGCTTGTGAACCATTACACGTCCATCAACGAAATGCACGAGGCAGAGAAGCTGACGACCTTCCTGCAAGGATCTACTGACGACAAGGGCCCAACGGCTTTGCCAGACCGACGGCCCTCGGACGAGTCTCTTATTGTCCAGTTACATGGCCCAAAGGGCACTGCGGAGCACGGCTCCGTACTTATTCTGGACGATGTCGAGCAGGACGAGCTTATCTCACATTCATTTGATTTTGAAGCCCACTTCGCACTCGCGGAGAAGCATGCTCATGAAGGTAACAAGGTGGCGGCTGAACAGGCCTATGTCGACATCTGGCAACGGGTTAGCAGGGCGTACCGTCTGCAGCAATCCGTGCAGTGGGAGCTTTGCAGTCTCCGGGTTATACAGGCGTATTCCAACTTTCTGCTCTCTCTACAACGCAAGACAGAGGTGGCGTCGCTTCTCTCTAGCTTCTGGGCAGAGCACCAACACACAATGTCCAGTTCTGAGGAGATCGTGGCCCAATTCGTTGCAGTTGCGCAGCTCATGCAGACTGTACAGCTATCGTCGATGGCGTTAGAAGTGCTAAAGCAATCAGCTCAATACGTCAATCATCAAAGTTCGCTTTACAAGGAAATCCAGCAGCACATGAAAGTCACCGTCCAAGAAATCAAGCAGATCAAGGAATCTTCCACGACAACGATCACCGAGTCTGAGCTAATAGAAGTCATCTTCGACGGGTCAATGGAGAGCAATTTTACCTCGGCAGCCACGCACACTCTCGTCCAGATGTACATGTCGCAACACCGGTGGAGGGACGCTACGAAAGCGATCAAAAGGATATTGCAGGCAGTGTGGCCCTCCTTTTTCACGTTGTCGCTAGACGATGTCAGACTCCCATCAAAGGATGTACAGTTCTGCATTGAACTAGCACAGAAGCTCCGAGACTGCTACACGTATCGGCGCCAGACATCCAAGGAAGAGAATGTCAGCCTCCGACTGTATCGAGCCCTTCGACGTGATCGACCAACTGGGGATAAAGTGCTTGAATCTATGACCCAGAAACTGGTCCACCTCTACGAGCGCACACGCCAGACCGACACGCTCGTCGCCATTCATGCAGAGATTCTCAATGATTACTCTACGCACTTTGGGGAACACCATCCGGTCGTCCTGCAGCACCTGTGGCCTCTGGCTGAGCTCACGCGCCCGCAGCCAGCGTCGGTCGGGTACTATCGCCGGATCTTCGAGATTCTGAACAAGGACTCGGACATCTGCGACTCACGTGCATTCGAGCCACTCGTGATTGTTGTAACGGAACTCATCAAGCAAGAGCGTTACCAGGAGGCACTCCGGCCGTGTAAGATTCTATTTAACAGCCTCCAGCACCCGCGGATTAACTCCCAGCTGCGAGATGCGGGATTTGTGCGGTCGGTCTACGATCGCTATGTGCTGTGTCTTCAGATGACGCATGCAGATAGTAATGTCATCCACGACGTCACAGTACAGTATCGCAAGGCCTGCATAGCGATTTTCGGCGCCCAAGCCGCTATTACGATTCACGCAACACAGACACTAGCCTGTATCGCCCAGGGGATCAAGCAGTACGAGACAGAAGCAACTGAGCTCCTCGAATCCCTTCTTGAGATGCACTCAACCGAGGTCGACATCGATCACGAGAATATCCGAATGACATTAGAAGCGATATACGAAGCGCACGACGGGCTGGATGCAGCATCGACCGAGCTCACCACGCAGCAATTCCACCGTGTCATTAGCGCTCGACTTACGCGCCTGTCTAGTATTCGCGAAACATACGGATGGGCCCATGAGAGCTATCTTTCCCAGATGGAAGAGGTGGTTTCTCTCTACGAGAAGCGAAAAGAGACCCAGACTGCGACGGCGTTGCTGCAGGAGACTGCCATTCATATTGCCTCATCCGAGAAGTTCTCATCTCAGCAGGCAGCGGCCGCCAGGAGCATCGTCTCCAGTTATAAGGCTATTGGTCAAGTTCAACACGCGCGCAAACTATCCCTTGAGATCTACCGACAGATGGTTGCAAAGGACACGAGCAATATTAGATCTGCTGGGTTTGACCTCAGCTCAAGCCCGCGGCACAGTCTCCTCTTCCTGGCGCAGCTCGAGTACAGCCTTCGAGAGCGGGAAGAGGTTTCTTTGACGATGGCGGAGGTTTACTCATCGCTGGTTGCTGAGGCTCAGTATTTCGAGCGGTTCCAGAAGGAGATCCACTCCAAGTCCAGTACACTGCAAAGCGTCCTTGGTATTGTTTCCCACTTGCGAGGCCTTTTGCGCGCTCGCGGGCAGACGGAAATCATGCATCGCCTCGTAGAGCGGTTTGCAGATCACTTCCTGTCCACTCAAGGCCAGAACCTTGAACTGAACCGGCACCAGGCGACGCTATTCCTGTCAGCCATCCTCGACCACTTCCAGTATCACTCCTCGCAGAACTTCCTCCGATCGGTTGTCCTGGCTACACACAACCGTGTCATTCATCTTCTGCAGTCAAAGGACCTGGACCGGAATCGTTCAGTCTGTGACTTGGCGCTCGCCGCTTTCAAGTACGCTCGTGCGCACGACGGCTTCTCTTCCATCGCACCAGTTAAACTACTCTTCAAGATGGGCCTCGCGATCTCCAACTGGGCGATTCAAGCACCGCAAGCACCAGATTCAGACAGAATGCTACAGGTCTCCGGTACCATCATCAAAGAAATGCTTAGTTACTGCAAGGCCACGGACATTGACCTCACCTCCCTTGACCCCATCCACCTCAACAGCCTCATCAAATGCCTCGACAAAGAGAAGGACTACCAGAACCTCGCATGGCTTCTCACCGCGCTCTGGGACAAGCGCCAGAAGTCCCGCGCAAGAGGACCAGATGGCACATACACTCTAGCGCTTGGCCGAATGCTCGCGATCACCCTCTACTTAGTTGGCGACTACTCCGCTTCGATCCGTCTGGCCGAGGACATCGTATACAACTGCGCGCGCGTCCATGGACCCCGCCACTCCAGCACCGTCGAGATGACCGTCCTGCTCTCGCAGATGTACACGAGCGTCGCGCAGGGGTACCAGGGGACAGCGGACCACCGCGAGCTCGCAACGCAGTACTACAAAAAGGCCGCGGCGCTGCACGAAAATGCGCTCCGTGTGTTCGTCGACCCTAGCTCCGCAGCTACAGCCATTGATGCAGACACGACTACTGCTGAACCATATTCCTCGGCCTCTAGTCCTACCTCTTCCCCCGCCTCCAGTCCCGGTGACGAGTCCGACCCTGCTAAATCTCATGCTAAGGCCGTCCGGCAGCACCTCCACCTGCTAAAGCTCGCCGTCGAGCGCCTGGGAAACTGGCCAAAGGACTACGCAGAGTACGAGCGGCTGAACTCTGATGTGTTCCGCATGTTCCGCGAAGATCTGCAGGGGGTCAAGGGCTTGGATAAGTGTAATCTTCGGCAGTTTGGGTCGGGGAGGGCGGAGGCGAGTGATGATTTGATTAAGCCTGGTTCGTTGCCGCAGATGGATTTGGGGGTACTCGCTATTGCGGTTTAGGCTAGTAGGTTTGTTGGGTTGTGAGAAGTCAGGGCTTGGGGGGTTAGTAGTAGGTGGTCAAAAGTGCTAAAGTTAGATGATGATAATGCAACAGTATCCGCGTGACTGCAATGTTCGTCCGTCATGCCGGTTCGGTTAGTACCAGGTTGATGGGCGCTTTCATACTAGTACATACATATGACCACATAAGCCTTCCTGTCAGCTGATTCAAGGTTCCAAAGGTTTCCAGTCACTTCCGCTTCCCACATATCTCGAGGCCATTTCGAGTCTGTAGCACTCATATCGATATTTTCTCGTTCCGCAACCCACCCGATGCCCAGTACTGTAGCGCATTTTCCGTTAGCTGCGCTTTCACCGACTCGACGTATCATGGCCACAATGGCGCCATTCGCTCGGTTGCCAAATAAGTTGATCATTGTGACCACGATGCACCTATCAAGTGAGAAAGATATCAGCGCTTTCATGCGCTGCAGCCAAAGGCTCCATTCTCTCCTTCACCGTTTCCTGTACAAATTCAACGTCCAGCACCACAACAGTTCAGCCCTTCCAATCGCAGTAGGAACGGGCACCTTGGCGTGGTCAAACTGTTGCTGGACCTCGGCGCTAGTATCGGGTCATTTGATGTCAGCTGCGTCAATATGCCTGATAATAAAATAACGCCCAGAGATAATCTTCTACTCGCCGCCGCCCACCAGGGACACATGCAAGTTCTAGAAGCTCTGATCCACGAGTCAAGGTCCGGCCGCGAAGGCACAAAGGCACAGTTGATCCCTATCCTTGACTGGGCAATTCTAACAAAGAATATTGAACTCATTGACACTCTCCTGGCGAAAGACCTCCCTTTGAGATATATCAATGTCAATAATGGCACAAATGCTCTTGGCTGTGCTATTGTATTTAATGGAGAGACCGCCATCATCGAGCGTCTCCTCCAGGCAAATGCGAAAGTCCAGGAGCCCGACTATTGGCTTTGGTGCATAGCCGCTAGAGAGCACGGGGGAGCGATATGTAATCTATTGCTCAAGCATGGCTGCCGGCCTAGATCCGACCTTGTTCTTCTTCGCTTAGCCGTCGACAATGACCAGCGGGCAATTGACGTGGTGACCAACGTCGAGATGAACGGGTTGGACATCCGAGTCTACGGCCATATGGCACTCTCTGTGGCAGTTGCCAACGGACACCTCGATTTGGTCAAACACCTCATCAAGAAGGGTGCAAACCCACACCTGCGCCGACCGATCGGTTTCCCACTGCATCAGGGGTATAGCACAGTCTGGGTAGCGCTATCTCAATACCACTTTGATGTGCTCGAATTCCTGATTAAGGAGCAAGGCGTACGGCCCGACAAACAGGACCTACAGAGGGCAGTTGACCGTGGGTCCGCAAAGGCTGTCGAACTTCTTTCAACCTTCTCTTTCGGCGCCGTTCCGCAGAAGATGGATGTATCGTCATATACCGCCATGATGGAGGATGAACATGGCCAGCTGGATCCGGAGTTCCAGGCAACAGTCTACTGGGGATTGGGCGACGTGTTTCCGATTTATTATGACCCACAGTTTGGGTGGGAATTGGAAGACACCTGTGAGTGCTAAAGTTATAGAAGAAATAGAGTTATATAAAATTAAAGAGAAAATAGAATTAGTCTAGTTTTCTAAAGTAGTTTAAAAATATTTAAAATAATTATGTTGAAATTAATAAATTAACTAAACTAAAATAAAATAAAGATAAAAAAAACTTTTATAATACTAACTAGGTAAAAACTAGTTAATTAGTCCTTTAATTAATAAACTAGAGTAACCTATTATAGGTTATTATAATTTCTAAGATTTCCTGCCAGCTCTGGCTAACAGCCTTCGAGTGAGCACGTTGGCAACTCTTCACTGAACAGTTAGACAAAGAAGACGGTAGTAATATTCATAATTGTCTTAGTTAGACAAGCACATGTGCAAATCTTAAGGCTATAGAGGGATACTAGACTCCATATAGGGATTATGCATCCATGACAAAAGCTATGACCTATTAGTTAGTACGATTCTTCCAGGTTGCAGGCTTTGTATATCCCCGCACAAAAAGCCATGGCGTTGGTGATTCAGAATATACTTTTATTAGCAAGTAGGCGGTATTGCGAGGGCGTAGCACGATTGGCTCTATTTGGAGTTGACACAGGTATAAGCTCGACATAGCTCCTCCGCCGATCAGTCCCCGCTGTAAGCTTGAAATCTCTCGCTGGGAAGAGGGGCTCCATGTTCAAACTGAATGCCACCTTGTCTTCGTATGCGTATGCTTATTCTACGAGCTTCCTGTATAATCTAGCCCTACTTAACATCTCTTTCCATGTACGCCCCTGTCCGGTACTGACTGCCGCGCCTCTTCCTGCAAGATTCCAAATTCGCCTTGTCACTCCGTCATGTATGGCTTTGTCTCCGTTCAGTGCTAAAGTGCTTAGCTAGCTCTGCGCCAGGTTAAATCAGACGATAGTGGTGTTCAGCAGAGACTGCATTATAGCCGAGGTAGCAGGAAGTCATGTCTGCTACACCCTGCAGTCGTATGTAGAAGTAGCCTGGTCGACGTGGCATACCTTGTAGCGTACTCCAACAGGAATTAGAATTTCCCTCTACAGCAAAAGTATCAACAGTGATAGAAAGCCGAGCTATGTATACATCGGGGATATCGACGGAAAACCTAGAACGCTGTTTTCTTTACTATTTCGTACGTTGGTGATACCTGGGTGCAATTGGACTAAACTCCGCTTAAAGGCACATTGGTTGCTGGGGTTAAAACAGCCACCCCCTCTTAACTTGTAGAGTTACCGAGTGGCGTAGCTTTGTCGCAGAGTATATCAACTCTCCTATAAGACCTCTTAGCTATGCGCATAATACTTACTGCATGGATGTTAATCATCCCAGAAGCGGGGATCTGAAGGTCACAGAATATGCTCATTGCGAGAACATCAAGGTGTTACTAGGATCCGGCCGAATCCGCTAGCGACAGGGGTATCATGATACTTAAATATCTAGCAAGACTCGGGAACCTTCAGATCATCGTCGTGGAACGTCAAGATTGGGTTTGTGGGGTTCCGGGCCGGCCGATCCATGGATACGCCCTACGCTCGACGACTCGGATGGCCCGGAGGTTCACCCGCACTTCGTCATTGATTATGTGCCATCAGACTGACCGACGACCGTCTGCGGACTTCTCACTGCGAGACTCTGGTGTCCTTTTGGCTCTTGCGAGACTATAAAGCTAGAACAGCTACTGGACAAATCTACCAAAGTTGCCAATTGCACGATTTGTCATATACGCTATTATTTGCACATCCTGTGAACTTATCTATCAATTGCCCACCGACTTGCATTTTCCCAAGCTCACGTTTGCGGCCTGCTAGCAAAATGAACCTCGCATCTCTACTCACAACTCTCGGCTTTGCCCTCGTTGCGATGGCACAGTGTACGTCTAACTAGCTCTCCCCACGCTCCATGACAATTTGTTTCTTGGAGTGCTAACATACTCTGCCGGAACAGACGACAGCCCTTGTGGCAGTGCAAAAACCTGCATCTCAAACTGCCCCCATAAGGACTTTTTCCCGATGATCGATTCGTGCGAGATGGGCGATGATGATCAGCCCGAGTGCTACGTCAATTTCTATTGTGCACAGGAGCGTTTGCCATCGCTGTATATGCTATGGATAACCCATGTATCGTAATGGCCTCTGCCACAGAACATTATACATTGTCCTACTATATCAATGACACCACAGTACGGAAGTCGAAGTGAGCTGCTCATTGTTCCTGGCATTGCGTACCACTCGCGCGGAGTTTTCAAGCCACCAAGGACCCCTCAACATGTTGTATAATAGCAAGTTATCGAAACTCACCGATGGAGTAGCATCGTCAGTATAGTTGACTGGCTACCCATAGCCCACGGGGCCTCCTTCAATACCCCATGGCCCATCGGGAACAAACCACCGATCCATCATGCCAACCACCAGATATACTCCGCCTCGGGATCGGCCATCAACAACGGACACGGCGCATCCAGGGGCACATTCTTCAACCCCGCCGCCTGCACCCCCAACCGGGGATAGAACGAAAGATGCCACGCAAAAGCCCCACTCGAGCCCGCAGCAAGAACCAGACCTAGAACCAGGTACACAAAGCAGGCGCAGAACACGACAAGCGACCGCAGAGCTCGCTCCCACCTCGCGAGGCCGTGCGGCGGCTTCGGCGTCATCGACGAAAAAGCCATGAATGCAGCCCCGGCGCCCAGGAGGATCGCCCAGAGCCACCAGAGCCACCAGATGGGTGCGACGAGGTCGCGGAATCGGTCTAGGAAGGCGGGGTTCTGTAGGAGGAGCTGCACGAGGAATGCGAAGAACAGGCTCTTGAAAAGGTAGAGAAATAATCGGGCGTAGGCGGGCTCGCCACGTAGGAGCGCTAGATCGTCGTTTTGGTCGCGGAGAGAATGGATGATGTGTTCTAGCCAGGTGTCGCTGGTGTCTGGGATGGGGTTGTCGAAGTAGGGGAGGCGCAGCGTGTACCCCGCGGATATGATGCCGAGCAGGAGACCCCCGCCGGCGAGTTGGAAGATCTGTTCGTCGACCATTGTGGCCCCGTTCCACTGGCGCCGGCGATTATACAGATAGATGGCGCCGCAGCATTGCACGATATACCCGAGCGCCGGGATCACAGGTCCAATTCGGCTGGCCAGGCGCTCTGTTCTCGGTGTACGGGGACCATTGCCAAGCAAACTGTTATGGCTGTCGAGTCTCTTCTTTCGCCCCAGCAGTGAGGATAGCGCACGACTGCTGGTTGACAAAATTCGTCGGCGATAACTTTGTCCATTGTTGATTCGGAGGCTGGACGCAACACCATAGCACGCATAGCCGCTGATGATTACCAATCCGGCGCCATAGCGGAACACAGTGTTCAACGGCGCGATAAAGAAGACGATGGCGTCAACTGTGAGATATCTGCCTTCTCGTTGGTGGTAGCAGTGGAAGTAGAAGCACAGGGTGACAAAGTTGACCACGAACAGCTTCAGTATCAGCCCACGTATCGACCGCTGAGATTCTAGTGGGCAAAGGAGTATAGGAGCAACCGTCACTGGCTCCATTTATCGTATCACAAAGACACGCTCCTAAAGGTGAATAGTGAAAGAAGTGAATCTTCTCCGAGCTGAATTCAGCCGCTCGTAACTCGGGCTGAAACAACCTTGGTAATCAGCTGATCAGCCACAGAACGATTGCATTGGTGGACTTACAAGACCTGGACTTTTGGAAGGCAGGAAGAGTATCGGAGATACTGAAGATGGTTCCCATGATATCCATAGGTACTTGGGCCCAAACTTTTGTGCGTGTGTATACGCTGCGTCTTTCCCCGGATTTGTGTATATGAATGACACTAGAAGTAAACGGCCACATATACAACCCGGGACGAGGTGGGTGGGACGAAGTCACTGTCAGCAGGCATTGCTGGGATGAGGTGCAGACGAGAAGAGAACTCCTGTTGTGTGCTACCGTGTTTCAAGTAGCCGGTTCTGCGATCTTTCCATCGCATATATATATATATATACCCGCAGTGGTCATAGAACCATGAACATAGACCCATATTATACACCACCTTCCTAACCAAATGTGCCCATTTACTCTCCCCATAGCCTATGATTTAGAAGGCTAAAGTGGTTGAAACTCCTCCAGGCAGTGCTTCTCTCGAATGTGCCTCACAACCTTCCTCCATCTCCCCTCAGCCCGATCGCCAAACAAGTACTCACTGCAAATATAGCACCGAAACGTCATCCCGTTGTTCCACTTCGTGGTATCGAAATAATGAAACCGATCCAGAACGAGTTTCACATCAAGCCAGCGGCCTTCTTTCGTCATGGGTATCGGCCAGCTCTCCACGTACATACCAAACCAGTTACAACTGCCACAGCTGAAACTATAATGGTTCGAGTTGCGCGACACGCGGACGGTCAGCAATACACCCAACCCGCCGAACAACAGAGGATTGGTGGCTGACTCGACATACTCGTACTTTAGAGCGTTGAGGCAGTTTCCCGTCGAGTGAGTAGGAGTCCGTAACGCGGATCCCTGGATCCGTGGGATTGGCTTAGCTTGGGCGAGGCGCTGGCACTGTTCTGAAAGCGCAGTAACGATTCCATCGCGGGTCGAGCTCGTGGTGCTATGTATGGAGTCGTGGTTAGGGTGGATTAGGTGGGAGGCGTCATTCTGTTGGTCACGAAGGAGGGAGATGACTGTTGACTGGAGGATTATAAGGTGATTCATAAGGTTCTCTCTTGCGATGACTAGGGCCAGCGTACCGGATGCGATGTCCAAGTTTAGTAATGGATTAACGAAGAAGACAAATGATAGTAGCCACAAGTGCGTGGAGGAAGTGAATGTGCATACCGTCACCTTGTCGAAGAGCTGGTCCCACAGCTCTAAGTCCCTCATCGAATTCACCTTGGACTGCGGCAACGTTGCCTGCGAGGAATTTCTGAAGGTGAAGGTTTTTTCTCTTGTGGGCGCGGTCGGCACGCTGTTTCCGCCACTCTCTATATTCAACTGATATGGCACCAAAGGCAGATACAATGGTGGGGAGTAAAGCTATGATCTCGAGGCCGGACATGTTGATCACGGAGAATGAGGATTGAGTACTAAGGTGCGCAGTGTTGATGCGCTTTATAGAAATGGAAGTGCAATCCACCTCCAGAGGTCTACGTAACCCTTGCTGTTAGGATTGAGGCTCCGTGGCACGAAACTCGGATGAAATGATGCGCCTTTGTAGCCGTCTGTCAGCAGACAAGCGGGTGAATGCGGTGGGCGACAAGTGACTAGTCCAGCTTTCCCAGAGATCTTGCCCATCTTGGTGGTGCATACGTATGTTGAGCTCGTATTTGAGTCAAGTTGTCGGAACTTCGCGGGTTCGTATGCACCATGACATGGCTAGCCCGAATTATTCCGGGTCCTGCATATCTCTGCGTCAGAGATACCGTTGGCTACCACTATCCCATGGAGCATATTATCAATAGTGGAAATAAACCGTATTTTTGCATTGATAGAGCAAGCAGCATGCTGAAAATTGCCGGAAGCACGAGTAAGACTAGTAGTACTCGGGGTTAACGTGTAAGCGCTTTTTGGCAATAGTGAAGTAGTCTAAGACGGTATCTTAGTGCATACAATGTTCAATGCGGCCAGCCATGCTCGCAGCAATATGGCTTTCACTGCGTGGACTGCCCTTGATGTCTGCTTTTTTTTTTTCTCACTCCCTCCCGCAGCCCGCCAGGACTCGAAAAATACCACCAACCAACTTGAATCAACCTGTGATAATTCCTGGACGTGTGTTATCGAATCAGTCATGAATCCATGTAGCAAGCAAAGAAGCATAGGAGAGAAGCAAGGTCTGTTTGAACGGATAGACCGAATTATCCATATCACTTGGATGGAATAAATAAGTTTCATTAGCGGAAAATCGCCTTCGCGTCAAGGCCCTGTGCGTGTGTCGGGTGGGCATCTAGAACATGATGTCGAGTAGCTCACAATGTCCATTCGGAGTCCATCCGTGTCCCGTGTCCCGTGTCCCGTTGCCCTAAAGCTGGATGGACGCTCGCGTACCGTAGCTTATTAGACACTACTAGGTAGAACCACTCCAAGTTTTGTAACCAATGGCGTACTATAAGAAGCCGCGCCTTTCGACTGGTAACTTTTACCGGATCATATCAGGAGCAGTTTAACCCTAAACACACGATAAAACGGCACCGCTACCAACTTATCCAACTTATCCAATACGAGCGCAATATCATTATCATGGATGTGTCCACCCGTATAACAGTAATGCCCTGCACAGCACCTGGGGCATTCAGGCCGAATGCAGCAGTGCTCAAGATAGGGCACGCATTGCTCTACTATGTACACAATAATTGTTAGCATATTTTGTAGATTCTCGGCGATGGGGTTTCGAATACACGTACGGTGTATTCCCAGGTTGGCCTCGGCCTCCATCATCAGCGCAGATGCAGGCTTACGGTGTTCCTTGCCGCGTAGACAGCACGTCCAGCAGCTACCCTATGTGTCGCACGTAGCATGCGCGATTAGTGACGTGATCCAGGCCGGTTTCTGCGCTGGCCTGTGGGTGGTGGGTAGTGAGTGGGTGAGTGTATCCACGTACAAGCTCTTTTGCAACCTATGAGCAAGAACGGGAAAAGTATTAGCAACATGGACTAGTGAGCGAGTGGGTTGGGGCATGAGTGGACTAGATACCATGTTTTCGGGGCAGACGAGCTTCTCGTCTGAGCGCGCACAGAGACACGCAGTGGTAGTGTCAACTGCTATGTCAACCTGCAGGCCAAGGGGGCCGGTCATAGCCCAGGCCAGGGGAAGGCAAGTAACGAAGAAGTAGCCCGAGTACATTATGCGCTGAACAAGGGTCGCCACCAGAGTGAAAGGCCTACCAGAGCGGAGGCAGAATGGGGAACAAAAAAAAACAGGCCTTTTCTGCAAAATCAGAGAAGCCTGCGGCCCTTTTAAACACTCTTGCCGCGGCAAAGTACGGCTGTGGTTGCAGTCTAGAACCGCACAAGAGTATATTAGAGCCACATGGGACTGGATGATCGGCACACCTACAACACCTATAGGGTCCACCCATGGAATAAGGTCCATAGACTCCATGTGATGAGCGACTTCCATCCGCCGCCAAGTGTAAATCCAGGTTGGACGAGATGGCGCTGCATGTTACGTCATCCAATAAAGCTTATTGTAATGTCGTCCTGTCAACCGTTGCTGACCCGTGGTCACCCCCATAACTATGCTTGCGGTTCATATGCCCTAAAAGTCGTCCTTATCTAGCCCCGTGACAATGCACATAGTACGTCTAGGCATATATCGGTTCCTTCGCAGGCGCCGCCAATCAAGGGAGATGCCACAAGCGAGGCGGCAGATGAATGCTCTTTTCCGGTGTCTATACCAAATTGTGTACGCAGCCCTACTCCCTCCACTACCGCTTGTTAATGCATTCTGTCCAAATCCGGAACAGACATCTATCAACTAAGGGTTGTGTGCTCATGAGCTAGTGGGAATTGGTCGCTGGGGATCTCTAGGAGAATCGCAGGGCTTCTCAGAAGTCACCATGACATTCGCTACGGAAGATGATGGCCGTAGAATCCACGGCAAGCAGGCTGAAGACCTACTGATGGTTTTCATGTAGGGCGGAATAGGTATTGCAACGTGTTGGCAGTTTGATTAAACCCCTCAGCTGCGCCGCATGGATCGGGTTTAAATCAGCTTATCCCCGAATGAGATGCGGCTGACAAGTCTGGGTGGTTTTTGTCGCCATGCGGAAGCACTGCTACTGGGTAAAGGTCCGATAGGCTAAATCCACGCTAGAGCCTCTTAAGGGATCCATTGATTCGCTCCAGGGCTGCGTCGTGCATTATTGGCGTAGAGCCCCTTGCTCGCCCCCAACCGGCGTATAAAAGGAACGGGCGCCGCGCAGCTGATGCTTACGCTTTTGCTTACATCCACCTCCCTCCAATCTACCTAGGTACTTCCTGGTCCTCCTTAACCAACACCCAACCAGCCAAATCATCCCCCACAATGCCGCCATCCCTCCTCAAACGCCTCCCTCTCTACGCCCTCTCCGGCATCCTCTTCCTGGGCGCTTTCTCCCGCTTCACCCACGGCGTCTACACATCAGCCTGGTACGCCTACCAAGAGTACCACTCGCCCGACGACGGCTCAGCGGTGGCGCGCATCATCCTGGTCATCGACGCCATCGCCGCGCTGCTAATCGCGGGCCCCTCGCGCAAACCAAGGCTGTACGCTGCGGGGTTTGCGCTCGTGATGTTTTCGATCGGATTGGTGATGCAGGTTTCTGCGGGGAAGGAGTATTTGGGGGATGTTGCGCATGTTGCCGTTGCAGGAGCGGCGGTTTGGGGGGCGCTTTAGGGGGTTTCTTGATGGGTGGTTTAGAATTTCGACAGATGCCCTTCCATGACTGCGATAACTCTGATTTGTTACCGGCAGAGTGAACGAGAGGTCGGATGCAGCAAGACTTGTTGAATCCTAAAGGAATCTCTGGGAAATATAAGGTCAATGCTGAGGTTTATCCAGAAGTAGGCTTTGCTGGAGGCTCCTGACTAGGGTACGTTGATGATATTATCGACTCCCTACTTCTATTCTCATTATTCTAGGATATATTCGTTCCAATTCACTCGCACACGTAACTCCAGTACGGAGATGCAATCTCATGGTGCGAAAGCTATAATCGCGCGTATCCCTACACTCAGTGTGAACCCCACAATCAGGGTAGCTCCCATGGGCCGCAGACCCATGGACGCGGCACCACCTGTATGTGTTGTTGTAGGCTCTTCGGGTGAAATGGCGTCGTCGCCAGTGGGGGTTGGCTCTGCCTCCTGTGACGTCGTCGTCGGCGGTCCACTTTGCTCTCCCAAGGGGCCAGGGCCCCCGGTTGTTGAAGAACCATGCGTTGGTAAAGAAGCACCACCGCCTGTATTTGAAGGGCTGGAGCTGGAGCCCGGGCTCGTTGAAGATGGTGTCGCCAATATCGACGACGACGGCGAGTCCGAGTCACGCGGACCCGTAACAGACGGCTCAGGCTCAGATGGTGTCGGTAAGGGTATTTGTTCTGGAGGCCCTGCACCAATGATTCCTGGCAGCCAGGTCGGGATCATCATCGCGGGGTCAACAGTCGGTGGTTCGTTGCGTAGACTACGTCGATCGGACTCCTGCCAGGTGATGTGCCAGGGTGTATGGACGTATATTGATCCGCCCTCGCTCTGGACGCAGGGCTTTGAGTAGCCGTCCAAAGGGTAGTCGTTGGACGGGTAAAGGTCTTTATAGCTATAACAGAAAAGTTGCGGTTAGTTAGTTGAAATGGCTATCCAAACAAAAAAAAAAACATATGTACAGGCTCCTGCATACTAATCACAGCACCAGGCCGTAGTCACGACCTGGTCTTCCACCTCGCTTGTGGCAATATCCCAGTACCTCCATCCCTGTGGACACACCGCAGGACTCGGGGAGTAGCGACTCTCGGGCGGGACTGTCCTCCAGCTTGGTGGCAGACACTCGGTGTAGAGATCGGTGGCTTCCTTGTAAAACGTGGTCCCGTCAGTCACGGTCGTACCTTGGTTCCCGGCGACCAGGTCCCAGCATGCGTCAGCTTGGACGTAGGGGGTTGTGAAGGCAAGGTCGGGCGCTGCTGTGGTGGACATTTTGAGGTTCTTCGTAGGTCTAGAACGTGAAGGACAGTAGAAAGTGAGTAGAAAGCAAACTTGGTCGAGGGTAAATGTTTTCTTTTAATGTGGCGTAACCGGTTGGCCGTGGACAGCCATGTAATTTATATTATCGCGAACCGGCAGCGCTGATGTTGCCGCGCCGGCCGGCCTCTTGTCGGGAACCGTTCTAGGTTAGAAGCGGGACGGGGTGTGCCAGGACTTAAGCCTCATCAAGCGCACTAAATGAGAGCCAAGATGGAAAACCAGGGTCCATCGGCTATTATTGCCAGTTTATGAGCCGCCAACAAGAAAGCTGGCCTCTGACTGAGCCAGAAATGTGGCAATCTCGGGCCCTAAAATCCTGGACTAGGACAGGAGACCAGGGGAATTTTCATGTGACTGCCTGCAACGGCCAATCATCTCTAGTTGAAGTAGATCGCGAGAGAGCTGGCCGAACTTCGACGCAGGGCTTTTGGCCAATGCAGCGCCATGTTCGTCGCGTAGCAGACGCTGCGGATGCGAGTCGTGTAGATATCCGTGCTGTACAGGCACTGCACGGCGCCTGGGCCAATGGACCACCTGACCGCGTAGATGAAGACCGAGCCGATGGCCGCGTCGCATGCGGGCTTGTTGGTTTGTCCGGATCGGAAGATGGACATGTATATGGCCATGGTCAGCTGAGCGAGTGCGCTTCCTAGATAGCTTGTATAGATGGACCTCTTTTTTCAGGACCACTCTACATTTTAGGAAGGGGATATTTACATGTGGACTGTAAGTCAGAAGTTTTTGTCAATCAATCTACTACTACTACACCGTTTTCAGTCCTCAGACATCACTATCGACTTCCTCACACTGTATTAGCCGCGCTTCTACGGCGCTCAGCATGGTACATCGACCTATCGAGATGCTTGCTCGAACTCTTAAAGGATTGGACATCTCCACCAGCTCCAACTTGTCGACACAGCAGTAAGTCAATAATCGACATTCACCGCTCGTTCACCCTACCTGCTTTCATTTCGGTAGTAATATCACCCTAGATATTATTTTCTGATCTACTTTATTTCCACCTGCCTCATCTTCCTGTATTTAAATCGCCTCACCTCTTGACTTTTTTTTTATTCTTCATCTTCATCCCCTTCCATAGCTCCAAGCTATAAAGCCCCCGTCCGTAAGCTCATGGTTTTACACACTGGGACCGCTAAGGTCCTCAGCCGGATGTAATTCAAGTGATCGCAAATATACTACACCAGTCACACGGAGCGTCGGTCCTCTTTTGACGCGTTTATTGAACCACTAGTTTCAAAACAGCAAACTACAGACTGCAGACTGGATGCCTTTATTTTTCTGTAAATGATTTGCAACGATGTTGCAGCTAGTAACTTCTTGCCTGGTCACGCAATCATGGTACGTTGGTAATTCGATCACGAGGTAGCTGGTAAGAATTACCCAAGCCCTTCAGGTGATGACAATGTATAGCCTGAGTCTTGCTGTAGGTACCCTGTCTATCCACCACAGAGTCACAGACCCACTACGGGCGAGGTTCACATTCTCGCTGTCGTTTATTGCGGCTGACGGACCATTTATGATTCGAGGGGTTGACCCAGGCTAGGCTCGTTGTTCTCCCTGTGATCTTTCTCTAATTCATGCCAATAGACTTGGTTTTATACTATGGCTAAAGAGCAACAGTGCGGGTGGTGCCCAATGATAATGTTCTTACTCTGCACTCCGTCCTCCCTGCGAGGGAAGCATCCACAAATTGTCTCCAAGGCAAGAAATGTTGTCTTGAGCCAAGATTTTGCTATGGGTACGTTGCGCTTATTGCCAAGCAGCGCATCGCATACAAATTACAAAGTCTCTACGTGCGCTTTAGGCTAGGCCAAGTGAAACCGCGGCGGTGGTTCCCTGCTTATATGCTGTGGTGTTAAGGCGAGACAAGTGGAAGTGCACACGGGACAGCCAGCCGCAACTCAGGCTAATTTCTGACATGCAACCGGCGGTTCCCCGCTCGGCCAGACTCAGCTCGACCAGACCTTCGTGTTGCTCTCTCAGCTGAATCGCGCGGGGTCAGTTCATTTTCTCAACAACAATCCCCCGACATTCCTTCCATCGTCCTAGATTCAACTTTCAATCAAAAAAAACTTTGCTTCAAATCCAAATACAGAACATGTCCATCTCCAAAGTAGCTCTAGCCGGCGTAAGTCCGACATGGTCTGTCCCCGCTACTCCCCCTCCAACGCTGACAAGCGAAATCCTGCCCCTCAGAAAGGCCGACTCGGCTCAGTCGTGCTCGACGAGCTCCTCAAGGCCGGATACAAAGTATCAGTTTTAACGCGGTCGGCATCCTCGCTCAAGGATGTCCCAAACGGCGTCGAAGTCCACGAGGTAGACTATACATCTCAGTCATCTCTCCAGACCGCATTGAACGGAAACGACGCCGTAGTCTCAACCGTCGCCGGCGTCGCAGTCTCGAGCCAAAAACCGCTCATCGACGCGGCGATCGCCGCTGGCGTGCAACATTTCATCCCGGCCGATTATGCGATGAGCCTGCGGGCTCCCGAAGTGCGCTTGCTGCCCCCATACACTGACGTCCTCGCGATCGAGAATTACCTCCGAGCGCGCGCGCAAGCCGATGGCAACAATATGGCCTGGACGGTTGTCGCGTGCGGCGGGTTCTTGGAGTATTCATTCGATCTGCCGTTTATGATCGACCTGGCGAACCGCCAAATTGACATTATAAATGGCGGTGATGTCCCCTTTAGTATCTCGGAGTTCCGGACTGTTGCCCGGGCTATCGTCGGGGTGCTTCAGAAGCCAGAGCGTGTTGTTGAACACTGCGTGCAGGTGCATGGACTGCTGGTGACGCAGTACCAGGTGCTGGGGATTGCAAAGAAGTACTCGTCGGATCCGGAGGCTTGGATCGTGAATGAGAAGGAGGCGCACGTTCGATTTGAAGAGGGGATGGATATGCTGAGGAGGGGCGAGTTTACCATGCAAGCAGTATCGACGCTCATGGCGGGAGTGGTATGGGATGCCAAATACGGAACGGGATTCAGGGAGACGGATAACGAGTGGTTGGGGATTGAAGAGACTCCCAATGAAAGGCTGGAGGAGACTATTAAGGATAAGCTTCTCTCCGGGGTTTCTGGGATTGCTTCGGACAAGATTGTATCTAATGTTTAAGCCCAGGTCGGATGCTCGCAGTAGAGTGGGTGGTAAAGGTTGGATAGTAGCAAGGGACGCCTACTTGAAATGAGATGCATCCATCAAAAGGGCGAGAAAACACATATTAGTGCGGGGCATTCCACTGCCATCTTTCTGCAAATGGATTATCCCCATCGGCGCTCAGTCCAGCTGGTTACGGCCTCTTCAAGTCCAACAACCAACAAGTGCCAGGGACCGGGATCTCTCTTGCGACGATGTTAGGAACCCAAATTGCGCGCTCAATCAAACGTCGGCTGACGGCTTCTCCCTTGCGGCCTGTCTTTCAAGGTTCTCAGAACCAGTATCCTAACCGGCACCAAACAGCTCAGAGGGATTAGAGCCCGACATCTAGTAACCCATCCACATACTCTTCCTTGACCATCTCACTGACACTGCTACGGGCTCTCTCCTTCACAGTGTTGCCCGTCTCTTCGAGGTAGCGGTTCTCTCTGACGTCCCCGTGCCGAAAACAGTGAATTTGGGCTCTTCGTCCCAGAATCAAACGCCTAGTCTTCAGTCCTTCCCGCCCATGACACTGTCCTTGTCAGGCGATATAACGACCTCAAGGGCGTCGAAGACCGCCGGCGTTTAGATTGGTTCAGATTGAAGGCTTGGTTCCGCCCGGCACATGTTGCGCAGGAGTGTGAATCGGGTCAGGGGTCAAGCCCGCCAATGCCACCTTCTCTCAATTACATGGCAATGCAGGACTCGGTAGGAGGGGATGTTGTACGTCTGGGTGTGGCAAGGCCAGGGTTGGTCGGACCTGGCTTTGGCAGATCGCCACCAGCATGGCTAATGCGTGGACGACAGAATTTAGAGGAGCTGGGATCAGCAAGGCTGCCGACAGAGAGATTGTCATCTGCAAAAATGGAGCCAGCAGCATCGATATTGGGAGAACATGTGGCGGTAGGGCTAAAATCGAAGAAAATGACGCGTCCTAAACGCAGAGAGATCCCAAGAATATAATCTTGGACTTTCCACGAAATATGTCTATACTCAGCAGGAAGACGAATCAAGTTCTCACCGCGCGAAGAAACCCAGCGGTTTTCCGATACCGCAAGGCCAAGCGGGTTTTTGGAGATATGGGCGTCTTGATGATACAACGACGTTGGGCACCTTATGGGAAGGTACTGAATGAGCTGCCCAGTCCTGGACTTGAAGATCTGAATTTCGCTTTCATCACCAGAGGCAAGAGTAACAGCAATTTTGTCTCCCTCCTCTGCATCCATGAAGCTGGCGTCTATTATTTCCTGTTCAGCGAAATGTAATTCGCATAGCAATTCTCCTGATTCGCTGTCGCGGACCTGAATACCTCCTGGGCCTGTGCGCAAAGCCAACAATGGGCTTTTGGACGAGAAAACTGCGGGTGAGTCATGATGCTTCAAAGCAGCTTTGGGTTGCACTTCAAAGAGAAAAGGGATATCCTTCGTGGGGCCTCTCGGTGATATGATCTTGCACATGGTTGGTTGCAGCTTTGCCCACACAGTCTCTCCTGTCTCGAGTTTTCGAAGTCGTATGGAACCTTGCCCTTCGATTGATAATAGACAGTTGTTATCGGGGGTAAATACAGCAAAATTGAAAGGCCAGAAGCAGCTACTCTGAAACGTCCTATGGTGTATTCCTGTAGCTGCGTTGCGAATTCTCGTGGTTTCGCCATCGCTAGTCAATAACCACCGGTTGTTGGCTGAAAGGAGCACGATGTGAACATGTTTCAGATGACCATGATCGCCCCATAGCCGGAGAATTCGAGTATTTGATGCGAGCCTGCAGCTTAACAAGCCCTTCATTTTTTCACGCCCGGGTTCAAAAACCAAGGCCCATGGCATGGTACCTGTTACCGAGTCCCACAAAGCCACATAGGCCCGTGGGGCAAGCAATATAAGCCACTTACTATCACTAGAAAATAGCACCTTTTCTACATCCCTCGTTCGCAGATGTAGCACTGTTTTGTTGTCCTGTACGTGGGTCACGCGAAGGTCACTCGCCATGGTGACAAACCACGCAGCGCATGGAGAAAAGAATGATCGTCCAGGACCTGAAACAAAATCGTGGATGGGACGGACGCCTTCTAGGTTTGCCTGAGACGTTGGGAGTTTCCAGAGATATACATCTCCGTTTTCTGGGTCCAATCCACCTCGTTCGCGAGACGCCGATACAGCAAGTCTGTTTGTTTCCCACTCATCCCCGCGGCACGGCATTCGGTGCTGCAACTCTCTCGGATCCGTGGTGGAAGTGACTAGAGCCAACTCAGGGGGAGACTGAGTGTCGACCACAAACACCTGGATCAGACCATCAGTGAATGTTGAAGCAAAGTGCTCGCCGTCCTCTGAAAAGTGAATTGACTTGATGGTACTTGAATTGAGAAAATACTGTGCAGGCAATTCCAGGGTCGAAGTGTCCCAGAACTGGACTCGGCCACAAAGAGTGCCACAGACTAACCAGCGACCATCTGGGCTGAATTTTAGGCAAGTCACGGATTTGTCGTTCTTTGGAAATTGGTCATCGCATGTGAGACTTATAGGGCGCTGATACCAATAATCCTGAAGGATGCAATGCGACCCAGCCCAGTGTGGTAGTATATTCTGGTATATATGCTTGATTATACTTTTCGCCGGCGCAAAAGCGAGTGCAGACAAATAAACCTGGGTTGGTGAGTATTCAACGACGCTCCTGCTCCAAAGAGCAAAATTCTCAGCATCCGCAACAAGATCAATGAGGGAAGGGCTATCGTATCGCTAGACCGCTTAGTTGTTAGGATCTAACCTGGAGCATTGCGACTTTGATGAAGGCATACGGTACCTGAACAAGTTCTTTGAGTGTGCCAATCATACTTATTGCTCCAGAATATGACTTTTGTAGCGCCAGTACTTCTAGCCAGGATAAAAAGGATGTCCTTAGGAAGGCATCGACGGCCTCTCTCTCACTGGCGAATTCACGACCCGGAAACAGTTTGTCAGCTTCACGTAAGTGGTCAACCCAATACATTGAGGCATAGGTGACTTCATGCAGCCTCGCAGATTCCATATGAGCGCAGTCGTTCCCAGAAGAGCTAAACGTGTCCCGCTGCAGGTTACTAGCCAGGTGTGACATCAATCGCAACGCGGTATCGACATGCAGGCGAGATGTAACGAGGTCCAGAGCTGCACTTCTGAGATACTGCTTTGCCGTTGTATGTATGAATGTGATTCTTCCGCTCCGGACGGCAATCAAGGGTTTGCACATGTGAGCCCAATCCTCGATAGTCCTAGGGGAATTTGGTAATTGCAGTATTGGCCTCATATCAACGACTCTGAGAGGTTTAAACACCGCGGCCGCTACGGCGAGTAGACGTGTACACCCCTCTAAATCATTACCTTGCAGTTTGCTTCTCATTTTGCCAAACATTCCTGCATAGATTTCTTCAAGGGCCTTTGGTATTTCATCCACGATCGAGAAAATGCTGCCGCAGGGCGAAGACCTGAGTTTATTGCAGATAAAGTGAACCCAAAGATACGAGCCTTCAGATCGCCGTTTCAGAATTGGCAGCAAGGTCTTTCGACCGTAGAAATTGACTTGGGTGAACTCGGATACCTGCCATTCAATATAACCATCAACAGCGTCGGATATGTGCGGCATATCAACCTCAAGGGATATATCGATAACTGGCTTGATTCGTCCTATCAACTTCGAGATGCCTTCATCATTTCGACTCGAGACTATCCATTTCACATGAGGAAAGCGCCCAATGGTGTTGCGTATGACATGGGCAAATTGTTGAAAATCGCCTTCGTACTCATCAAGACCATCGACCACGATGTAGATGTATTTTCGAGGCAACCTTTCCAGAATAAATTGAAATATATCGCCGAAGAAGTATACCTCATCTGTCAAGGAATAGGAGCCTTTGTGCGAAAATTTCTGTTGTACCTGGCTCTTGATGTCTGGATGTTCAAAAAGGAAGATATTGATCATCCCTTTCAAAATTGTTGTAGCAGTGTTGATTTGGAGATTGTGGCAGAAAAAATATGACAGCCGTCCCGGTAGCCTCTTCTTGGATAAATGTTCGATAATGCCCAGAAGAAGCATAGTTTTTCCTGTCCCAGGGTCGCCGTGAAGCCAGAGTACCTTCACTTGCAATTGCATCTCCCACGCTTGGTAAGTGGGGTGCGATAGTATCCATTCGTAGGATGGTTTCAGTAACCCACCAGCTTCTTGTAGAATGCGGGCTTTGAGAAGTCGAGGATTGAATGCTTCCACCTCCTCCAGCCAATCCCTTCCAAGTACAGAAGATACAGTGCGATTTGGATGAATAGACCTGAGTAAGCCTTTCGTAAAAGCTGCTGCAACAAGCGCAGCGTATGGCTGCCACTCATCATTCTTGTGGGAGTCGGCGTAATCACAAATACCTCGGATGACAAGACAACGGAAGTTATCTAACTGCATCAAGCCTGCCGACTCCATTTCGACACAGATTGCGCCTTCCTCGTCACGAAGCTTGTCCCGCTTCTTTGAGTCTCTGAGTAAGGTATCCCCGGAAGCAATCAGCCCGTAATGCACAAATGGAGACGGCGTCTCCCTCCCTGATCGGACTACCAGCTGGCTCGCATCGCATATACCACAGGACTTCGCCAGACTTGGATGCTCGTAGTCTGCGCGAAAGAGTCTGTCATGTTGACGGGGAGGACGGCAAAACTCATCGGACACTTGGCTTCCCCGAGCATGTGCCTCAGCAAGAATGTGTGGTATTGGGTTTCCATCGACTCTGGCTAAAGCCCGATATCTTGAAAGCGCGGTGAGTAAATCCTGAGGTGGCTTGTTCATGCTCCCCATTCGTTTAAACCCAGTCGAAAGCTGTTTTCCCAAATCATACTGCACAAGGCCCGGGGAAGTACCAGCGGGCTGGCTCACGACAATGTCGCCAAGTCGAATATCCATCGAATCGCTAGGGATTCCCGCGCCAATTCCCACCATGAACCGATACTGAAGATTTTGGAAAGTTCGAGACATATGTGATGCGGTTTCGGCAGCTGAGGTTTTACCGTAGACACCACTGGGTAAACAGGCAATGACAACGTTATGTCCGGCAACCTCGCCACAAGTGTATGCATTTGGGTCGCCTTCCGGACCTTCCAGTGGATTATGTCTCTTATCGAGCATGACGGCGGCAGCTGCTTTTTCTAGTGGTACAGCACATATCCATCCAACCGTGTATTTGTCGTAATCCGCCATCATGGGCGTGGATAGTGAAAACGGAACTGCTTGTGGTAGTAGGGCTTGGAAGAAATTTTTGCGGCGAGAGCAGGTAAATATTACGCGATAAGTGTGGTGTGTGAAAAATAATTTAAGAATATCATGGTGAGACTTGACAAGGTGAAAGTGAAGAAATCTCCAGATTAAAAAAAAAATAAAGGTGTGTCTCATAGCCCTTTGGTTTAGGGCGGCTATTCTCTACAGGAGTTTCCCCCATGTACCTATGATTCTCACTAAATTGTGAATAATATGAAACAATGCATCACCAACTATCATAATTTGTGGAAGATGTGGACGAGCTGATTGGTCTTCGAATAACGAGGCGCCCTCGACGCGCCCAGACTTATGATTGTTGGAGTGGAAAGAATCTAGGCATTGGTGGCGGCGCGTATCTGACAGGCGCAGAGGTGCTGAAATCGAATAAACGTGGCCTTTTGTCTCACTCCTTTTTATTTCGGGACACTCGAGGCTTATGAAGGCAAATAATGAAAGGATCTATTACTGTCCAGCGAACCAAGTATTCCAGGCGCGTATCCAAGTCGCCGGCGCGAGTGATAGGCTCTAAAATGTCGTGTGCCTTTGTCTTGCTGTCAGCCTTGACCAACTGTAAATACCAGATGTAAATGTGCTGGCTGGGTCTGTAGAAGTGCGCTCTGTTTACTGTGCGTCCATGGCAGCGCCAACCTCGCGGATGACGCGAAGTGAGCCACCAAATGAGGCTGCGGCGGTTTCAATCACGCTGAGGATTGGCGTGGGTCTGTGGCCGATTGTTATTGCCCAGGGCCTGATCATACAGACAATTGAAGTGATTACTATGACGAGAGGAACTCTGATGCAAAAAATCGACGTTAAGACAGGGGAGGGAGATGGATCGGACAGAGCTCTGGGGACTGTCGGTGATGCTGTGGGAGAGAACGACAGCGTTTGGGAAGGCTTTTGGGACGTTGCGTAGCTGAAACTCGTGAACGGCTCTGTAGCTGCAAGGATTGTCCCCAAGTCCGCCACGGCGATCGTTAGGTGCGTTGGGGGTAGAGTTGTTTCCCATGTTTCCATTTTGGCTGTAACAGTCAAAGGGTTCTTGATTGTATCCGATCATCTTTTTCTGTCGGCGCGCGCCTTGGTTCCGTTGAGATAGCGCGTCTGCGCAGCCGCGCTCTAATCCTTTCAATACATGAACAAGAAGTTGAAATTGCTTAGGAATAGGCTCCAGGGTACATGTCGTTCAGTAACTTTTGTGGGGGATGGAAATACTCCAGGTTCTGAAGGTCACTGAACACCTTAAATTCCTGGAGGGGGCTGCTGCAGACACACCCTCCCGCAACGCAAATACATACTGTGACGCGTATTACTATATCATCTATCCTTATATGTATAGGATTTGGGTGTGTAGATCCGGCGCCGCGGCGCCTTGTGCACGCACTTGGATGGGACCCGGAATGACGCCGGCGATGGCTTCGGCGATACCCGCGCGTACACGTACTGGATTGGGTCCCGAGTCGTCTCTCAAGGCCACCGTATTCGAGTGGCCGACAGGTCTGGAGATCCAAGAAACAGCGACAGGAGGCTGCAAGCTTCGTGGTTCAACCATGGGACACGATCCCGAGAGCCGGTCCATGAAACGTCTGGACCCCTACGCGTGGCTTGACCTCACAGAGGAAGGAGTCGAGAGTCTTAGCAAATGGGATCGAATTCCCCATATGCGAGGTAGCATGGCCTCCTGGAACGACCGGCCCAGAGCACAGAGAAGGTTGATTCGAGAGCGGTATTTGAATATGGCGCTATTGGGGGATCGGGTTAGCCAGGCACTAGAGGGAGGTGGGAGGAATGAGGGTTTGAAAAGTGGTGGGAATAGAAACATCATTGTCATCTAGACGTAGACGACGATATTGCTCTGGAAGGCGAGAACGTGTTTGACGCAAACCAGTCGTTCGAAGACGGATACTAGAACTTTTCAGCCTCCAACAACGCACATGCTATTGTATGTTTGTAGCGCAATTCCTTCTTATTCACGCATTAATAAACACTTATGGGCTTGGAGATCTAACTAATAGGCCCTAGATACGAAGTGCACGACCATTACCCCAGAGCAGATAGAAGAGCTAACAGCGCTCTCCTTCAACGAAGAGAATATCTGGGTAATAGAATGCTGGACAAGGCAGTAATAAATAGGCTTGGAGTCTTCCTGGCTGGTAGGTAGCGTTGAAGGACTGAGGAAAAGCCAGCCTATCAAGTCAAAAAAAGACGTCAAAAACATACAACAGTAGGGATTCGCATGTGGTCACCCACCATACTACTAACCTACCGGCGTGTGGCTTAAGTACGGCTGAGCGGACGGGAAGCCCTGTTCTCCACACCCTGTGGTCGTATGTACCTGTTTATTCTCAGACCAAACTGAAGTACTGCAGGGGTAGATGACAATCGGCAAGAAGCTCGGGGGATGAAGGTCAATGTGGAGAGAGGGGAGGGAGGGCAATGGAAGCTTGACTTTGGGGAAGACGCAAGATCAATTATATTATTGAACTGCATTTGATGGCTGATTGTTACTACTAATGATTGATCCATCCATTCTGTTTCGATAGCGATCTGATCGACTGGCCTGGAGTGTCCGAGTTGGAGGCTCGTCATAGATCTGGGGGTAGATCGGCCAATGAGCGGCCAACCCTTGAATCCTCGTCCACTCACCGCAATGGCGGCTGGCTGACGTTTTGTATGTATACGTGAATCCGGTGGAACGTGAATTGAGCTCAAAATGACGGCATGACCCCTTGACAGCTTGAATAAAGCGAACAAGAGCAGCCCCCGTTGCGCCAATTCAGATTTCCGATAAATTATACCTAAACAAAAGAAAAAAAATCCCAGCCACAATGGCCCCCCCAACCCGTCCTCACCTCCGCGACAAGCCTAACAGGCCTCGAAATCGCCAAAAACGTGCTGAAAGACAACCACTTCAAGAAGAAAGTCTCGAGTGTCACAGCACTAACCCTGTACCTGGACTCCGACCGCGCGAAAGAACTCTTAGAGCTGGGCGCAACAATCCTCCCCCACAAACCCGGCGACCCAGACTCCCTGGTCAAATCCCTGCAGGATGCGAAAGCAGACACAATATGCCTCCTACCACCAGGGCATAAGGACTTGTACAAGATAACCCTCGAGCTGATTAACGCAAGTAAGAAAGCCAATGTCCCCAATATGTGCTTCATCTTGAGTGCTGGGTGCGATCTCGCCGAGCGTGATAAGCAGCCTGTCCTGCGGTCGGTGATTAATCTCAAGATGAAGGTGCTCGAAGCGAAGGGGGATCCTGAGACTGGCATGGGGCATTCGCCCGTTGTCATTCGGCGTGGGTTCTACGCGGAGAATCTGTTGCTGTATTCGCATCAGGCGCAGGAGGAGGGCACGCTTCCGATTCCGATTGGGAAGGATCATAAGTTTGCGCCTATGGCACTGGCTGTACGATTGACTCCGATACCCTAGGCACAATATGACACGATTAAGCTGATAAGACACCTAGGATGTCGCGCTGGTTGCGGCGCATGTCCTGAGCGGACATGGCAAGCACGGGTTCGACGACAAGCACCGCGGACAGCTCATTGCCCTGACTGGTATAATGAAATCGGCCCTCTTTTGTAATTACATGTACTAACTTCGATCGCAGGTCCCACGCTCACAACAGGCGACGAGCTCGCAACCGCGGCCAGCAAAGCGCTCGGCGAAGAGCTCAAATTCAGCGACATCTCTGAGTACGACTTGCCCATCCCATCCTTTTACGCACCCACTATCCATATCTGGAACATACATATTCACACAGAGGATGACAGGTCCAACGCACGCCACGTCCTAAAAGACGAAGCCGGACGATCCGAGGGCGAAATCGCGTACCTGCTGGAATACTACGCGCTCGTGCGCGAGGGCAAGACAAACTACATTTCGATGACGGCGTTCCACGACGTCACTGGGAAGCACCCGCACCAGCCCGAGGACTTCTTGAAGAGTTATGCGGAGGAGTGGCACCCGAAGAGGAGTAGTAAGCGCAGGAAGACGAGTGTGGATAAATAGGGGAGAACAGCTTTAACCACTGTGAGATGGATTATGTTGAATTGCGATCCCGTGTACTCACTAGTTATGTACGAATAATAAGTGTGTCATGAATTTGATCATGTGTTTTGTGTAAAAAAATTTAGTTTTAGTAGAGGTGCATATCTTGATCTAACGACGCTTCTTTACTCCCTGACAGCAGCTGTGCGAATACAAGAAATACGTACGACGAACGTGTCCAACAACAATATTAGATCGCAACCCCGAAAATAGAACGCCTCAATGGAACCCTATCTAGAACATTATCTAGTGTTTACCCCCAGCGTCCAAGGACATAAGGTTGTCCGCCAAATCAAAATCCCCAGCTCGCTTCACTCCAGAAAGTCGAAGGTAACTCCGCCTCCAGGTCTTTGACACAACGCGACCTCGTTCTAGACAACATAAACCATTGACCTACTATCCGCTAACATCTCCGCCGCAACAGGCCTCGCTTCGCCTCATGCTAGTTCTGGTACCGGCATTCACTATACATATTGACTGCACACTTCCGCCCTTGGGACGGACCATCGCCCTAGGATTCTTTCCGACCGAGTGGCCTCGGCGCCTCCCGCCAACCCAAATGCACAGCCCTCGTTTACGGGGACGATCCCTCTCAGGTTTGTGCTGTCAAGCATGGTGCGCATTTCTCTCCAAAATGCAAGAAACAATAAATTTACTGCTACTAAGAGGTATAGCCCCAGGCCGAGCAACCTGCCTTTGGCGGCGGGCTGAGCTAAGGTGTTCGCGCAGAGCGCGTCATGAGTGAGAATGATGGTGCGTTAAAAACACTGGCTGCCCTAGGCAGGACTAACGTACGGTGAGCAACAAGGGATGAGCCCATCGGGTCACAGAATCCGGTCTCGCTGTTATTGCTCCTTAGGTGCCAACAACGCGCCTTGCGGACCTTGTCCTTCTCCTACCCCTCTCCGCTCTTTTCTCACTTCACCCTCCATCTTCCTTAACTGCTCCAAAAACCCCTTATTCGGCGAAACAGCGGGCCTCGCGCTCTTGAGCACTTCCAAACTCTGCTCAAGCGTATACCCCCGTTTTGAAATCAAATACCCCGCTACAACAGCAGGCGACCTCGAAATCGCCGCGGAGCAGTGGACAAGAACCCTCTTCTTCGCAGCGCTCGCCTCATCGAGGATTGCACACGCGGTCTGCACACACTTGCTCAGATCGGCGTCTTCTTTATCTTTAAGGGGGAGGCGGTGATATGTTACCACTTCTTCTTCCTCCTGCTCCTGTTGCTCCGTGCCGGGGCGGTCTGTCTTGGGGCCCGGGAGAGTCTCGTATTTCCGTGCGGGGCTTTTCCCAATCGAGATGATGACTGTGATCTGCTGCGCGTGGAGAAATTTCACATGGCTGGCGGCAGAGACGGGTCCTAGGGAGAGGAAATCGGGAAGGACGGCGCCTGTGCTGGGGCGTTTGGTCTTGCCCATTCCTAGTTGGCTGGGTGTGGGATTGGGAAAGTAGAAGAGGAGGAGGAGGATAGAATCGTCAGAGGGTGACTGAGTGAGTCATCCATGACACGAGGTAAGTTAGGTTAGCTAGCTAGCTTAGAAAAAGCCTCCCTCAGCTCGTATTCGAACATGCGATGCCATGCGGGGTCAAACACTCAGGGGCGGTCGGCTCGTATACATTGTTGTTGTATCCCGCCTTTCCTTCCAGTATCTGGAGGTGTTTTGTTAGATCAGCGTTAGTTATACTACCTTATAAAATATATAAAAACCTATTAAAAACCTATAGGTGACCTTTAAAAGGTCTAGGAGTACTACTAGGGACTTTAAAATTTAAAAAGTTAGTATTTTACTATAAAAAAGGGGAATAGTGTTAGACTATATATATATAATAATACTACAAGAGCTGTAGAGCCTTAGGCACTGTAACTAACTAATGTGACCTCGCCTAGCAAGAGTCCATGTGATATAGGGACATATCTCTGTTCCGCAGGTCTTTGGTTACAAAGACTAGTAGTAATTAGTTTGACTACCTAGTCACCACGCAATTTAAGCCTCATCTTCCGCTTCATATTATTCCTTGTCACAAGTACCTACCTTGCGGCTAACAGTGACCTTGAGCTGCAGCTAACAATGAATGTCCGCGCGCAAGGTATGCTTTCCTGTTATAGTTAAATATGATGGTGGAAGAGAGTACTTACGGGGAGTATAGCTGTTGGAATGTGCTCCCAGATGCAGGGCATCGCAAACACGATCTTCCAGCAGTTCATCCCCAAATGCTACGAGAACGAAGGATTGTAACCTCCCCTCTCCCCTCTTTACCCCATTATCCCTCCTCTCTAATTTCCTTATGATTGACACTGACTGTCCTAGTGTGGTTCCTTAGCCCTGGAGACCAAAAAGGTTCCCCTCGAGGAAATGGATCTACGAGCCACGTGCAGAGTGGAGCTATCCTCCCGCAGCAGTCAAAGGAGGGTGCGCTGGTTGTTGAACAGCGCCGCGGCGTAAAGGTCGAGATTGAGATCGCGGCTGCAGAGAGCAGGGAAACAGGGAGGGATTCTAGATGAATCCTGCAGAGTCGATCCGACGGGGTTACTTGGTGCTAGAATCCAAGATATTCCCGGTACGGTACAGGAAGAAGAAAGTACAGTGGAAAGCCACTAGCTCGCATTTAATGTACCCTTTGCCCTATGATGAATTTCATGAGATTTTGCCGTACTAGAAGCTGTCACTTTGCTAGTATACTTTTACTTGAAGAGACCAACAGTGACTGAATGCGTTCTCTAGGCGAGAGAATGGATAAGGAAATATTTCAATAAATCTTCAGTCTAAGGCAAAGAGAAGCCGTGTGTAACGGAAGGAATTGGATAAATACGAGGGAAACCAAGAGTAACAAAGCACTGCAGAGCACGACATTTCCCTGTGAAAGGCTGGACTGCGACCGGCGATGGCCCGAAGGAGAAACCTCCCCGTGGACAGAAACAGGACCAAGCTGCGCCAATGCGAGAAGGTTTGCTGTGTTCTGTAGGGATTGAGATCCATCCTGGCCTAGATCTAAAAGAGGCTTTTGCGTCGCTATTGCCGTTGCCCTTTCCACTTCCGTGAGAACAGTGGTAGGTGTAGTAGTAGCCTCGTCGACCGCGACTCCGATATCTAGATCTACTCCCGAACCGCGCGGACTCCAGCCTGTTGCAGCTGTTAATATGCCCTTGATGGGGAGTGCATCCAGAGCAGGAGATGCCGACTGCACGTTCGGGTTGACATCAATCGAGTCGGCCGCCAATCCTCTCTTGATCAAGGCAGAGTGTACCATCTGGATGATCTCGGGACTTCGCCTTTGGTTGGCTTTGCAGACCAAATCCTTTGCGTCCGATATCTCCAACCGGTCACATTCTAGCAAAGCGAAAATAGACTCTATGCTGCCTCTTTGAATGGCATTGGATAGAGCTGTGTTGCCGCTGAATGAGCACCGCATATTGGGGTCCGTATTCCTTTCTAGTAATAGCCCAACGACGCCACCGCGGAGGGCGGTGTTAACCGGGATATTATGTGCTGGGTTGGCACCTGCAGCGAGCCACAGCGCAGTCAGTCCGTAATTATCCTGGATATTGACGTCTGGTGAACACTTGGCGAGCAGCATTGCCACAAAGTTGTAGTAGCCATTCTTCACTGCGTGCATGAGGACTGTTGTACCTTCCTGGTCGATCTTGTTGTCCAGGGTACGGCCATCTTTGTTTAGTATTCTCTCTACAATCTCCACGCGGTCCTCCTCCTCGTCGCTTGGGCGGTCTGTATCAGGCAAACCATCAATGGCACAAGCGATCGCCACGTCACTCGTCTCTGCTTTCAGCTCGAGTAGCTTCTTTACGCTTTCTAGACTGGCCTTGGCGCATGCGTATTGCAGCGGGCTACGTTTTGTCCGAGGTTCGAGCACGTTGATATCGTAATCGCGATTATGGAGCTTTTGTATTAGCATTGGCAAGTCATACCAGGCGCAGAGGTGGAGCGCGGAGACCTCGCCGTGCATCCAACAATATGACTCTGGGCAAAGATTTCTGGTCATTTCAGCGACTGCGGCGACAGTTGCGGGCTTTTTTAACAGCCTCAATGCTTCGGGCACGACATTGTCATCATTGTCCCTGCGCCCCGCCTTGCGAACATGGTCACCCCAGTGCTTTAGAGCATAAGATGCAAAGGGGTACGACGCAGGATCACCCGAGCGCGCTGCGAAATCGCTGTGCTGGATATGTTTCATGCAAAGAACGGCCATATCAGAATGCGACGCCTTGAGAGCCGGGAGTGGGTTTCTTTCTGCCTCTGCCATTGACTCCAGGGTGCCATGAAACAACCGCACAAAGGAATTGGCGGGATCAGCCTTGGCCACCGTTATAAACCCATTTGTGGCTCTTAAAATAGCCACTCGCTTGTATACAGGCTTTGCTTTATTGAAGCTTGTCCAACTCTCTAGATCCGGATCTAGCTCCAGCGCTTGCTCCAGCTCCAGCGCTTGTTGCAAAGTGAGGATGTTTATTGGCCGGCAGACAGTCCCAAGAATAGAGAACGTCCTACGGGCCACGGTTAGCTCGCTCAATGACTTGTAGCTTTCCATCTTCTCAATTCGTTTTGTGAAATGACGCCCTAGCACATTGACGGGTATGTCGTCCAGACGGCTGCGCAAGTCATCGTAGTTCTCTGGCACCCTGTCCGTCTCCAACAGATCCTGAAGCCACGCATATGCAACGAGGAAATTATTTTGTGCTTTGCTGGAGATGACCCTGGCGACATCACCGATTGTCTCAGGGTGCCGAGCCAAGAACCACGCGACCCCCGAAGATCTGAACGGTGGCTGTGAGTACAGACGAGCATCACATCGTCGGCGGGTAGAGGCTTTCGTCAGTATCCCAGCGCAAAACTGAGTGATTTCGCCCTCATGAGCACCCGCTGAGATCCACAATGTGTCATACGGTTCCTGACCCTGGTGCTTGTTGGGGCAGCTGGCTCCCGCTTCTTTGCATCGCAGGCATATATCAAAGTCTCTCTCATTGCAAGGACAGTTGAAGAAGATATCAAGGTTTTGTTCTTGGCAAAGATCGCAGTGAATGAGCTTGTCTACTTCACGGTAGCCCTGCGACGTCATCAGGAGGCTTAATGGGACGCCCTCGTTGATGAGTGTGCGAGTGTAGTCTTTGAGTGATTGGCCAACGTCTTCCGGACAGTAGTAAAGACCATCGACAATGAGGTATGCTCCACCGAGATTCGTCAGCAGTAGCCTGAATGCCGCTTCTAGGGTATCGCTAGAGTAGTAATATCGCTGGCTGCTCGAACTGGTTCTCAGCATATGTGGGATATCAACTTCGCTGTCGAATGAGAGCAGTTGTTGCACGAGGCTTCCCAACATGCTTTCCCACGTGTGCCCATGATTCGAGTCGTCTAGGTAGAGGTAGAGAACCGGTCGTGGCTCCGGCTTCATTTGGAGGTGGAGCACCACTAACGCGCAGAGGTATGACTGATAGCACGAACCCAAGTCAGCGCCGCTGGATCAGTGCGAAAGGGGGAGCGTATGGCCCTTACCTTGCCGATCCCTGTTTCTCCATATATGCAGAGCCTCCAGCGAGTACCCTTGACCCAGCATTGGAAGGCCTGCAACTCTAACAGCCATTGACCTGTGGGAATGCGTTTCATGATGCGCTTTTGCTGTTCGGCATTGAAATCAAAGTCACTGAGTCCGTTCACGATGGCAGCACGATAGTTACTATCAAGTTTTGTATGTATCCCGTCAATGCCATTCTGAGCGACCTTTAAATTATAATTTATTTTCTCCATTTTCTCCACTACCTCAAGACAGAGAAGACCGTCGTTAGTACAATTCCATGACTTCGGACTCGAGAGCCTCCCCATGAAGCAGTGTGGCAACTCGGCCTGAGGATGCGTCTTCCAAACGAGGATGCCACATACATATTTTGTAAGCCGTGTCCGTGTCTTCGATATTCCGCCGCTGAATCACGGATAGGAGATCCTTGGCATATGCAGCTGCCGTCAGCGCCGCGTAGGGCTGCCACAGATCGTTCTTATGGCTATCGGCGTAGTCCGCAATGCCTCGAATGGCAAGACATGGAAAGTCATCCATCAAGCCCGCGGACTCCATCTCAAAACACAGGACATTATGCAATCGTCGCATTCTATCTCGCATATTTGCGTCTCTCATGAGAGTGTCCCCAGATGCAATTAGGCCGTAGTGAACAACTGGTGTGCCCCTGGGAGTCCGCTTGACGAGTCGAGCGCCATCGCACTTTATGCAAATCTCGTCATCGTTCTCGTCAGGCGCGACGTGCTCGTAGTCGGAGGTAAAAAGCCGGTCATATTGTTTACTGGGGGGGTATTGACAACTTGGGTTTCCTTTCTGCAACGTCTCCGTCGCCTCTTGTATGAACTGCTTCATGTTTCCTTGGAGAATGGCATGATTGCTGCGGAGCATCCCCGTTGCCTGCATTAGGAGCCGACCGGGCTTGTTCAAATGTGCCTTGCTTTGGTACTCGCCATTTTCCTGCTTGCCCTTGTCGTATTGCCATATCCCACCTATACCCACCCAGTTGAAGTCAGCCTGGAGTTGAATACTTGTCAAACCGGAGTACAAAATTCACCACGAACCATGTTCACCGTGCGGAGCACTGACAACGACATCACCGAGGAAAATATCCGTCACAAGCTTCAGAGATCCGGGCGGGCTGGGAGCATGTCTCACGCCGCCGCCGACGCCGACCATCAACACAAAGCGAATGTTCCGGAAAGTGCGGACTAGGTGGACTGCTGTTACGGCAGCGGCGGCTCGGCCGGTCGAGTTGGACCTTACGATGGCGACTTTGTGTCCCATCATCTGGCCGACAAGGTAGGAATACTCGCTGTCCCGGATTTCTGGACACTGGTACGTTTCATCGAGAAGGATTCGAGCGGCAGTCAGCTCGATTTCCTTCACGCATACCCAGCCAACTGTGTAGGCGTCCAGACTAGGGTGTTCGTTTTTGTGTGGCGAAGTCATGGCTCCTGGTGCCCTGGTTGCGCGCTCGACTGTGGGGGCGGTTATGGCTAAGGAAATCGCCAGTTGCGTCTCATCACCGGGCCAAACACAAGCAATACATATACTCCATATTGGAAAAGGGCTTGGAACGAATCTGCTGCATGGACACGTCATCTGCTTATGCAGCTGCGCCTCTTACGCTGCAGGGCACGGGCTCGGGAGCAAACAAAACTGCGGACGACTCGCTGCGCCATAATATCCAAGAGCCGCGATCGCGGTAAGATTCATTCTTCATCTCACTGTTCTCGGCATTTGAAAAGACTATTTAGCAGAGGGGTGGTGGCCCTGGGCAGCAAAGTCTTGTAACAACAGGACCCTGGAGAAAATCACCGCTACCAGTGTGAACAGTGAGCAGAGCAAGAATTCCGCCGCTGACAAAGACCGCAGGCTCATTTCCATCCTGATCGTGGCTGAGTTTTACTTTTGCTTACGTTACACAGGGCAAAGGGGTGAAATGAGTATCACCGCGAGAGGGTTTGAGTTTGTTTGTTGATTGGACTTGAGGTTCGGCCATTGACAGGGGTAGAAGCCATTTATAGGTTCATCTGGTCTCAAATATTTCTGCCTTCTGCTCTTGGTTACACGATGTCTTACAATTCATGCAGAGTTGGCTAGATTAGAGAAGGATTTCACCGGCCGAAAAACAACCTTCACGGGTACCCAAACAGAGCCTTGTCCTAAGCCAGCAAGTGCGTAGCAGTTCGAGGGATGTAGATAAGCGGCCAACGGGTCTCTTCTCCGATACCACTTTGATTTGGCCGGCTGAGCATAGCACCAAACATGCGATCATACGCCACCATACCTCTGGTCCTAGCAGCGTCTGTTATGGCGGCATCTGTGTCTACGACAAGTGCCCTGCCCCCCAATCCAACAAGCTGCGGTGGCATTGTCAACAAGAGCAAGTCCACTATAATCCGAAGTATTTGAAGCCTTTCACTAACCAGCGCTACATATCTAGACTTTACTGTTGTTGATGCGACACAAGCCTACGATTGCCTCCGGAGCGTTCCTTTCCTCCCAGCCGTTGCTAGCCGACTCATCCAGTATATCAACGACACAATCCAGTTCCACAGCACGGTCACCTACCTAGCGAGCCCTCCTTCTGGTTATCAGCAGCCTGCCGTTGATCTTGCTTCTGGACTAGGCCAGATCCAGAGGGATATTGACGACGGTGTTTTTGGCAACGAGTATGAGTTTGAGATTGCCTTATACACTCTTCTTCAGGCTGCGCATGACGATCACCTGAGCTTGCAAGGAGGGATACTCTCTGCCTTTTTTTATGGATCGCCGATTGATATTGTTGCACTATCTCTAGACGGAATATCGTTGCCAAAGGTCTATATTGCTAGTGAGATCGCCCACCCAGTACGGCCACAGAGAAGACAGAAGAAAGCTAACGCATGAGACGCGGCTGACACAGGTGACCTGCCAATTGATGACTGGGACAACCTCTCTTGGCAGCCATCTGCCATTGCTACGATCAACGGCCAGGACGTCGTTGAATACCTAACCCAACATGCGGCCCAGAATTCGTTCGGCAAGCTGGAGCCGCATGCAGATTGGAACATGCTAATGCGCAGCGGGGCATTAGACAGTCAACAACTAGTAGAAGGCTTCTTTGGTGGTATTACGGTCTATCCTGGAGATACAATTAGAGTTACCCTGGAGAACGGTACGGACCTCGACCCGGTGAAGTGGAATGCGGCGTACTTGGGGCCTCCCTACACGGGGCCTTTGGAGACTGGCGGAGATTTCTACAATTTCTTTGTGCTGGGCCTCTATCCTGTCTCATATGTACCGCCTGCAGAAGATGAAGACGCTTTGGAAACCCCGACACCAACGGCCACACCGACCCCGGACTCAACCCCCAGCACTAGTTCGGAAGATTGGTGGGACAGAGCATATCCCAGTCCCGAAGTTATGCTGCCAGGCCACCCGAAGGAGTCGGGCCTGCCACGCGTGTTCTTTCTGAACGACTCATCTGTGGCCGTGCTAAGCATCACACGGTTTGAAGCCTATGGTGATTCCACTCAACTGTTTGTCGATACAATAAAGGCATTTCTCATTCGCAGCAAGAAGGCGAACATGAAGAAGGTCGTCATTGACCTGCAGCAGAACATGGGCGGGCAGTCGCTCCTGGCAATCGAGATCTTCAAACTGGTATGCTGCAACCGACTGCTTCAGTTGTCTGCTCTCTGCTGAACATGATGCTAGTTCTTTCCCTCTCGCAACCCGTTCGCAGGAAGCCGTCGGCGCGCTCATTTAATGGCGGATGCTTTGGGTAATGCCATAACACCATACTGGGAAGGTCTGACACAGGACCAGGGGGATTATAATTACCTCCTCACCAACGAGTGGGTAATCACCAATCGCTTGAATGCAGCTACCGGGGAAGAGTATACCACTTGGGATGATTACTTCCTGTCCACGGCCACCTATAATGGCGATTACTTCACAAACGTCGAGCAATACAACCTTACAGACACCGATTTCGCCAATGAAGCTGGCGGCGTCCAGATTGACACGGGCAGCGGCGCCAGCAGCACTCCATATGCGGCAGAAGACATCATAATCCTCAGTGACGGGCTCTGTTCATCGGCCTGTGCGGTATTCATGGAGCTTATGCACCATGATGCCCAGGTACGAACCGTCGCAGTGGGTGGCAGGCCGGATTATACGCCGATGCAGGCGCCCAGCGGAACCCGAGGGGCGGCCTCGTATACCACCTGGCAGATGGACCTAGATATTGCTGGCGCATTGGCACTGGATAATTCCACCGCTGCATCCCTTCCCGTCAACCGTGGGACGCTCGATTTCTACATTTCGTATGCCAGCGTCAACCTCAGGGACCAGATCCGGCAAGGCGACCCTTTGGACACCCCACTACAGTTTCAGTACGAGCCCGCCGACTGCAGGATCTTCTATACCCCAAGGACTTGGTACAGATTTGCCAATCTCTGGAACTATGCTGCCGAAGCAGCCTGGCAGAACCCGAGACTGTGTGTCGCCAACTCGACAACAACAATTAATCCTACTCGCTCGCTTTATCCCCCGTCCTCGTCGCCTGGGGAGCCACAGCCGACAGAAACCAGTATTATCGAAAGCTCCGTACACTTGTCGGACGAAGAGGAAGATGTAAAGCTTGATGAGGCTGTAATAGATCATGACGATCCAACCAACGACATCCTAGCATATAGTGGGCCCAGGGCAAGAGTAGACGGTAGGCCATGCAAGTCGGTACTTGAGTGCGGCCCGCAATTCAACTGCGTATCTGTTCCAGTCCGCGAGAACGGCCGAGACACTGAACGGAACCTATGCCTTGCCTCCTGCAATCAATTGTACCCCGGTACGTGCTCAAAGGGGTACACGTGTTTACCCACAAACGGCGTGACCACCAGTCCGCAGCACGTAACGAGTCGTCGGATCCGCTATTTGCCTTCGGTTTGCACTCCCACCACCCCATTATCTTTCGATGACAAGCCCTCGACGGAAGGCGCACTGTTCTCAACACTTGCAGTCGACAGCAGCAGTTCCTGCATGGATAACCTTTCTGGTATCTACTACCTGCACTGCTTCCTCTTGGACGCGTCCTCGCGAAGGTGCCTTGTTTTCCACGATGGCTCCCCGCGCTTAAGTCCATACCCTGTCTTCTGCCAGGATAATGAACTACAGAAGTGGATACACAGGAAGGATGTACATTCTGACTTCTACGATCTTATTGGGTCAGTGGCATACTGGGAGGTCCCCTACTCTCCAAGCCCACGTCTGGTGGTCTACCATCACGATACCATGCACCAGTTTCAAGACAAATTTGACCCTAACAATCCGTTGGGCCGGCTAGCTAACTAGCTATACGAGCTGTTTTACCTTTCTTCTTGGGTCTGTATCTGTTGGAAGCCCCACCTATCACTCCTTTGTCTTCCACGGAAGGTTCTAGCACACATGGCTTCTTTCATATCATTTAGCTATATCTAGCGACTCCCTAGCTAGATAGCTTTATCGTTTTTATAGACATCTAAATGCATGCAGCTTCTTTGGTCATGGCTGAGTTCTCTCCTGGAGCCATAGCGCGCTCGATCAGTATCAAATTTTATTGTCTATTTTCCCCATATGGTGAGGGATATCGCGATTTTTGTAGATTCCACCTTCCTAACTAAGCTAGTACGAAGCTATCCAGAACTTAGTAACTTGTATACCAATCAATCTACTTAAATGAACTTCTCGCCCTTCTCGATCTGCGCTTCCCCCCGCTGCGCTCCCCCAGCCTTGGGGAACAGGGGTAGGACACAGTTTCCTTACTGACGCGACATGATACGACGCGTTTTCTTGGCATATTTGTCAGGCAAATCCTCCCTACTCTCGTGGGGCGACTTTCTGAAAAACTCTCGTCGAGGCAAATGCGAGAAGCCTTTTAATATTAATTAAACGAAGTACCGGAATCTACGCATCTGACGCTGGATATCGATACGCGGGATGCGCCCAGCGATCGCATGAAGATTAGCAAGAGGCCGAATTCGGAGAGCTTGGGGAGTTATCATGGTGAGGAGGTTGCGGCTGCGCTGGATAGTCCGATATTCGAGATGCCTACGTCGCAGAGTGTCAACTCGAATATGAATTCGAATGCGAATCGGGATAGGGGTTTAGACCTTGATGAGCCATGGGCGCTGCTCGTCGAGGACAACTCGGTGAATCTCAAGATCCTCACTACGTACGTAAGCAAAGAAGGCTGGAGCTGCGAGACGGCGACGAACGGGCTGGAAGCCGTCGAGAAGTTCCGCGAGAGCCCAGGGAAATACGTCGTGGTGATTATAGGTACACTACACCCCTCCCCAACTTCGTCTCCCACAACTAACCCCTTCTGTGCCTTGGACAGACATCTCAATGCCAATAATGAACGGCTTCGAAGCCAGCCGCACACTGCGCGAATTCGAGCGCACGCACTTCGGCGACGCGCACCCGGAGTCCAAACCGCCCTGGTACCCGACGACCATCACGGCGCTGACGGGGCTGGACAGCGCGGACGCGCAGCAGGAGGCGTTTGCGTCGGGGATTGATACCTTCCTTACCAAGCCGATTAAACGGCAGGATATTCGGAATATTCTGGAGAAATGTAGGCCGTGAATACATTTAAAAGAGAATAATGAAGGATGTGGTGGAAGGTGCGCATGGACGTAAGGTGAGGTGGAGGGGGATACTAAGGAGAAATCCTATTTGGATATACATAGAACCAGTCTTGTAAATATATAATTGCGGTTTAGCCAGAGCCAGAGCCATTCTCGGAGCGTTTCGAGATATCAATTGATCAATAATATATTGAACATTAAGCGTTCTCGGTTGCATGGTTATGAAGTAAATTGCATACATAGCAATTATCAGCGCATCTCCCACCGCTGCCCACCCGCGACAACAAGCCGATTGAACAAGGCATCTCGACCCATGACTCCCGTCAGATGATACTCAATCATCTCGTCTTGGATATCTTGCGCATCCGGCATATCCCCATCCTTATTTCCGTCGCTATCGATATCGCTCCGCATCGCACGAATAATCAACCCATCCGCCGAACTCGAATCCGGACCCAACTTCAAATCCTCACTCCCCACCGCAAGTTCCACAATCAGCTTCCCCTTCCAGCCCAGCCCCGCCGTCTTGCGGATCTCGGTGATATCGCCGAGCGGGATGATGAACTTTACAGCACCGCTCTGCTCCTGCTGATTCTGCTGCAGCTGCAGCCGGTGCTGGTGCAGCTGTTGCTGGTGTCTCAGCCGTGTATCACCGAGCTTCTTCGGTTTCGTGGTTGTGAAATACAACACCCCGCCACCAGGCTGCGCCTGCGCTTGCCCCGCTTGTCCCGGAGAGGAGGGGGAGTCGATATCAAAAACGACACACCCCCTCTTCCCCTCGAACTTCGCCTCGAAGACATCAGGCCTACTCCTCGCACCAGCACCCCGACCGAGAGACGGCGGCAGCAGCGCAAGCACGCGACCTCGGCCACCACCGACACCCTCATCCAACGCTGTGAGTAACCCCCTCGCGTACCCCGACGCCGTCGTCGCGAGCGCGCGGTCGAGCGCGATGTGCCCGCGGACAGCGGTTCCGACAGCGCGGCGCGCGAAACGCAGGAATTTCGACTTTTTTTGGGATTTAGGCGGGTCTATACTCCGGGTATCTTCTGAGTTGAGGGCTACCTGGTCCGCCGGTTGTTCTCTTGTGGGACGACGGGGAGGGAGAGGTGGTGGCGGTGCTGATCTCAGCGTTCGGATCTTCTGCAAGAGCACCACGGCGCTGTTCTCGCTGCGCCGGGCTAGGGCGCGCGATTGTGAGTGGGATTGGGTCTGGAAGTGCAGCAGTGGTGAAGAGGTGAACTCGGCAAGGCGCAGGAGGGCGAGGGTTAGCTGCGCGTTTGTGGGGACGTTTTGGAGGAGCGTTCTATATGTACACGGGGTTAATTTCATTTCATTAGCATCATCACAGATGCGAATAATAGGGTTTTGACAAGTGCCATGAAGGGAAAGGCAACACCTACCGCTCAATATCTAGATATTCCTTCCATTTGGGAACATTGAGGTGGAGATACGCCATTCCTCGTGTGAACAAGGGTTCGCCGAATAGGCCGAGGCCAATTAGCAGTTCGACTGTTTTGACGAGCATGTAGCTTGAGCAGAAGGAGGAGACCATGCAGATCGAGACGAGGATCCCTGCTAGACGGAGGCGGGCGATGATTGGGTCGAATGGGGGGATGGGGGATATGAGGCTATATTCGTTCAGTCAGGCATGTCACCTGCAGGTAGATATATGGTAGGGCCAAGATGAGATGAAAGAAGAAGGAGCAACGTACTTGGAAAACCGCTCAAATATATCAGTCACATCGCTCAGCGCGCGCATGGTCCGGTTCAGAGCTGGATGGACTTTCTTTTTCGGTTTTCCGGACGCATCTTCAACCAGGATCGTGCTGGCAACCTCTGAATCTGCTGTCTCTGTCACGGGTATTTCGACTGATGTATCACCTGCATCTAAGACTTCGACAGTAGTCTCACATTCGAAGTCGGCGACGTCTCCTTGCTTGACCTGAATCTCGGCCACACCTCCGAGGTCGTGTCGAGATCGCGTCTTTGAGAGCGGTGGGAATAAACGCGATCGCACATTTGGAGAGAATAGCATCGCCAGTAGAACTACCGCAATCACTAGAACAAGCCTATCACCTAGCCATGCTATTGAATAAACCTGTAGACAGTGAGCTCCGAACTCACTAAGACAGTCCCTCTAATCACTCGGATTGGAATACTCACAGCACAAAAGATACCCGTCCGATTGAGATCCTCCCAGCTTCTCAGTCTGTTAACATGGCTGAACAGCTTCCCCGCCGGCGCAATGACCGAGGCATAGAAGCGCTCGATCGTCGGCTGCAGCTTCTGCGGCGGGAATTGCTCATCCGCTACTCGGGTGAGATCGAACTGTGCACCATTTCCAGGCAATTGGGGCACGGCTTGGACATGCGAGACTTGCTATATATTATCGATGGATGATGTCTCTGCGTCAGTTCTGGCCGTCGCAAATGGGAAAAAGTGGGGCTAGGTAGGGTGCAAAGGGATGGTCGGTCGGGCGGTACCTTGTTGAACGCTGCAACTAACCGACGAAGATCTTCATCGTTTATTCCTGCAGATGGTACTCGCGGTGCAGGAGATACTGGCACTTTCCTCGGCGGCAATGGAGGGGGGATTCCATGGCTGGCCATTGCCCTTTGCAAAAGGAGAGGTTGACGGAGAAAGGGTTTGGGACCCCTTCCCCGCCGTTGGGGTTCTGCTTGCGTGGCGATAACGGCGATTACTAAGAGGGGTCCGAGGACGTTATCCACTACATTTGCTGGTAAAAAATTAATATATGACGGATTGCCCATTGAATGTTGGATCCTAAGTGACTAGGTTATCTAACTCTTCCATAGACAATGCATCTTGCGTCTGATTTACTAAATATTCCCTTATATATAGTCCCAGGATCGATAACCTGAGCTACAGAGATACCTGAGATAATAAATATAATATGAATATATATCTATACTCCACTCCTTACTTAACACGGTACAGTTAAAGCCTCTAGAGTATAAAATGGATAATATCCTCTAAGGGTAAGGCTTTTATACTCATGTAATATTAGTGTCTTATAATATCCCTGGCAGCCATGTTAGAGTAGCAACTGGCGTCTATGCAGCCGTTACTACACTTAAATCCTTGGTCCAGGCTGCATTCTACTTGTACGTAGAGTCCGAACGGAGCCTATTAGCTTTTTACGCGTCGATATATGGTCCAGGATGACCCGATCTCCAGTGATCTCTCACCCCAATTACAATGCGACCTATAGACGTTGCCAGAATCCATCGACGGCGCTCTACGTCGGTCCCAACTGGGAGCATGAAATGCACGACGTACAGGGGGGGCGGCTGCTTGACTAAGCTAGTTAAATAGATTGTATATTGGTTTTTCACAAAGTGACCCGACCGATCGCTTCTTAGTATTCTAAGGACACAATCGACAGTAAGTTTGCGCGCGACATTTGGACTTATCATAACTATATATTATATGGTCGTGGAGAGTATATTGCATTACCTCTATATGCTACTCATACTCCTTCTTTAGCCTTACTATTTATGTCTCTTTAAGAAATGTTAACCTTTTCAGCGTATGTAATATTTAGTCTACCACTAGAAGAATAAGAAGGTCTAATGTCACGGCAGGTCAGCTGGCCACCCGCTGCCTGACCTCCGCTGAAAATAGCATCGCTGTTGCTCCAGGCAGCCCGTCTTACCTATTTTGGACCATCGAGGTCGCCAACCGCAACTCCTAGATTTGGTACACAGCCAGAGGTTTTCCAATCTGACAGCGCGTATTATCTTATCATAATTATATTGCTAGGTAGACCTTTTGTTTCCTCATGGAGTACGCTTTATAAATGCTACGGATCTGGATTGACCGCCTGTTAAAATAACCAGTTCCAGTTCCATAGAAGATGCGGTCCTCAACCACTGAGCCCGTGATGAGGCGATCCGCATGAGACGCATGAGAGTCTGTTCCTGCTGTCTGCGGCGGTCCCTCGGAACTTGATTCTGTTTTCGAAAGCCCGGAAGCATTATCTTCGATTGTATTCACATGGATGAAGTAGACAGGTCTAATAGTAGTTTCACTTTTCTTGACTTCTAAGCCCTCAATCATAGCCTTAATTGTTCCCGTATGGACAGTGAATGCTGTGTGGAATAATTACTGCACCAGGGATCCGGATTATAATGATGTCCAGCAGGCAAAAGACAAGCCGGCGCGGCGAAGGGTAGGGGTGGCTGTCAACACCGAACCTCTGTAAATCCGATGGTTAAGAAGAGAGTAAGGCCGTATCGGTTTCACGTCGATAGCTTCGTGGCGTGTAATACAACTTGTGGGCAAGCAGAAAACTCCCCAGCATTCCGCATGGGTTGCTTATGTAGTTGTCAGGACTAAGCCCTGATATCAATGTCCCTTGGGCCAAAGATATACTCTTGAACCCTACTATCCCTATCCTCCCTATTACCAGCCTAGCAATCATGGCCAGGGAATTGGGTACGGTAGCAGGAGCCCGTAGTCTGATGTTCAGTGGCAGAGCGGTAATGAATCCCTCGAGGCTTCGTTGTTCATGGAGCTTTTCAATGAAGTACACACCGTCCACATTCTGGCCCTTCCAGGGACACGGTCTGCTGGAACAGGCCAAAGCCATAGATAGCATCACGAACGCTCAAACGTAAGGAGAAAAAACAACAATCACGAAAAGCACAAAAAAAAAGACTATAAAAAACATATTACAGGATGTATACGGTGCTCCCACCTTCAGTAGTTCACCTAGTTATAGGCATTCTTTACAAAGCAGGCCAGGTTATATAGTGTCAGGTCGCAAGAAAATACGGCGACTGTTTAGACGAGATAAAGCAGACTGGGTGGAACACGAGCAGTAGGAATCAGATGAAAGCGCAAGCAACTAACACGTGAAATGCCTCCTCTCGTCAGTATCGCAGCGCCTCCAGCTCACTAGGGAAGACAACAGCACCGCCCTCAACCGCCAACCGACCCATCAGAGCACGTCGCAGTGCATTATTCCGTTCCCACGACCCGCTTGATCCGTCGTTGACTCGTAGTATAGTCGCGAGATGATCGCGCGAGGTCCGATCCGAGCTCAGGCCGAGAACCTTCATGAGATCCACGACTGATTTCCTCCAGTCTCCAGCGTGAATTTGCCTCGCAGTGCGTTCCAGTAGTTCCTCGAGGGCTTGATCACGGCATAGGGCAGCGGTAGTCTGGCCGGAGGTGGTGATGCCACTAGACCTTACAATTGAGCTGCTACTCGTGTCAGGGGGCGGTATTCTTGTCAGCAGTTCTTTCGCGTACGCCGCTGCCGCAAGCGCTGCATATTTCTTCCAGCGGTCGTTTTTATGCGAGTCGGCGTAATCACTGATACCCTTGATAACGAGTGAAGGCAAGGCGGGCATAACACCGGCTGCTTCCATCTCAATACAATAAACACCGTATAGTTCGCGCAAAGTCTCTCGTTTCTCTGCACTTTTGACGACCTGGTTGCCTGATGCGATGGGGCCGTAGTGGACGCGAGGTGCTGGGCATTCACGAGGAATGCGGGATACCAGGTGCTCCTTGGAGCATTCATCGCAGTTGGGGTTTGCATTGATGTGTTCGTAGGTGGCTTGAAAGAGTAGATCGTGCCGAGTGTCAGGTCGCTCAAATACTGCATGATCTTTTATCACTGACGAGATGATTCGCGGCATCGTACTCTGGCGGAGTATATCAACGGCCTGCATTCTACGGACTGCACCCTGGAGTTTCTTCGGGATAGAGTCAGGAATGTTCAAGAGGATAAACGCATCCGATAGCTGCTTCCCATGATCGTAATGGGTGATACCGTTGGAAAGCTGCCCCGGGGCAGCAACAACAACATCGCCAAGACGAATATCACGGTTACTGCTGGGTACTCCTGCGCCAATACCAACGAGAAGACCGAGGTTGATTCCTTTGAAGGTGCGCCAGAAATTAGTTGCTGTAGTCGCTGCCCAGCCCGTTCCAGCCTGTGCTGCAGCACAGAGGACCACGTTGTGGCCTGCGACTTCGCCGAATTCGTAATTATTTGGGTCTCTTTCGTCAATTCCAATTGGAGGGGTATGTCGAGCATCAAACATTTGCTCAAACGCTGCGAACTCTTCTGCGATGATCGTAATGCATGCGACGCGGTAATCTTCTAGGCTCAGTTGCTTTGAAGACGCCATACTGTACCAAGTTCTTTCTTATCAATAGAGGGAATATGTTTAGAAGTTTTTCCTAGTATATCTTTTAGCCTTCGCCAGAATATAACTCTGTTGCCCCAAGGGGCATCCATGGATGCGCCTTAGCGCCCGGTATTTGAAAGTCAGCAAGTGACGGGGCAGAATGGAGGGTTGCGAGAGGCTGAGGTTTACAGATCACAAGCGCCCATGAAGGTGTGTTACACGCGACTGACAGGCGTCATGCGTGCTCCAATCATTCTTCCGCAGTGATGGTCGTGGCGCCGGACAAACAGGTCAAGATGAAACGCTTTGCTGGAAAGGGCAGACGCTGCATTCGCGAGGCGCTTTTACGAATACGCCCAATGGGAGACGGCAATTTGTGTCGAGCCGTCTCTTGACGCGGCAGCCTCGTCCAGCCTTATCCGTATTGACAGGCTCCCAGCGCTTTCTCTGCATCGATTGCATATGCGCCCGGTTGAACCAATTTTCAGCCCAAAGCACAGCCCCCATTTATTTGGAGATCATTGGTTGTATTAAATTGGTGATAAGCGCCTTACGATATTCTGCCTGGCTTAAAAGGTCTGGAATCCGTGATATTAATCGAGTCCCGTCAGTACTTGTCCATTTGTTCGTCATCATGAACAGCGAGGCAAGTGTCACATATCATATTTTCCACTTCTAAGTCCAAACTTCAAACATCAACGCGAAATACTTTGAAGCGTTGCGCATTAACTGCACGGTCGGCATGGCCCCGTCCCCTTCGACGGAAAGTTTCGCTGTCCCGGAGATGGAAGATATCTCACCTTCTGGCGTTTGGTCTTTGGATGACGGGGGGAGTAGCAGCACATCAGACGACGTCCAGGGTCACGACAATACTCCATCAGCAGACGAAGCCGCGGCCAAGGACGAGAAATTCACCTGGCCCTTCAAAAAGTTCTCCGAGCTTGCGAAGTCAGCCAAGGGGAGAGTGACCAGCGGCATGCTGCATTTTATTGAGAAGCAGTAAGTCGTTGACCACGCCTTATTGATTAATCAATCTTGATTTCCTCTGATGCAGATCTCTGTGCAGCCTCAAAGGCACGAGACTCATCTTCGTCGTCGGCCTCTCTGGATCCGGCAAGACTACGCTTTTAGAAGAGATAACCAATCAAAAGCTCAATGTGGGACACTCAGCAACTTCCGGTATGTATATGCCTAATCCACGACAAAAAAAAACAATTTCCAAATCGTCCACAGACGTTGACTAATAGCTTCGTACTAGGAACCGTTGGTTACGAAGTCCTCCCCGCGGTTGTGCATGGCGAGCAATACATCTTCGTCGATACACCGGGCTTCGGTGCCGAAGACTTAAGCGATGAGGATGTATATGAAGACATAATGAGCTGTGTGCGTACACTGGGCCAATGGGCGACTATTGCAGGTGTCATGTTTGTTCATGATATGCGCGCGCAACGGTTGACCAAAAGCGAAATGAAGACTATCCGCTGGCTACAATGCTTTTCTGGTCCTCGATTCTTCAAGAACATCACCATTGTTCTAACCCAATGGGATAGAATCACAGAATGTGACATGGATCAAGCTCGCGACTTAGCCAAGGAGTTTGAGACCACCGCTTTTGGGAATATCCTATCACCGGAACATGTCAAAGGCGGCCGTCTCTATAATCATGGGGTGAAAACGAGTGACGGGCATAAGTGGGACGTTGTGTCGAAGAAAAGGCACCCTGGCGAACGATCCTCAATGGCTGCAGATTTCATACGGGTCCATTACGAGCACAGTGATGGAGTTGCAAAGCTTCAGATCCTTGAAGAACTATCCCTGGGCTGGGGACTGTACGAGACTCAAGCAGCTTTGTCACTCTTCAATACCTTTTCGTCCTCAGCAATATGTGTATTGCGACACAAGGCGCTTATTCTAGATGTTGACGAGGAGCTCAAACCCAAAGTAAGAGAGGTGGAACGGGCAGCTGCACCAAAGCCTGCAGAGGGGACTACCAAAGTTGACTTCAGGACCATGAAATGGTGGGAAATCGCAAAAGAGGTAGCGTGGACTTTCTGGGGGTTTCGGAGGACTGGGAGTACCAAGTTTACCGAGTACAGACAATCAACGCCCGCAGACGCATGGGAGAAACTGAAGACCTGGTGGTCGGGGGAGGCGCCGCCTCAGTAGATTACAGGAAGAGCAGCAGGTCCATGGTTTCTTTGGTGTCATCTCAAGCCTATACAATTTTTTGATCACGTTTTTTTGTCGTATTAGATAGTTTACTTTATCTTTGAATTGTAGGGTTTCCAAGTGTTATAGAATATGCTTGGGCGCAAGGGAAGGGGGGCAGAATAAGACTATGCTGATTTATGCTTACCCAGCCTACTAACGCGGGATGCACCAGATAACTGCTTTCATTTATTAATAGATTAACTTCTTATTATCATGGTATAAATGGGCGGCGCCGCCTGAATATTCTCCTTTGGAGCTGAATTTATCTGTTATCGCTGACTAGTAGCCCTAGACCAAGTTAGGCGGCCGTTCCACCATATACATTAAGGACAAACTCCTGGAAAAAGGATAAGTAGAGGCGCTTTCTGTGCTGTAATCCTGTAATATGTATACACAAATGACACAAGGCAGAGATTTTAAAACCAAAAGGAACAGCATCAAAGCAATCACTTTGTCCTATGTTAACTCATTTATTCAAGCTCCAAAGACGTGCTACTAAAGAAACTTAAACCCCCATGGAATGCACTCTGCCCCTTACTACTATCTTTATCTAGAGAACACAAACTACGAAGCCACTCAATTGTCCCAATCCCAGATAACCCAGCCGCCTGGCCATTGAAGAAACATCCACTCGAACAAGGAATTCAATCAAAAAGGTCTTACTCGGGTTCGTGCGAATAGATGGGTGGTAACAAGAGCCCCAGAGCCACCACGGCCAACCTCACGAGGCACGCTTTCACCCTTAGGCTCACTTTCATGCTCCATCTAGATACCATGATCACGGAATGGGTACATATAGGCTCGCACGGTCGGGCGAGTTTGTACAGCAATGTAAGGGGTCTTATTAGGCGGGAGAGGCGAAGCATTCTGTTTTTTAATATTGGATTGGCGCATGGTGCTTCAACTTGGACAAATCAGTAGTGCCTAAATAACATTCCAAGGATTAATAAAGCCACTAAACATGGCGATGCAGCTAGAACGCAGGCAGCACAGAAGCCGGGGGATTCTCCTGCCGACGGAAGTGGCGAGAAAAGGCCCACATCAACAGCTCAGGCTTAGTACAAGTAATAATAGCCCAACCAACCACCCCCGATAGACGGGGCCCCAAAAAAAGACAAAAATACATACAACAGTAGGGATTCGCATGTGGTCACCCACCATACTACTAACCTACCGGCGTGTGGCTTAAGTACGGCTGAGCGGACGGGAAGCCCTGTTCTCCACACCCTGTGGTCGTATGTACCAGAGACTCAATCGAAGTGTTCCATATACTGAAGAACCGCAGCAAAATCATGCATCTTGGGACATTTAGGGCTGGAGGACGGACCCCAGTTCCACTTCAGCCTGGAGATACGTAGGTACGAAGTACAGAGTATGTTGTCCTACTGCGATACAAGCTACAATAATGACAACCAACCTTGAAGCTCCCACTAACCCGGAGTATCCCAACCCCGACGACCATGGCAACCCCATTAATAATCAGGCCGCAATGTCGCATCAGAGTCTCAGACTCGGATATTTGCAACCTGGTCGGGAATTCACATGGGCGGGCATAATAACCGGATCAGCGGTTTCCAGTACCCCATGCGGCAGAGATTTAACTTCGAGGCAGCCAATAGTGTATGTGTAACGTAACGCAACTGACTTTTTGGGAGCAGGGGTGGAGTCGATCATTGAAATTCCTTGAAATTTCTTGAAATTCAGGGCGGGTGGGCGCTGATGTGATTGGTTGGATCGTGCAAGGGGGGCCTTGCGGTTCTTGAATCTCAGGCAATCAGGCAGCCGGGCTGTCACTAGCGGCCGATGGCCGAGTCGACCGTTTTGATGGATGAATGACGACGGTGGACAGATATTGGCTTGATTTTGGGATATTGGGCAGTTATTGATTCGGAGAGAGTTGAAGCACTATATTCAATATGGGAAGTAAGGCGAGGCCGATGATAACGGAAATGCGTCGTCGTTTGAAAACAGCGTTGGAGAAATATGCGGGTGGTGGTGGGGAATCCGCAAGGAACACCCGCGCGCAACAATATATATCACATCAACGGTGTTGGAGATACGCAATTTAGAGTCTGCATGCTGGGACTGGCTACGAGGATACAGTTCAACTGTACTCGCATAGATGGTAGAGCTGGATTCAACTCATGTTCTTTGACTACAGCCGTTGGGTTCAGTTGTGTAGCTAACGCCCAACCACCGCAGTCTGACGGGCAACTTCGCGGATAGCAACATAAAGAATGTCAAACCTGGCTTTGATGTATAGAACTGTTCAAAGGGACTAGCTAGGGTAATCCCTCTAATCCCTGTACCAAGTTCTTTGTAAGTAAACACCCGTGTAACCATATTCCTGGCTGATACACCCCCCTCACCCCGCACCCCGACGACCTCGTATCCCATCGGCAACCCGACGCCATTCCGACAGCAGCCAAGCCCGAAAGTGCAAACGACAGCCGTTAGCTATGGATACGACCAGCAGAAACGACGCATGAAACCACAGGCGAAGATCCAGGATCCATGAGCGTGCCACCGCTGTGCGTCATGCAAGGTGTTGCCCCGGGACCCCGCAAGCAAGACGATCATTCTCCAGACCCCAGTTCCTTGCGGTGTAGACGTCGTACAACGTAGATCAATACCGCTGTTGCGAATTGCTTGCAGGCTTCTTCGACTGTTCCATGTCTACGGCTGATCAACAGAGTTTATCGTGGTGGATCGTGTCAGGGTGTTGATCGATAGATACAGATGTAGTTGTAGATGTGCTTGATGTCGTGCGGTGGATGTCCGCCCCGCGGTTTGCGACTCGCGGGGAAGCGCCTCGCGGCCTGAGTTGGGGGCCGTTGGTCACGACTCACCTGGTGAAGGCTGTGCAACGTCACCCGAGGGCTATGCTGTACACCGTCCTCAGGACATGGACAAGGAGGCTATGCGGCATGCCGTCGGAAGATACTGGCGGCATCGCCATGGTCAGCCACCACGGTCATCGCTCGCCCGGATGTCCGAGCAGCATGAGTCGGGGGTGTGTTTGCGAGTCGGTGGTCGCCGTTCCCAACGAAGCAAGGCCCACGCCGCTGTTACATGTTGCAGCGAGGATGGGTCTCTGCCGGGTAACCATTGACGCGGTTATCAAGATCATCGCCGACAAGGCCGGGTCCGAGGGTGGTGTTTGATTAGTGGTCCACACCACCCTGCATCAGCGTCTAAGCGAAGATGGGCTCGTAGCGAGTGGCCAGCACGTGGATGACGTTGGTACACACTGGTGATCGGGGGTTGTCCGTGTTACTCTACAGATGGTAAAACTCTTCGTGCCGGAGAAACTACGGGCGGCCCCCACTTGGCGGCTGGTAGGGCCAAGCCCGGCCGCATCCTGTTGTGCTTGGCTGACGCAAACGACCCTCTCGGCCACTCGCAGCGAATTGCTCGCCTGCAACGCTGGAGACAAGAATTTTCAAGCACTGTGGTAGGCTCACGCCACAGACGCTTGGTCTTCCTTTCAAGCGGTGCAGCGTCAGTGGCGCGCGGCCGAACCCGGTTGCCACCCGAGAAATATGCGGTGACGGGAAGTCCGAGTCATTATTGCACCGTTGGTTTGCTTCGGCGGCGCTGGTTCAGGAACGAGATTCATGGCAGGTGTCTGACTCTCCGCGTGTGGCTTTCTCGGGGCGCGGGGTAGTGCGGACTGAAGGCGAGGGGGGCGACTTGGGGAGACGGGGGAGCAGGTCTCGTGGCGTTGCTGGCGGCTCGGGATACCAACCTGTTGCGTCCTGCTGCGTGCGCCTGGAAATCGCTCGGAAAGTAAACCGCAGATCGGGCTCGCCTCGCCTTCCCCTTGCGGCGACCAGGCCCAAGTTCGGCGCTGGTTCAGGCTCGGCTTATATCTGCCCAGCAGCGGTGGGCCCAGCCAAGAACGGCCCCAAATCAAAGACGGTGTGGAGCCCACCGGCAAATGACTGGGCACCGCTCGCCAGTTGGTTGCAATGAGTGGCCTTCGCAAGAGTTTCCTCGTGTCACTGGTGGATCCGCGACGAGAACAAACCGCTCCCCGCCTGGGTCCGGCCAAGACATTTGCAGGGTACGGGGGCGTGAGATGGGGGGGTGTATGGAGGAGGGAGGAAGCATATAAGAGTGTGCAGCTACCCCGTCCTTGACAGCTTCCTTTGCATCTGCATCCGTGCTTTTCTTTTCTTGTTTTCTTCTTCTGTCACCCATATACTGTCAAGATGTGGACGACAACAAGTGGACTCACGGGGCGCTCGCTCCGGCTGTCCATCACCTTCACAGCCATCATGGGTTTCTCTCTCTTCGGCTACAACCAGGGCATGATGTCCGGTCTGCTCAACGGTGACCAGTTCACCGGCGAGTTCGACGCGCTGGCCATGCCCGAGAACGCCACCGACAGCCAAAAGTACCACCTGAACGTGATCCGCGGCGCCGTCACCGCGTGCTACGAAATCGGCTGCTTCTTCGGCGCCCTCTTCTCCATGTTCTACGGTGAGCGCTTCGGTCGCACTCGCATCATCTTCGCCGGTGCCAGTGTTCTGATCATCGGCGCCATCATCTCCGCCGCTGGCTTCGGCGCCCACTGGGGTCTGGGCCAGTTCGTCGTTGGACGTGTCATTTCTGGCCTCGGCAACGGCATGAACACCGCGACGATCCCTGTCTGGCAGTCGGAGTGTTCCGGCGCCCACAACCGCGGTCTCCTCGTGTGCTTCGAGGGTGCCATGATCGCTGTCGGTACCTTGATCGCCTACTGGGTCGTCTTCGGTCTCTCGTACGTCTCCGACACCGTCCAGTGGCGCTTCCCCGTCGCCCTGCAGGTCTTCTTCGCCCTGATTGTCGCGTTCGGCACTCTGGGCCTGCCCGACTCTCCCCGTTGGTTCATCAAGCGCGGCCACAACCAGGAGGCCGTCGAGGTGCTCGCCAAGATCAAGAACCTGCCCACCGACTCCGACGAGGTCCTCACCGAGTACAACTTCATGAAGGCCGACATTGAGATGACCACCTCGTCGCAGGCCAGCTGGAAGACCGTCTTCACCTTCGGCAAGACCCAGGAATTCCAGCGTCTCGCCGTCGGTTGCTCCGGCCAGTTCTTCCAGCAGTTCACCGGCTGCAACGCCGCCATCTACTACTCCACCCTGCTCTTCGAGGACAACCTGGGCCTCGAGCGCCGCCTGGCTCTGATCCTCGGCGGTGTCTTCGCAACTGTCTATGCCATCGCGACCATCCCCTCGTTCTTCATGATTGAAAAGGTCGGCCGCCGCAAGCTCTTCCTCATCGGTTTCGCGGGACAGGGTGTCTCCTTCCTCATCACAATGGCCTGCCTGATCAAGGAGAACGAGCAAAACTCCAAGGGCGCCATCGTCGGTATCTTCCTCTTCATCGTCTTCTTCGCCTTCACCCTCCTCCCGCTCCCCTGGATCTACCCCCCCGAGATCAACCCGCTCCGCACCCGTACCGCCGGAGCCGCGGCCGCCACCTGCACCAACTGGATCACCAACTTCGCCGTCGTCATGTTCACCCCGCTCTTCGCCGACGTCTCCCCCTGGGGCGTGTACCTGTTCTTCTGCCTGATCAACTTCATCGGCATCCCCTTCGGGTACTTCTTCTTCGTTGAGACGGCGGGTCGCGAGCTCGAGGAGATCGACATCATCTACGCCAAGGCGCACGTCGAGGGCCGCTGGGCGTTCAAGGTCGCCAATGATCTGCCCAAGCTATCGCTCGAGGAAATCACTCAGCAGACCCGCGAGCTCGGCCTCGACATCAACAACACCGCCGGTCTGCAGCAGGAGATGGGTCTCGGACACACCGAGCCCAAGGAGCTCGCTGACAGCGGCAGCGGCAGCGACAGCAACGGCGAGAAGGGCACTTCCCACCAGGCTTAGATTGCCTACTTATGATACCCAGCCCTGGAGGAGGAAGTGGAAGTCGATGAGAGGTGCTCTGCCCGAGCGGCAGCACGCGCCATGATTGTACCTAACCCTTAATGAGGTGATACCCGGCGTCTGCCATGCGCTTTGTGAGCGCGTCGATGTCTATGTGGAGAGATTGTGTCGTGGTTGTTTTGAGATTGAGATGAGTCTTGGATGGATGGTGCTATGCATCGTCATCATTCAATGTTCATGTTCATGTTCATATTTTGTCTTTTTTCTCCTTGTGTTGCCTTTGGCCGGTCATGATAGATTTCTTGCTGGCATGATATCCATACATATCCATATCATTATCATTATCTACAGGATAGATCGTTCGATAGAGAATAGACTCGATGTCTGTACCTACAACTACATTCTTAATTTCCTCTTGTAAACCAGCCCCTCCCACAGTCTGTAGATGATCCCAATCACCCAGCTTTCGCACGATCCGCCTCAATTTCCCTCGCGCAGAGTTTTCACATCCCTACCAAACAACAAACTCCCATTGATTCCATTGGGATCCTCACCACAACGCTCAACGGAGTCGACATCGAGCAAGGTCCCCACATGCAATACCCACCGCGCACCACCCGGGTCAAACATGCGTCGCACCGGCGCAAATAATAATTGCAGCGTGAAGGCTGCAGCCTGGCACTGGCAGGGATTCTCCGAAGGAAAAAAAAAATTCTCCGATGCGACGAAATGAATCGTGATTGCTAATGATGTTGCTTCTGCGGCTCCGATTCTATCCGCACTGCACCTCAGGCAACTTCCAAGAGCACGGCGCTGCCGCATGCGGCGAATCTTCCGTCCCGGAATCGGGTTCCCGTGAGGTTACAACCAAGGCTCAACACCCCTGCTCTGGCACATGCCAGTGAAACCATGGTGTGGTCGCTTACATAACCATCGTTTTCCGGCTTAGGGCGGCGGAGGCCGCGGGCTCCGTCTCCGGTCGTCTCGAGGCAAACTTAAGTTGAGATTTCTCGGTATCGGCACGTGACGTGATGGGGGCATTTTGTCAAGGGGGATTCATGCTGTATGTGATATCGACGGTGGTCACTGTGAGACGCAGGTCTGCATTCTAGAGAAAGTTTTCTCAATAGTAGTTCAATTAAGAGTACTCCGTACGATTGCCGCCTATCAACTCCGACCCGGGAGTCCGACGGACTATCCAAGTCCCGAGTCCTCTGACTGACCTTCCTATCAGGGCAGGTACGACCGCCATTGCGTTGCGTTGCTTCGCTGTAGGACGTACCTTCCTAAATAATCGCAGCAAGTTACCCCGGTTACCCCGGTTACCACGGGTGTCCATCGCCCCTTCCCCATATGTTGCGCCTTTATAGTGATATCTCTGAAGAAGAAGGTGCGACTCCGGTCGTACCTGCCGTATATATATATGTCTGCCAAAGGTGCGGCTCTAACCAGCCTGTTAGGCAGTGCAAGTGCGGAAAGGGTGAGAGGTGGAGCGTAAGGAAATGTGTGATTCAATGATCTCAAACGATATATATAGGTATATGTACACTCTATCTATCCTCTGGTCCTACCTTACAGTTCCCCTAGTTCTCGATTCGAAATGTCGCCCGATGAATCCTCGAATCGCCTATTTAGGATTCCTTTCCGTCTCGGGGTAAAGTAGTAATCTATCCACTCTATCACGCGTTACTCGCGCACGAGAAACTGGCCCGGCTGGAGTCCTCGTGGAGGGCTTTGCCGGAGACATACAAGCCCAGCCCGCACTGCGCACAGAGCAAAACATATTAGCGATGTCCCGACACTGGAGTACACCGATAAGCGAGCAGGGGATATCATGGGCGACTCACAATAACAGCTGCAACGACGATCATGGCGACGTTGACGATCGTAAGGAAGGTCTTCATTGGCGTGGAGAAGAAGCGCCCGCGGTTCAGGTATAGCCAGAACATTCCGCTGAAGCCGTCTGTAGTTCATATATGTTAGCGGGCCTCTTCTTTGAGGTAAGAGAGGCAACTGGGGGCTCGGGACGTACAAGTAAACCAACTGGCGAAAAGCGATGCCTATTAAGTTCGAATGTCAGTTTTACTCCTTCCAGGCACATAGGAGATAACAATAACAACGAAAAATATGGGAGGGGACATACGATAAGACTGAGCAGGTTATTAAACACCGGAATCGCGGAAGCGATAACCCACGCAACGACCCACGTCACAAACAGGATAAGAGCCCAGGATCCCACAGCGACGAGATCATTCTTGTGCATGTGGTCCGTCTTGCGAAAGATGCGCACGTAGATGTACTTGCACGCGACGTGGCCGTTGACGACGCCGCCGATGATGATCTAGACAATTGTTAACTAACAGTTCGCTTGCCCATGATATGGTAGAGTATATGCTGCTAGGATAATGGAGGGGGTATAAAGACGACGTACCGTAGGAAGCGCAATCCCATACGCAATCTTCCCAATAATCGGACTAGCGGATCCCAGCGCCGGCGAGGTGACTTCTGGCCCGGTGTAGCAGTAGATCACGACTGCGCTGACGATGTACAGGATTGTGTCGGTGCCTTGGAGGAGAAAGAGCGATTTGGGATACTCTTTTGGGTCTTTCAGTTCGGAGATGAAGCTGAAGAAGGCGACGTGGCCGGCTGTAGATTGTTAGTATGCGCTACGGAGAGTTGTAAGTAGGTAGGTAAGATCGGGCACGCACAGAAGGAGAAGACGATGTTGCAGACGCCTAGGAAGGCGTGGTATAGGTTCGTATCAACCGCAGCCTCTAGATCGCCCTTCCAGGGCTTCTGTATCCCGACCGCGACCATGACGATCATGACGGCGGAGAAGACACTGAGGAATGCTACCGGGCCATCCAGTTAGTCGCCACAAGCATGACATGACGGAGAAAACCCGAGGAACCTACACGCAACAGAAAGATACGAAACCTTCGCCGAAGTCCGCGGCAAGCACAGCACGTAGGAGATGACCAACCCCACAACGCCAAAGACAATCGAACATGTCCCGTGATCGGTGATTGTGTTCATTGCGACGGTAAAGGTGAGCAAGTGACTCGCCATGATGAACACGATCAGCAGAAGCTGGCCCATTCCTAGGAACTCGCGGCCGAATTTGCCTGCGAGCACTTCGCCGGCGTCGGCCATGCTTTGCACATGCGGGTAGGCCCATCGGAACTGGCCGATTGTGTAGCCCGTGTAGGTGGACATGATGCCGAAGCCTACTAGGAGGATGATGGCGCTGGAACTTGTTAGTTGAGACTCATATGGTCTTGCGATGTATAACTCACGGCACGAGGCCCAGCGCTGCCACGACAGAGGGCAGCGAGAGGATACCAATGGAAACGGTTTCAGCAACCATTACTGTGACGCATTTTGATTAGTTGTGTGGCACTATAGAAGGTGAATCAACACTCACGGAAACCAGCTTGCCTGGATGATGATCAGCATGATATCAGATCATATTGCGAGATACGGGGCACATACCACCAACTCAACACCTTGTACTTGATCTCAGCATCCTGCTCGTCTCCAAAAACATCGTTCGAAGCTGGCAGCTTCTCCTCAGGCTTCTCCTCATCGTCGACATTTGCTCTATACTCTCTCTGCGGCACGACCGTTTCATCCAGCTCCGATCCGTGCTGGAACTGAGTCATAATTCCGAGACGCGCTCCAACGCGTTCTAACAGGCTGCAGACACGCTTAATCAAGATAATCCGCTCCACTGACCCAGTACGGAACAGGATATATCGAGACTATCGAGAAAGAGAGAAGCAAGGCCGATGTTAACCGCGTACCCTCTAAGCGCCCTCGCAGCGACAACAGGTTCTGACCGAGTTGAAGAAAACAGGCACAGGCGGATGACACATCGCTACCCCGGCCTGTCTGAGATTTCCAGTGTCAAAATCTGCTGTGTGTCCCATAGTTCCACTCTCCCAATGCGTTACCTAATCGCCAAGCGGGCCACTGGGCCAGCCGAGGATGCGGAATTGCGCGGGAAAAAGACTCTGTCCCTGCATCGGGAAGGTGGGTATATATCAGGTGATCTGGGTGGCTGAAGCCAATAGTAATGAGACATTCACTTGGCAGGGGCGACCCACGCCACAATGTCGCTGACAGAAGAAGCGCCACAAGGCGGTAAGGAAATCACGTGATAATAATTGGACATTGCCTTAACATATCGCAGACAACCGGGATATCCTGATCCCTGTCCCAGAGAAACTGGAACCAGGCTTGCAAGTGGCCAATCTGCGGACCAGAATGGTCTCATCCCTACCATGACTATGCCCGACCCTGTCCGAGCAAGACAATCAGATGTGACTCTATCACCACTTGTCCAGCCGAAGTCTGAACGAATTCCAACTTGATCTCAGAATGGTTTCCTAGCTGATATTCGGGCCACAAGCTACCTTAACAGTGCAGGGGATCCCCACCGCGAACTAAGAGAATAAGGATAGTTCTAGAGTCTGGACGCCCTCGGGATCACGTGAGTAGTTGCGCCACAATTTCCCCGGAGTTTTCACCCGCCACTCACATTGGTGGCGAGTGTACACACCAGCAGGAAAAACCGATTTTTCCGGCGCGGCTGATGCGACAACAACCCCTGCTTTGTCTTTGTCAATAGCCATGGACGGGATCTTGCACCTGTCTGATAGCTAGGGTAGCTCGCTCTGGTCTGTCTAGATCGATTTTGTTTTAGCAGGCATCTGTCGAGGGTGGATCCTATCTATTCGCCATAGTTATTCTGCTACTCCACTAGAGATTCATAATCTAGAGCTGTAATAGTTTGGTACCAACCATGGCCGAAGCCGCTTAATTACTAAGTATATGGCTTTTATAGAGCTACATGTTATCCCTGATATAAAAAGACTTAAAAGCCCCCCTGTGGAGAAGGCAGAACCCATTATCAAACTGGCTTGACCTACTATAATAACATGCCAGTGCCTTCTTCCCGTGTTAGAATAACTCCATCTAGCAACTTGATTTCCGCCCCCTAGTTCGTGATCTAGGTGGGAGTGTGGTGTGGGTAGAGTTTTTGATAATGGTACTTGTCTTCCGAGCGCCCGGGCGTGCTGGTTCTGAAGGCTGAGGCTCATGCTGCCGGGGTCAGCCGGAGCCCTTTACGGTTATATATCACACCGGGATATAGGCACTGTATGCTTTGAGAACAAGCCATATGATGACCGCTTGTGATGTTCTGTTACACACACGGCACAGAAGGCAGGTACTAAGGAATAGGCCGAGGGGGAACAGTCTGGATTACATGTTTCTCAAGCCCATATTTTATATTCTACCTCTCATAATGTCAAGCAGTCTCACAAGATGCGGTTGGCGTGTTCCAGCAGTCCAACGTCTACGGACGGAAACCACTACAGCCCATTCCAGAACCTTGAAACACTCAGCTCAAGCGGCGCCGCCAAAACGTTCTCGTCTCCAGTCCCCACGACCTCGACAGTGTACGTGCCCGCCTCACTCAACCACGCAGACCGCGCCTCGTCCCAAAAGCTAGTTGCAAGTCCCATGGGAACCACAAGTTCCACCTCCCTCGTCTCTCCAGGCTCCACCACCACCCTAGCAAACCCTTTGAGCTCGCGCACTGGACGGCCGACGATGGTAGTATCTGGTGGGCGCACGTAGACCTGGACGACCTCTGCGCCACTGCGAGGACCGGTGTTTGTCACTGAGACTGTGACGCAAATTGATTCGTCCTTGATATCAGATGCGTTTGGTGCTGTCTCCTGGAGGGTAAGAGCGGAGAGGCGGAATGTGGTGTATGACAGCCCGTGTCCGAAGGGGAAGAGTGGTGCCTGTCCGACTGCGTCGTAGTGCCTGTACCCCACGTAGACGTCCTCGCTGTATAGCACTCGCCCACGTTCGGAGCGGTAGCTTAGATACGCAGGGTTGTGCGAGATGTGCCGAGGGAAGGTGAGGGGGAGTTTGGCGGACTGGCGATGTGTCAGAAAACGAGGCTAGATCTCTGAAAGAGTAGGTGGTATGGTGCTGTGGGCGCAGAGGTGAAGAGGGAATAAGAAAAGAACCAAGGGATGCAACGCACTGGATTCACATCACCAAATAAAACATCCGCAATTCCATTCCCGGCTTCACTGCCCCCATACCAGGCCTGCAGGAGGGCCCTGGCGCTGTCCGCCCAGGGCATCGACACCGGCGTCCCACTCTGCACAACGATTACAGCATTAGGCTGAACGTCCAGAACAGCCTTGACCAGGTCATCCGTACGTCCTGGCAGGTCCATATTGGGGCGATCAAACCCCTCGCTTTCCCAGTCCCCGCTCAACCCCACGCAAACAACGACCTGCTCCGACTCTGCGGCTAGGCGGACGGCCTCTTGGATGGCGAGGTCTGCGTCTAGCTTCCGGCACCCACCGAGACGTACGCCGCCCGGACCAAAAGAGACGACACCATGATGCTTCAACTTGGAGGTCGGTGCGGTGCTAAACTCGACCAAGATGCGATGCTGCTGGCCAGCCTCGAGGTACAACTCACCACGCTCCTCCACCGTCCCGATCCCAAAGAACGACGTGCCAGCGCGCTGAGTAGTCTTGTTGTCGATGACCAGCTGGTCGCCGACATACAGCAACCCAGTCCCCGCCACCGTAAGCCCAAACTCATACACGCCGCTCTCGGCCGGTTCGAATATACCCTCGAGGGTGGCATAGTACGTATCCCCCGAGATCTTCGGGTGCGTATAATCCATCAGGAACGCGCAGCTGTTGGTCATGTGCAGCTCGTCAACGGGCGTCCCGCGAGACCGACAGCTCGTGCTCGGCGGGTCAGTATAGACGCGGAACATGTACCCGCACGCGCCACTCTCTGTCCTCAACTGCTCGCCCAGCAACGGGAGCTCCTTGTGCCCGTAGCACCCCTGCGAGAATCCAACCTCGCTCGCCCCCTGGCCCATGCGTGCAATCCCCTCCCTCGGACTCACAGTGGAATAGGCCGCGAGCGCCGCAGACCCACCCCCGCAATATGCCGCAATGTCCGCATTCGGCCCCACGACGAGCGTCTTCTTGCGCGGATCGAGAGGCAGGACCCCGCCGTCGTTCCTCAAGAGCACGATCGACTCCCCCGCTGCGCGGCGAAGGAGCGCACGGTCTTCTGCCCGGTTCAGCTCGCGCTCCGTTGCGTATGCAGGGATTCCAGTCTGTGTCGCGCGGTGCACGAGCTCAAGGACCTTGCGTACGCGCGCGTCGAGGGTCCGCTCCGACACTTTGTTGGATGTTAGTGCGTGCATGAGCGCTGGTCCGCGGAACCGCGTTGGGCCCGGCATTTCGAGATCGAGCCCTGCGTTTACGGCGTCTGCCACGCTGTAGGTGCCGAACCTGATTACAATACTGTTCAGTCCAAAGAAACACATATGCAGATGGTAGGGGTGAGGGGATCCGAGAGACAAACCAGTCGCTAACAATCGCCCCCCCAAACCCCCACTCCTCGCGGACGATCGCGGTCAGCAGCGCGGGACTCTCGCTGGCGTGCAGCCCATTCACCTTATTATACGAGGTCATTACGGCCCCGGGGCCGGCGCCCTTGATCGCAAGCTGGAACGGGAGGAGGTAGATCTCCCTCAGGGCGCGTTGCGTGACCAGCGCGCTGACCGCTACACGCTCGTGCTCCTGGTCATTGCAAACGAGATGCTTGAGCGTCGGAACCACACCACCATCTTTCACGCCATTACAGTAACTCGCAGCCAGCAGGCCAGAGAGGACTGGATCCTCACTGAACGACTCGAACCCGCGTCCGCCCAGGGGGCTACGCTGGATGTTGATCGTTGGGCCGAGGAGCATATGTGCACCCTTGGCTCTGCACTCATCGGCGAGGAGGCGGCCGAGGGCGAAGAGGAGGTCTCTATTGAATGTGGCGCCTAGGCCTGTGCCGCAGGGGAGGCAGGCGGATGGGACGCCATTAAAGTAGCGTGTGCCGCGGACGCCGTTGGGGCCGTCGGTTGTCCGGATTGCGGGGATGTGGAGGCGTGGGATTGAGGCTGTGTGCCAGGCGTCGGTTCCTGGAATGAGAGAGGTGGTTCGTAGCTGAGCTTCGCAAAGATGGATGGGGGGATGTTACCAGACAGTAAGGAGACCTTCTCTGCCAGAGAGAGCTCGGCGATGATGTGGTCAATGTCCATTTCCACCCGCATCATGTGTGCTTTTCACGCGTGCTCTCTTCCTCGTTTCAGGTAAGGTTCTAATGCGACGATGGAGGGGTCCAGTGCGCTGCGAGAAGAGAAGAGAAGAGCAGCTGTCCAAATCCAGAGCTACCCCGGCTTTATATAGACGGCGTGGCTGACATTTCACGGAAGGGAAAGGTTCCAATTTTTCCGGCGGCCAAAAGGCACAGGCGCAGGCCCCCAGCGACATCGCGGTATCTCCGCGAGAATTCCCAACGGTCAACATTCTACCGCGGGCATTTTTCTCCACCGGCACAGCAATCGCCCGAAGACGGCGTGTGAGAGCCAACCACGGCCGATTGTTGTTCAGTGAAATAGCCCAACAATCGTCGGCGAAACGCCGAGACTCTAGGTAACGGATGCATGCATGTAGCGGGCTCCGTAGGCAAGCAAGAGACCCGTGGAGAGTCAATAATGCAACCACGAGGTTATCGCACCTGACGCTAGTAGTACAGAACTAGAACGTGGGGGGACGTCGCGGAAGGTCGGTTCCTCGTCTGATTGGCTACTGGATCGTGTCAGGTCAGTGCCGAAGTGCCAAATGGTCGAACTGCACAAGTCAATTCGCTCTGGGCAGACTCGGAGGAGCAAGGACTCGCGCGCTATCTATCTGTCCATACTGCGCGCGGTCATCTCAGGGTACGGGCATTCGTCAGTGCGCGAATCTCCGGGTCGCGCGTATGGCCGCCACCTGTTCCTGACTGATATCTCCCGGGAGATTTATGTCAAGCAGGACCTTGGGATGAACATGCGCCCCGGATCCTGAACTACTGGGATTAATTGGAGAACAGAGAACAAATTTACTTGCATTTGCGGTTCGAAATCTCGGCATGGACATGTATCGTGTTTGCTAAATGTACCGTCCAGACACCCTCTGTTCTTCAGATACTATGTCCACTAACAACTTGGTATCCACTGGCGTGAGACCATGAGTAAAGAGTGTAAATAACACCGCCACCAGGGAGATAATAGCTCCAAGCAAATAGCAGCACACCCCCCGTATGTCGCATAGCATAGCAGTCCAGCGACACCATCCCACCCCGCATCACCACCTAGTGCTCCATCACATAACCCCCCATCTTGCGCGGCGGCACGCGGGTCTCAAACAAGACATCAATTTCCTCAAACGTGCGATCCTTGAGGTCGGGAATATACAAGAAACAAATGAAGGTAGCGATGGCGCCAAGCCCCCCAAACACGAATCCAACTTTGCCCTTCAGATCGCCCTCGTCGGGGTTGACCATGTATGGAACAACGATATTCATGACAATCCCAAACACAGACTGTGTCGCCGTCGCCATGGCAGTTGTCTTGGCGCGCAGGGACGGCGACGAGGTCTCACCTAGCAGGACAAACGCAACGGCGCCAATGCTGACCTGATAGAAGAACGCCCAGACGACGGTCAGTGCAGCCTGCGTCCAGCTCGCACCACTGGTCGGGACGACGTCGAGGATGCCAATGAGGAGGTTGATCGTGCTCAGGATGGCCATGCCCGAGTTGAAGATGAGCCGGCGACCCAGGCGGTTGACGATGGTCCAGGAGATGATTGTCCCCACGACGCCGCAGGCGGTCACGCCCACACCGAGGTCAAAGGATCGTTCCGTCGGCAGACCGGCTAACTGGAAGAAATACGTCGAGAAGCCCAGGACGAAGATGATGCCGACCAGGTGCTGGCACACGAAGACTCCGCAGGAGATGGCGGTGCGGAGGCGGTTGGGCCCGCGGATCGCGTCGGACCATTTGGACTCTTTGGCGGCAAGATCCTGGGCTACGGTCATTTGGATCGCAGTGAGCTTGGTTTCGATGTTGGTGGCGGAGCCGTAGAGGCGCTGTAGGGCGTCGCGCGCGGCATCGATTCGGTCAGTGCGGACGAGGTACCAGGGGGATTCGACGGAAAAGGGGAGGCCCGCCGCTAGGAAGGCTTTTCTTGATGAGCGTTGCATGTCGAGAACTGGGGTGGGGGGGGGGGTGAGACAGGTTGACATACCAACAAAGAAGAACTGGATGGCGAATGGGCCACGGTAAGCCCAGCGGTCACCGCGATCACCGAAGCCCTTGATCGCGGCGTTGGAGAGCAGCTGACCGATGACAATTCCCAGATTGACGCCCGCCGTGGTAATGCCGCGAAGGACAACGGGGGACACCTACAAGCTGTCAGTGCATGGCGTCTACCGGTGCGGTGCTAAACCCACTTCAGAAGAATACAACGGGCCGATGGTCAGGTAAAAGCCCAACCCGACGCCCAGGATCAGCTTGCTGACGAGGAAGGCAGCGCGGGCAGTCGAGAACAGTTCTCCGAAAATGCCTCCGCAGGAGATCAGCACGCCAACAGCCAGGGCCCATCTTCTTCCAAAGCGATCGGCAAAGACACTACAAAGAAACCCCCCAAAGAACTGGCCAACAGAGGAAATCGAGTTGAAGGCGCTGAGCCATGGGGCAGGGACGACAAAGCCATCCTCGTATTCTTCTCCAAAGTCTCGTCGGAACGAGGGGACCGAGAGCACGGCCCCGTTGACCTGGGCGTCATATCCCCTGTGCAAGGAGCATGCAAGTCAGAATCCGATCAATCCAGCAGGACCATGGGGAAGAGCGGCCGGAGGAACTCACCATCCGATGGCGCTGACGCTGAAGAAAAAAGCCCACCAGATCAGAGCCGGATGGCTGCGGATGACCTGCAGGACAGTCTGCTGGTGTTCAAAGATGTTGTCGTTGATCACCGCTGACTTGGCCCTCGCGGTGGTGGTGGTGGTGACATCCGGCGGGTGGTTGGGTTCGAACTTGGATTGCTCAACCGCAGGCTTTTCGGTGGCCATTGTAGAAACAACGGTGTGTCTGTGTGTGTGTAGAAGAGAGGGTTATGCAGAGAACAAAGCGATGTCCAGATATTCGGCACGTACCACGGTCCATGGGTTGTTTGGAATATATATCATATCTCATGGACAATCACTGTTATCTCTCATCCAGAGCAAAAGACCAAGAAAAGGAACAGCGGAAAGTCGCGCGAAACAACGCCAGCTGCCAGGAATTATCCCAGGGGAGGCCACGCTCGTTCCCCTCGACTGCCCCTGCTCGATCTGCACCGTGACTGGCCGTCAAGGTGACCGGTTGGAGTTGGTTTCCCCAGTAGCGTCACGTCAAAGCCTAATTGATTATGCTCTCAAGAGGCGACCCCACCCGCCAGCCTGTGCCAGCCTGTGATTGATTTAAGACCTCGCTTCCCCATCCTCCACGAGTCCACCCCGCAACTTAGCTCACGCCCCGGTCCAGACTGCCAACGCGAGACTCCGCTTGTACGTTGTATGCACCCTCGGCCCCATGTCTCCCCCGAGTTCCGAAACGCTGGACTTATTCACGCTGCCCTCAACCGCGGAATGTCGCTCCAACCCTTCCCCTCCGCCTCTGCGTTTTCCCATTGTCCTCCCGCCGTTGCTCATGTCCCTCCCCGAGCCCCCAGCGCCCCCAGCGCCCACCAGGCAGCCGAGCAGAGGCCCCGGTGCGTATCCACGTCGCCGGGCCGTGCGGGCCTGTCAAGTCTGTCGCTCTCGTCGGACCAAGTGCGACAACAAGAAGCCTGCGTGTTCTTTTTGCGAGAAAATCGGCGCCAAGTGTGTCGTAAACGATCCTTCAGATCTGTCGGTGTATGGGATCCGTCCAGCCCATTTGCGTCTCAGTCCACGTCTGCTGACCATGGCTTAAGATACGATCCGGCCAGCGTAGTCATCATCCAACGGCTGGATCAGATTGAGTTGCTCCTACAGGAACAGCAGCGGCAGCGAAATCCCATCCAGAACACCAGGTCCGCCCTTGACCGGGTCGATGATCTGCCAACGCTCCTCAGCGACGCAGCAGCCGCTACAGACAGCGCGTCCCCCACCCTTTATGGCAGCCCAGGTTTCCAGGTCGCCGGCTCGGAGCTTAGATGGGTCACCATCGAGACAATCCTCTCCTGGAGCGTTTTCGAGGGGCGGTACGACTCTGCCACGACCGTGAAGGGCCTGAGTTCGTCGCCGGCCACCTCGTCCCAGGAGCCCTTCTTAGCCAACTACGATCCCCGCCACGAACGGCTGGATCTTGACCTGCGAACTTGCACCCGACTTCTACACACCTTCCTCGAGGAGGTCCACATAGCGAACCCGATCCTCGATGTTCCTCTGGTCACGGATTACCTGTACCAAGCGTGCGTCCACGGACTAGGTTGGGACGCACCCTCATGCCTTGTGGTGAGACGCAGCCCCAGTCCCCCATTTCCCCCTTGCAGTCCATGCCATTCTGCTGAATCGTCTTCAACAGCTCCTAATCTGCGCCCTGGGCGCTATCTCCGAAAACTTCCACGAACATCATGAACCCAGCTCAATGACCGCCCGCCGCTCGCCGAGCTTCCACCTGGGTCAACGCTACTTTGGCGCGGCGCAGATGCGGCTTGGTGCCGTGCTCCGTACGCACGGGATAATTGAGACGCAGTGCTTTTTCTACTCGGGCGTCTACCTCATGGCAATCTTCCAGCCCGTCCGCGCCTGGCGTTGTTTTGTGCAAACTGCCGCAATGGCAAAGACCACGGTCTTTGCTGGCGGGGGAGTCGATCACGTTGCCGAGCCGCAGAGTGACCTGCGTTGTCTCGAGACGACGCATTGGGCGTGTCTTAAATCGGAACTGCAAGCTACCCTGACTCCAGTACATATGTACCCGCTGTACTGACTTGTCCTTTTCAACCTTCCAGCGAACTCCGGCTAGAGCTCGGCCTAAACCAGCCCGATCCCCTAGGCTTCACATACCCAACCTTCTTCCCGTCCCTCCCCCTGGAACAGCTAAGCCGCGACGAATCGCGCGTGTGGTACTTTTACCTCGCAGAAACCGCCGTTCGCCGCCTCACCATGCGCGTCATCCAGGTCTTCTTTCGGAACCAGGTGCATGGCCGGTTTCCGGGTGCGCATCTTATGCGTGAGGCCTCGTTGGATTTTGAGAGGCAGGCTGAGGAATGGTATAAAGCCCCAAACTTCCGTGTCGACTTTGCGTGACTGATTATCTGTGGAAAAAAATAGGACAAGCTCCCTCCCCGAGATCCTCTCCCTACATACCGCCACAACCACCGACGACGTGCTGAAATTCGTGCTCCGCGGGCATCTCCTCGACTGCTACGAGTGGATCTACTTCCCCTACATGCTGGAGGCAATCGCACACGGCACACGCGACGCGTCCACAGACGAGTTTGTCGCCCGCGGGCTCGCCATGGCCGTGGATCGAATCCACAAGAACCGCAAGGGGTTCAAACATCGACACCATGGGGTCTGGCTTATGTTGCGCTCATGTACGAGGAGTGCGTTGTTGCTTGTTGCGGCGGGGAGGTGTCGGGCCCTCCAGGGGGCGCCGCGGGGAAGGTTTTTGCCGAGCGGTTGGAGGGGCGCTGTCAGCGGGGCGTTGGAGATGTTGGAGTATTGGAGGGATGAGGCGCGAGATGCGAGGGGGTGGTGGGGTGTTTTGAAGGAGCTTGTTGGGGAGGCAGAGGGGGTGGGGATGGATGTGGATGTGGATGAAGACGGACTGCCTGCGTGTTAGGCGATGGAAGCAAAGATGATGCTGGGATGGCCTGTTGGTGGTGTGCGGTTTTCCTACTGTCTTCGTATACCTCTTGGTTGATGTGTTTTGCTTGACGTGCAATATATTCGCGTAAGTTGGAAGGGCGCGTTTAACATGATATCGCATGTTTCATGGAGAATATACATCAATTGTGGTGATTGACGAAACTAGATATAGATCGTTAGGGAAAGAGCAGAAGACCACCAAGACCCTTAAATAAGAACCCACCTTGTGGTCTGAGGCTCTCGTCCAGCAACTAACATGGTCATCGTCAATAGTATCGTCATTATGGGATGCTTTTGGTGAATGCCACTTGGCTCCACCTCTTCATGTTCAAGGTTCCTTCTCCAATACTCAATTTGCCGAGGTTAGGTCCTATACGACTTGACAAGAGGTTGACGACTTACACCTACCTTTACTTGCTTAATATGGCATGTTGTATAATACTTTGTTCATAGAGCCCGCGAATAGAGATTCCCGTGTTCTGAGTGCTATATTATTGGATACCTCTCTAACAATAAGGGCATCCGAGACTCTCGGAAGTGGACCTTTAACCGTCACCCTTGCGCTGGCAACTTGCGTATCCTGCGACCCATTGGGAATCTTGAATACGATAGATGCAGAGCGTGCGCTAGGCTACCCGATCTATGCGCGACACGCCACATTATTTCGCGGTCAGGTCTTAATAAAATGAAGCGGCAGGGGGACGGGGGGCTAATCAGGATCAAGCCCCGGCCGAAAAAGCGGCTCCAGCGGCCTCACCACGAGGAAGATGCGATTCATGTTTTTTGTTGGAGTAGTTGAAGTTGGCCTAGATGTTTTAACACGCAGTATGGCTGGACGAGCATCACCGTCGGGATGAAGGCCTGCGACCCGCGGTGCGAGTAAAAGGGCATGACTTTCATCCAGGCGATCACATCCTGCGGGCTCCCGGGGAAATCAAGTCGGATTACACCAACAGAGGGGTATCATCCAGAGATCGGGGCTGTCCTGAAGATGAGGGTGGGTGCCGTGTGGGAAAGCGAGGAGGAGCTACGCGCCGGGTGTTGTGGCAGTCTAGTGATAGGTTGACATACCTCGTGGTACGGGGCAACTTACCTCGATGAGAATGGGGCTGTGTAGGAGGATGCGCCGCTGCACCTTCATCACGATGACCGTAGCAATGAAGGCCAGTAGCCGACCATGAGTCCCTGGCCGCAGGCCTAGAGATTTTAGCGTGTAAGAGGTACTTGCTTAGCGGTCGCTGGGTAGGGGAGTTTCAGCCACAAACTCTGCAGAAAGAGCTACCGATCCAGGGGGATACAACCTGGATACCTCGAGCGAATATATGCACTGCACGATGGATCCCCCGGCAACCAAATTTGGAGTGGCATGGGCCAGCCCCCTGCGGGCGGCCCATGCGCCTTGCGGGGTAAACGGCGAAGCAGGGTCTCTGCCGGAGCATTTCACTTTCGCGGAATTGTGGAGCTCGCTAGTTAGCAGCATGGCCAGGGCTTTTGCTTACTCCGCAGTGCACCAGGAAGTCGGATCTTTGGGACTCTAAGCGGCCCTTTAGCCCCATCGGACAGCTAAAGCAAATGAGGTCTGGACTTCATTGGCCATCGACCTGGCATCCTAGCAGCCGACCAGGTGACATGGGCGCAGCAAGCCAGGGCTCTCTTCTCTACCCCAACCCCAACCCCCAGGGTACTTGGCGTGTCTACGGTCCAACAGCCAGGTCTGGTGTCTGAGCCGACGCAACTACACAATACTAGGTGATTTCCTTTTTCACTGCTGAAACAACGATGCTATAGCCACCCGTGCTCCAATTCGTCACCCCGTGTTTCATAAACGCCCCCCTGAGTGTTGACCATTGCTACACTGTAGCTTCTTCATATTATTGAACTACGACGATCCTTGCTATGTACATCTCGCTCTACCGCCGCCAAGGCGCACAGGGTGTGACATCTCAGGGCCAGCTTCCTCCGGAGTACAGGTGACCTTGTGCCAGGTGTACTCTGTAAATTACAGGTCCAATTCCAGCTAAGGTCGGTCCGAGCTGAAGTGGCCCGCTTGGAAGAGGAATCAGTCCACTCGACCAAATCCCGCGCTCGACTCTCCTCGCCGCGATCTCGCTAGTAGCTATCTACAGGTCAACGGAAAACAAACTCGAATGGGGAATTTGAATCTGGTCAGGTAATAAATATTTGACCTGCTTTATATTTGCACAATAGTTGAATGAAGAATACGTGACAACTGAGAACATCAAGCAGGACAGCAACAGCCTATCCACTGTACGTAGCATACACCTCTCCAAGCTCCGAAAGCCCATTCTGATCCTCATTGACCAGGAACCCAGGGAAGACCCCAAAGTACGCATACCGCTCCACAAAGGGCTGCGCATCCAGCCAAGGCAGAACCGCCTGCAGGAACGCAATCTGCTCCTTCTCAGACCCGCTCGCCGCGAACTCGGTGATCCAGATCGGGAGGTGATACCGGTCGTAGAATTGCTGCACGTGCGTCGTGAATGCCTTGGGGTCGTTGTTCGCATACCAGTGAATTGCAACGAAATCGATCGTGCACGCTGTGCAGTGGTCGAAGAACTGGTCCATCCAGCCCGTGCCCATGTTCGGCGGCGGGCCGTTGGTCACGGCCGGGGTCGAAATGCGGACCTGACCCGCGAATGGCTCTAGGTTCTCCATGTGGCCGGCTGCAGCATCGGACGCGGTGACGTTGGCCTGGGAGGCGAGGTCCGGCTCATTGAAGGACAGAATGTTCTCGACACCGGCTGTCCTGACAGCCGCAGTCCATTCCGGGCTTACGGAGGAGGGGACGCCCCATAGCATGGGCAGAAACTCATTGGAATCGTCGAGCCCGTTGCGGTGGAAGCCCCAGTTGTAGCCCCAGGTGACTTGCTCGTGGCCGCTGAACAGATTGGCGAGTGCGGCGTCGTTGTACGCGAGGCCGCGCTTTCCCTCGCCCACGGCTAGGGCTGGGCTTAGGGAGACGAGGGCAAATGTTGCTGCCTTGATAGCCATAGTGATGGAAAAAATGTAAGCTTGGTAAAGAGATATTGCAATAGTTTTTGAGTATGGAAAAGCTTTATCTTGAACGTTATGTTGCGAGCTGGGTTTCCGGCGTCGGCAAATATATACTCGGTCCGGGAATGACCCAGCGACTACATTGCTTTGTGTTTCAAGAACCTGACAACCGAAATAGCCTGTGCCGTGCGTATGAAGAGGAAAGCAAAAGCATGACGAGTTTTCTGGGTCTATTCACTCTGGTCTATTTCGTCTCATCAAAACGGCTGGCGTTGGACAGCGGAGTATCGGCTATGGCAACGCGCGAAACGGAAAAGGAATGAGGATACCCGCCCTGAGACTAGCATCGACGTCGTTGATTAATATGAGTTTTATTCCGTACGTGTGCCAGGGAATAATGACTGATGCCCCGCGCTCTAAGAGCGGGTGTCCGCTTGGTTTCGGCAGATGACCAGACATTACTACAGCAGGGGTGTTACTGCGATGTCTCTCAGCGGGACAGGCAGACCCTTCACCATCTCCTGTTCGTCAGATGAGACACGCGGGGCCCCTCGATTCTCTGGGAGGGTTGCGGAGCCGCGGAATCCCGCATTGCGACGACCTGGGCACCATGCGGGAGGCAAGTCCTGAAAATGTCCCCTTGTGGGTTAGTGTGCGTACTCTCCTGTTTCACTTGCCTGGAGCATAACGATGGGCCCTGGATAGCCTGTTGGGATGCTTGCCGACTGTCCGCGGACCGGAAGAGGACAGCGGGCGCAAAGGATAACAGATTACGCCCCCTCGTAGAGATCGGTAGTTTGGAGTCGGCTGTACGACTTAAAAAGCACGGCAACTACCCAGGCAAGACAGAAAAGCTCAAGGACTATCATCTGCCCATCCTGCGCGCTGGATCTATTGCCCAACATGCCGCTCCTCATGAAGCAGGCCTCCGCAGTGTGGTTACTTCTTTCCTCTGTGAATCCTTCCCTTGCCTTCTTCAAGGTTCCCTGCAGCACCCCGTTGGTCATACAACGGGCAGACCCCATCGTCCAGCCGGGAGTTGCGTCTGGCCATGTCCACACGATCATGGGTGGGTCCGGCTTTGGCTTCACCATGGACTACAACATGACCCAGACATCGCAGTGCAACTCGTGCTCCGCGGTGGAGGACAAGTCCAACTACTGGGTTGCGTCCCTGTACTACCATGCGGAGAATGGGAGCTTTGTTCAGGTGCCGCAGAATGGCGGTGCTCTCATCTACTACCAGTTTGTTGAACCTTCTGAACCCGATGCTCCGGCACTGTTGCTAACGTCTCACCCAGACAGCGCCCTGACCCAAGCGGCGACGGGACTATCGTCGCCCCACCTGAAGGCTTCCGCATGGTGGCTGGAAGCCCCTTCGACCGCAGCTACAAGAACGGCGTCGCTGCATCCGCTCGCAACTTTGCCTGCCTCAACTACAATGCCCCCGGCACCCCGCAGACCTACGCGTTCCCGCAGACCAACTGCCCGAATGGGCTGCGCGCGCAGATCTACTTCCCTTCGTGCTGGGATGGCGTCAATTTGGACAGTCCAGATCACCGATCACACGTGGCCTACCCGACTCAGACCTATGATAACGGGCCCTGTCCCGCAAGTCACCCCGTGAGGATCATCTCAATCTTCCTTGAGGTTACCTGGCACACGGAGCGGTTCGCGGATATGTGGTATGGGGATACGCAGCCGTTTGTGTTTTCCTTTGGCGATCCTACAGGCTACGGCCTGCATGGAGATTTCGTGAGTAACTTTCCGGCTTCGGTTGACCTGACGGAGCCTCGCTAACCCTGAGCCCAATTCCTCAGCTCAACGGCTGGGATATCGACGTCCTCCAGGACGCAATCAACACCTGCGACGACGGCGGAGGCGACATCCGGAAATGCGAGCCCATAACCATGCAACCGGACTGGGTAACAGACGGCTGCATTCTCGAGCGCTCAATCAACGAGCAGGTCGATGGGTGGCTCGATAAACTGCCCGGCTGCAACCCGATCCAGGCGGGTCCCGAGGACGCGACGCCCGTGCCGGGCACGAGCTGCGGCGCTCCAACAAGCATCGGCGAGCCCCTGCACTACTACACCGACTTGACGGGCAGCCACAACTTTGAGTGGGTGGGCTGCACGCAGGATAATGTCGGCGGTCAGCGGGTGCTGATTGGTGCCGCGCCTGAGATCAGCGATATGACACCGGCCAAGTGTGTTGAGCGGTGTGTCGCCGGCGGATATACATTTGCCGGCGTGGAGAACTCGCATGAGTGCTTCTGTGGTAATAGCGTGGCTGAGGATAAGATGCCTCGGGTGACGCCGATGGGGAACTGCCTGCGGCCGTGCGCTGGCGACAGTCTCCAGAACTGTGGTGGTTATGGGTTTATTGGGCTGTATCGAAAGTGTGAGGGCGGGTGCAGCAATCTGCAGTACCCTATCGTACCTCACTAGACTATGGACTGGTGGGGGGACAGCCTCCTGTGGGATACAGGGGACCTGAGGTGGTTGTGTGGGGGAGAGCTCAAGATTGCCTTCAAGTATGAATCGTTTCTCATCAATGTTTCTTTCTTACCATCCGAGTCCATGCACTGAAGCATGAAACTACACTATTATTACAATGAAATGTTTGATCTGCCTGGACAAACCAAGTACCATTGTTTCTGCTATAGTAACGCCAACAGAGAGACTTTACAGCCTACCTCGTAGGACAATTGGTAAACTTCTCAATGCAGCAACACTACATTGGATATTCGATACAGCATATTTCGGGCCGTGATGCCTCGTGGTCCCGCTGCGACCAAATGAATGGCGTACCAGGTGGGATGAAGTACCCTGCCAAGGTTAGTTGATCAATATCACCATGACAGTATATCCCGCATGCATCCCCAAACGCCAGTACCAGTGGCGTGCATGACAAACGTCTGGACCCATGGCAACCCGAGCAGCGGTTGGGAAGCAGATGTATGCGTCAAAGAGCAAGAAACCTGACTAAACGACTGGACCCAGCGGCCCGTACATTGGACTTGTGCGGGGGTTTGGTACGCGAGGAAAGGGAGCAGCACATGAGGCCCTTGACAAAGCTCAATTAAACTCTGTAGGCTTTCCGACACCCCCGCTGTGTTTGTGCGGACCTATTCCAGCCTGTTTGGAACTCGCGGATTGTCGCGCCGACGGCAGCTCGCCTGCTAAACAGGAAACATCGCCGCCGGGCTAGGCGAGCTCGTGTAGCAAGAGGCACACGGGTTGCTGTACCGGGATGGGATGCAGAGACTTACCAGAGCCGACTAGGCTACAGCCTGAAACGTATCGTATAATGCACGGCCCGTTTGGGGTATTGCCCAGTGGACCCCTGCAGCCATGTTCGTGCGAATTCCCGGATCGTGGCTCACATCTTCAGCATGATTTAATTACCGCCATGAATTGCGGGGAAACCCCTTGCTACCCGTCAACTCGCGCGACCAGGATAATTAAAGTTTTTGCGGTAGTGAAAAAGCCTCGTGTATCATCTTCCGTGTCTATGCAGGAGCGGGGCTCTTCAAGCGATACTCCGCGCTGGCCAGTGCACTTTCTGAATCCAATCGTGCGGTTCTGCTCCAGGTATGCAAGACTGATTCTGTCCGTGGAGACCAGGCCACTCTCCCCACGGAGTATCCATTATCTCGGCGGATCGGCGGCTCGTTTTCTCTTCAACGCTCTTTTGCAAGTAGACGGTCTTGTGACGGACACACCGGACAGGGACATATAAAACCCCCCCGCAGCCCCCTCAACTGAAGGACTTCTCGCACAGAAGCCATCGACAGAGTCAATTGTGATTTGAGCACCGCTACAATGCACTTTATTTTCAATCTTACCTTGCTGCCCATCCTTCTTGGGCCTCTGTCCCATGCGATTGCCCTCCCAGCAGGTGAGCGGATCCACGATCGACACGGAGGCCACCATGCGGGCCTTGCTAGCCGAGGTGCATCATATGCTAGGATGGGCCGCCAGAGCGCCAATGTCAGCACTGCAGCGGCAGGTGGCCCGGGGTTCTGGCTAGAGGACATAGCGCACCAGGGGGTGTCGCCCTTGGAGCCCTCGGGGTACACCGTGTTCCGTAACGTCAAGGATTTTGGTGCAGTGGGTGAGTAGAGCCACCATTCTCTAGCCCGCCCCGAACAGCACACCAGGATGATGTACTGACCAAGGCTAGGTGACGGAGTAACCGACGACACGGACGCCATAAACGCCGCAATGAGGCAAGGGGAGCGCTGCGGGCAGGGGTGCTTCTCGAGCACAACAACACCCGCAATCGTCTACTTCCCCGCGGGGTCCTATGTAATCTCCTCGCCCATCTTCGACTACTACAACACGATCATCATGGGCAACCCGAACTCTTTGCCCGTGCTTAAGGCATCGGCCTCGTTCGAGGGCGGCTACCTCATTGACGGGAACCCTTACTTTGGCGAGGGCCTCAATTGGCCGGCCACGACAGTCTTCTGGAGACAAATCCGCAACCTTGTCTTGGATACGAGGGGTGTCGCTGCGGAGAGGCAGATTAGTGGGATTCACTGGCCAACGGCGCAAGCAACGAGCTTGCAGAATATTGTCTTTGAGTTGAGTGTCGTTGAGGGGACGGAGCATCAGGGGATTTTTTGCGAGAGTGGTGAGTCTACTGTCGCTACACTGGCCGTACCCCGGCCGCGAGATAGAATAGTTGCTAATGGCAGCTCGTTTCAGGGTCCGCCGGATTCGCCGGTGATCTCATCTTCAACGGCGGCAAAATCGGCGCAGCCCTGGGAAACCAACAGTTCACCATGCGCAACCTGACCTTCAACAACGCCGTGACGGCTATCTCCCACTTCTGGAACTGGGGCTGGACGTACCAGGGGATCACGATCAACGACTGCCAGGTCGGCATTGACATCTCGACCGGCGGCAGCGAGGAGCAGAGCGTTGGATCCATCACGATCTTCGATAGCTCCTTTGCCAACACGGCCGTTGCCATCAAGTCGGCGCAGTCCGAATCTTCGCTTCCGCATACTGCTGGTAGCATTATCCTTGAAAATGTCGCGATTGAAAACGTTGGCGCGGTCGTCGAGGGGCCCTCGGGCACCGTCCTCGCGGGCTCGCCGGGCTCTGCGGTCATTGCCGGCTGGGGACAGGGCAACCAGTATATCCCCGACGGGCCAACTCGATTTGCCGGGGCCATCACGCCCGTCTCCCGTCCAGCAGGGCTATTGGATGGTGCCAACTACTTTCAGCGCTCAAAACCACAGTACGAAACTCTCCCCGTTTCCGCGTTCGCCAGCGTTCGCGATGGCGGCGCCACCGGTGATGGCACGACCGACGACAGTGACGCGCTCCAGAGGGTGATTGACGCCGCCGCTTCATCTAACAAAGTAGTCTTCGTCGACGCCGGTGTGTACAAGGTGACCAAGACGCTGACCATCCCCGCAAACTCCAAAATCGTTGGCGAGGCATTCCCCGTCATCCTGTCTAGTGGCGCGTTCTTCAACAACGCCGACGAGCCGAAGGCCGTGATCCAGGTCGGTCAGCCAGGGGACCAGGGGCACGTGGAGGTTTCCGACGTTGTCATCAGCACACAGGGCGCCCAAGGGGGGCTATTCTCATTGAATACAACCTTGCCTCTCCGGGTGACCCATCTGGATTGTGGGAGGTCCACGCCCGTGTTGGCGGCTTTGCGGGATCCCAGCAGACCACTGCACAATGTGCCAAAACTCCAGAGACGGTGGTTACAGAGGCCGATCCGGATTGTATCGTCGCCTACATGCTCATGCATATTACACCCTCTGCTTCGAATGTGTACCTGGAGAACAACTGGCTTTGGGTGTCTGACCAGTAAGTCCCATCCTCTTTCCACTCGGCTCTAGCCAGCGGGCAGTGAATGGCGTGCTGACTATTGCAGCGATATCGATGTCAAGAATGAGGCGGACGGCGGCCAGATCACACTCTATAGCGGACGTGGATTGAATATTGAGAGCACGGAGGGAAATATCTGGCTGTGCGATCTCAATTCTATTCCAGCCTGATCCGTTAGCTAACTGTCCCTATCCCCAATCAGGTCCGGCACATCGGTGGAGCACAACGTGCTATACGAGTACCAGTTTGTCTCGACTAAGAACGTATACATGGGGCAGGTGCAGACAGAAACAGCGTTTGTGTTCCTTGTAGCAGTTGTCTATCGTTTTTGTCTTTGTTCTTGCTCACATAAAATACCGACAGCTACTACCAAAGCAACCCCAACGCCCTAATCCCCTTCGCTCCAAACCCCGCCATCCACGATCCGGACTTTCAGGCGAGCTGCCACGGTCAATCAGGAAACTGCGCCGTGGGTTGGGCTCTGCGTGTTGTCGATTCGCGGGACATATACGCGTACGGCGCGGGCCTGTACTCATTCTTCGATAATTACGACGCAAGTGAGTTGCCCTTTCCTCCCCTATTTTCCCCTCTCACTTGAGCGATCCCAAACTATCTAGAGTAGTAAAGGCGCTAACCTCTTCGCGATCCAGCATGTTCCGCATACGGCAGCGAGCACAACTGTCAAAGCTCCATCTTCAGCATCGAGGGCGACTCGTCGATCACGGTTTACAACCTCAATACTCTTGGCTCCCAGAGTATGGTTGACAAGGATGGGCAAAGTCTCGCGAGTTACAGCGATAATATCGGTGTTTTCACTAACAATATTGCATATTTTTTTACCGAGTAACTAAGTGGGAGTTGTGGGTTGAAGGGTACGAGGTGGATGGCTTATGGTTGAGCTTACATGCTCGGTGGAACCTCTATAAGGCGGGGAATTATTTTGGGATAGGTTCACTATTGTGGTAGTTAGTATCTGACCGTACTCTGTCTCATGTGTGGTTGCGGATCTATTCGATGACTAGAGCATTGAATAGTACAGTGATGGCGGCTTTCTGCTGTATGCAGACCGGGCTATTATCCACCGCAGACCAATGTCTATCTCAAGAAAATTGCAACCACTTGTATATCCCCTGCTCGCAATGCAATGACTGATAGTCGATGGGTGTTTGGATGATCAGTCATTCCACGGTCTTTCACGCATGTAGACTTTGCGTGTGGCAAAGAAGAAGCTAGCCAAGAGCAATAACGCTTTACAAGGCTAGCGTATTGTGTGCGTGTCAGCGATAGAGAAAGGACAGAGTGGAGATAGCCAACATGTACTAGAAGGTCATGTATGTCTTGTCCTGGCCTCCGCACAAGGGGGGATTTATTCCAAGGTAGGTTGCACGAGTAAGAAGTGTAGTTTGGTTCTATGTCCAGTTTTCTTTAGCTTTCTCGCTCGGCGTCAAGACATCTTTTACCAAACAGTGGTGCGTATGACTAGGTACTGCAGGACCGTTGAATGTATAGGCGTATATCTTATGGACCTGAGATGTTTACGACAACTAATGGCATCTAGCCTTGGGAAGGATACATGTTTATGCCACTTATTGGGCCTCTCGCCTGCAATATGTCCACGACACAGACCAAGGATTCCATATCATGTTAGTGAAATGAAGGTGTCTCTTAATTACGCCATTCAATACCTACCACTGCCTCTACTTGCCACGCCTAGACCCACGGCGTAGTCAGTATGAATGTGGAGTTGTGTGCCAGGTCTAAATACAACGTCTAGGTACGGAGCTGCTGTGCCGCGTCATATTGCCTGGTAAGGGGGCCGTGACTGGGATACCCCTCGTGCTAGGTGCGAGGTCTTTGAGGATAAAAAGAGGATAAAAGCCAGCGACTTAGTAGAGCATGTAGGGATATCTACACAGCACTACGACTGCTGTGTACCTACAAACATGACCTTAATCCCTCCTTTCCCTGGCGGCCCCTTTTCAACTCCCGTATCTCTTCCCGGCCAAAGAACCTCCGGCTTCCGTAAATTCCTTGTATTTTCCAAAAGCACTGTTTCTTTCACAGCCTGCTCCAGATCCAGGCCGTCGAGTACCATGCACTCTTCCGTGCGAGGCAGACAATCTGCGCCCCCGCCAACGACGCTTGCGCATTGAGGGGGCGGGTCTTTGAGACGGAGGCTTGAACGTCGAACCAGATTGCCTCGGCTTGCGACGGCGGCTGCTTTGATTGTGCTCGCTGTGGGTGTGGAAGGCATGGTGAACTGAAAGCTACGTATGTATAGGATGCGGAAGGTTGGTTGATTCGCTCCATGAGGTCTGCCCTATCCGTTCATACATGGTGCAAGACACTAGAGCGTGCTGCCATGTAACTAGTCAGCCAGGTAAGCCCCACTATGCGGAATCCCCCTCTACCTAGACGCGCACATGCCTGCCAAGCTCCTCCCCCTGATTTTTGTTAAATGGCCCAAGTTAGGTGGCTTGGAAATGACGCTCTTGGAAGGAGTGGGATGCACTGAAAGGGGGCGATTAGGACCTTGAGATCTGTGCGTGACGAGGAGAGGCACGCTTTATATGTTATTGGTCTTGGTTTCCTTTTACAAGGATACTTGGCAGCACACACCTCTAGATCCCAGAGGTCGCAGTGATGGAGATAATGACGGAATGTAGAGCAACCGTGCATGGCTATAGTTACACAGAGCGCCCAAGAAAAATACCCTTTGGCTTTTCTACACAAATAAGCTGCCCTTGCTTGGACCTGCCTGGCTTCGATTGATTTCAGCTCCATCAGAATTTCAGCGGGGCGCTTCCAGCTTGCAGCAGCGAGGAGGGCTTGTGAGCTGAAACCAGATTGTGGGATCTGAGCTAGTCTCCTAGGTATAGGGTATGTCATTGCGACTGGAAGCGTTCGTTCTGGATCCAGGTGCAGGACATTGTAGGATCTCCCTCAAGAAAGCGTCCCAGCTTGGATGTGCAAAAAGATATCCATGATCGTATCGTGAGGGCTGCTAGCTACAGCCTGAAATTGACTTTCATGGCGCCAGATACCTTCCCTCCCATCGACCTCGCAAGCTCCTCCGCAACAGCCAGTGTCCTCTCCTCGCTCAGCCTTCTCCCAATCACTTGCACAGCGACAGGGGCCCCGTGGTACGCATCTGGGTCGTATTCCTCCTGCACAGCCTTATCTAGCTCACTCACGGGTACATGTGTCTGGTTCCTAGCATCTATGCCAGCGTCGGCAAATGTCACCGGAACCACAACGCTCGTGAAGTCTAATAAGTTGATAAGGAATGTGTACCCATAGTACATAAACCGCCCATGCCGAACCGCAGCTGTAGGGGCAACAGGCGCGATGATTGCGTCGAGCTCGCTATCCAGTTGTTCCTCGGCCTCGCGCCATCTGTCTAGATACTCATTCTGGTAGGCCCATTTCTCTGTTTGGATGTCCCACATTTCGTTTATGCCAATTGGCTTGGCATGTGGGTTTATTAGGGGCTGGATGTTTGGTATGACGGGCTCGCCAGATGCGTTGATGTCGCGAAGGACATCCTTGCTCGCGTCTGCCGCCCAGATTCTCTTCATCAGCTCGCAGCCATGTTGGTGGTTGTACGGTGTCCATGGCACGACCTTGTGGCCGCTATCCCGTAGCGAATTGACGGCCATTTCGATGCCGCGTAGTACGGGGGGGTGTGGAAGGACCTTGCATCGTTAGATCTCTTAACAGCGGTGACGGGCGAGTGGACGTACATTGCCATCGAAGTCATAGACTCCGACTGTGAGTCCACCACTCCGTATTTTCGCTTTCACCACATCCGTCTCATGTTGCCTCCAGGGCATAGCGATAACCTTGGAGTCAAACTTCCACGGCTGCTGCTCAAGCACGGCCTTTACGAACAAACCAAGGTCTAAGACGGTCAGTGTTGGCAACAATAAAGTGAAAGAGACGACATGTACCTTCAACGGAATGCCCAATTGGCCCAACAACACTATGAACGGTCTCCAGCCCCTCCATACTATTCGCCATCCTCGCATACGGCATCCGCCCATGGCTGGGCCTCAGCCCGTATAAAGAATTGAACGCCGCCGGAACCCTAATTGACCCTCCGATATCTGTCCCCACGCCGAGCGCGCTCCCGCGCATTGCCAGCAGGGCGCCCTCGCCGCCGGAACTCCCGCCACACGACCAATTCCGGTTCCGGGGGTTTGTGGTCGTCCCGATAATGTTGTTGACGGTTTCACAGACAAGGAGCGTTTGTGGGACACTGCTCTTTACATAGAAGACCGCGCCGGCCTTGCGGAGGAGGTGGGTAAGTACCGAGTCTTCTTTGTCATATTTGCCCAGGAATGAGACGTAGCCCATGGATGTTTCGTAGCCCTCCATCTTGTTAGTGACCTCGTTTACATTCCGGGAGGTGACATTTAACCTTGACTCGAAGCTGGTCTTTGAGCGAGACAGGTAAACCGTGCAGAGGGCCAACGGGCGTGCCGTGCTTTGAATAATACTTGTCCAGCTCTTCCGCCTGAGAAAGTGCGGCTTCGGGGAAGAATTCATGGACACAATTCGTCTGTCAGACATTAGCCCGGCGATACATTCCACGATGTGGAACAGACAGCGTACCAATTGCTGCGCAATCGCTGCGCGCTTGCAAAATGCCAGTGTCACTTCGACCGCAGACAGAGTCCCGCTGGCGAGGTTCAAAACAAGCTGCGTAGCGGATAGCTCGGTGATCTTCAACTCGCGCTCAGAGAGAATCTCGGCCGTCCTGGAGTAGTTAATGACAGAGTCATCAGTTGGAACCTCCTGTATCCTCCATTGCCGAGGAATAGTCTTTGCAAGACGCTCTCTCTTGTCGGCGGCGAGTTGTTCCCAGCTTGAAGACATTGTGGGCTGAACAATGAATATGGAACAGGAATACACCCAGAACAAAGAAATCCATCCATGCCATTCTTTAAAGAATTTACGATGTCCCTTGACCCCTCATCTGTTTGTTCTCTTTTCCAACAAAGAAAGGGCCCAAGCTGCGTCCTTGATTGGCTGGTCTCGCCAAGCGTAGCTAATCTCACTGCTAACGTGCGCCGAACCGGAGTGACACTGTGATAATGCAGGCCATCTTGCATGGCGTACGTGCTGAGTGTCTACGAGGGCAATTACTGGCGACTCGGCCAATCATCAAGAAGAGTGTCTAGAGTGACAGGGGTAGCAGGGCCTGAAATAGACGGGAGTAAAATCGCTATGCGTCGCCTACAGCCCGGGCTTTTATCATGTAGAACTTGTATCTGGCTCAGCGGAACGCATCTGAATCTGGTAAAATTCACTACAGCTGTTGATATTAATACAGGCGATGGTTTTAATCATTTCATTAACAAGCTGCTTACAATACTCCTGAGTACCTTATTGCTGGCACTTGAAGTGCCCAGCAATTCGCCTCAAGTATCTCCCAATTCCGCTGGCCATTGGTTTGCCCAGTGTACTGATGTGCAGCATCTCCCGTTTCCGCTCTGCCTCTAATGGGAACTCGTTTCTTGGCGTTCGAGAACCGAGTTGAAGGTCCCTTACTCGTCTAGATGGTGTAGGGCTGGGCTTGTTGTCAAGACAGCGTAGCAGTAGGAGCAGCTGACCGAGTATTGAAGACAGACAGAGAATCCTAGAATGGCCTCAACAGTAGGGAGCGGTTGATCTTACGTTGGGTATATCGGTGTGTGGTCAAATATGCGGCGTGCGTGCGTAGACCAGCAGTTCGACCGCAAGTGTCGCGTTTAGCCAAAGACAATATATGCTCTTAGACAGCTTGTACAACGCCAGGCTCTAACTTCATAATTCAACCACAGGCATATTCCTAGCAAATGGCCCAAGTAGGATCCTACATGAATGGATAAGGAAGTGCAAGAACTACGCCACAGAATCATCGAGCCTCAAAAAGCACAGTCGCCCCGTTTGGGAGCCCAGCATGATCGTGTTCCCGCGCACTGCGAACTTACGACCCTGTCTCATCAAGCTGGTCAACCTGTACTCAAGCGGAAGCCACAGCACTCTTCTGGTCCCTTTGGTAATCCATTGCCGCTCAACCGCGAAATGTAGAGCGGCGTGCCACGGTGCGGTGTACCATGGCTCCAAATTGAACGAGCCGAAAGCGGTGCACAGGGTTTGACCGTCTTTAGAGAACTTGAAGCCCGTGGCGTCTTTTTCAGGGGTTTGGACGTGGACTACGCGTCTGGTGGCAATTTCCCAAATCCTGAGGGTGTCCGGATAGGCGAATGTGGCAATAAAGTTGCCATCTGAGGAGATGGCGACACCGTGTTGTATCTCATCCCCAGCTAGCGTTGCTTGTAAGCTCCCTGTTCTGGCATTCCAAATCTTCACGGTTGCGTCCCGAGACGCCGATACCAGAACGCTGCCGTCTATGGACACTGCCAGGCATGTTACCACTGCGGCATGGCCGGTAAAGGACCTTTCTAATATCCCCGTTTCTGTGTTCCAGCGATTAATCACCAACTCGTTAGAAATGGATGCAAACATCGAACAGCTATCTGGGGAAAGCACAATCTTGCCGTCAATCCACCCCGAAGCATTCGCAGTCGGTACCGTTATTCGCAGAGTGCCACTAGGCACGGCCCACAAATTGAACGGTGATTTGGCGGATCCTGGGATCACGGCAAGCAGGTGGTTATCTCGAGAGAATACAAGCTCCCTCATATCCGTTGACTGCCCATGGATAGTCTTGAGGAGTGAGCCAGTCCTTGCATCCCAGAGGTTGAGTGTATTGTCCCTGTCGCCTGAGGCCGCCAGGGTACCATCTGGAGAGATCGAAAAAACTTCAATCTTGCTCCTGTGACCAACTTGGGTATCTTGCTGGTTTCGGCCGCCCCAAGCCATTGGATCCCACAACTTGATCACACGGTCCACGGAGCTGGATGCCATGATTCTGCCACTCGAAACAAATGCCATGGTGTGGACTGCATCATGGTGTGCTTGAAAAGTCGCGCTCAAGTTTCCTGTTTGTGTATCCCATACTGTGACTGTCCCGTCCCAAGAACCAGATAATAATTTGCCTCCACATGGAGAATGTGCCAGCGTAATGACGGGGTTGTCGTGGCCTTCGAAGGAATGTTTCAACGTCCCTTGCTCTGCGTCCCAGATCTTGACTGACCCGCCAGCGTAGCACGAGGCCACGCGAATGCCATCCGGGAAAAAAAGAACATGGCCAACCTCGCCCTCGTGACCCGTCAAAGTGTGCATCAGGGAGCCTGTCTCAGAGTCCCAGAGCTTTAGAGTGTGATCTGTGGAGCCGGACACGAGAAATGAGCCCTTTGGAGAAAACGCCGCGGACATGACCTCACCCGTGTGTCCGCGAAGCGTGTGTAGCAATTCCCCTGTTTGGGTATCACAGAGCGCAATTGTTTTGTCCCAGGAACAGGATGCCAGGATCTTCCCATTTGGTGAGAAGATCAGGTCCTGAACAATACGGGTGTGAGAGAACCTATGTTTAAGAGACCCCGTGAGAGTATCACAAGTAATCACTCGCCCCTCTCCAAAGCCCGCCGCAACCAAGTCTCCATCTGGAGAGAACGTTACCTTGGTAACGCCACTGTCGTAGTTGCTTGAATGCTGCAGAGTACCCGCTGTGCCATCCCAGGTACTGAATGTACCCTGTAGAGTGCCCGAAGCTAGTAGAGTATTGCCAGAGATGTCCATAGTTGTGAACTCTCCCTCCTGGGGTTCTATCATTTGCTGGAGACGCCCGGTACTCGCGTTCCAAAGCCTTATTTGCTTCGAGCAAGCGGAAGCAAGGAGTGCTGCATCACGAGAAAATACTACGTGCACGATTCCCGATGGATGACCCTCGAGCGTCTGCAATTCTGCCCCCCAGTACTGCTCTGGGTCCCGGACACTCGTGATCCAGGTGGGCATCTCGTTCCCAAACGTCTTCCTCACAAAGCTCTCGGTTGGAGCAAAGAGGAGCCCGGAGCAGTACAGCTGAAGGGGCGCCTGCTCAAGCATCTGCAGACCTTTCAGAACGAAACGCTTCGCATCTGCAAGCAAGTTCTTTTCTTGGGGACCAAGGTCATTCTGGGGAAATACCTAGGTGTGAGTCTCATCCGAACAACTTCTGGCAGAGCGGGGAAAGGGCCTTACCTGGAAATAGGATTCTAATGCGCCGAGCATTTCCACACCGTCCGCTACACACCCTAAGAGGCTCAAAGCTTCTACCCAATGGAGGAAGTGTATGTTCAGGAAGGATAGGACGCCTTTCATTCTCTTGCTGGGCGCGTCGCTCCTCACGAGATGAGGGACCCAGAACCGGCAAGCGTACCGTAACTCGGGTGAAAGGTGTGTTTCGAGTGCGGAAGGGCCAATGTCCGCTCGCTCGATTGCGTAGTCGGGCAGTTGGCATATGTTTCTCTTGAGGCAGTCCATGACCTTGATGCAATGGTCGGCAATCCGGCCATGCGTCTCCTGTTCATTTACCCAAAACCGGTGTCCCTCCGCTTCAGGAGCGCTGACCAGGAAGTCTCGAAAGGACAGATGCAACGGACGGATCGGCAGTAGGGGATCAACTGGTATGCTGAGGACGGAATGTAGTAATTTCAACCGGGTGCGTATACCTCCTTCCATTTCAGTAACAGTTTGCCCCGGCGTGCAGAGAAGGGCGGAGAGGGAGCGCAGGGACAGAGGCGTTTCCAGAAGAATAATGACGCCAACAATATGCTGAAACTCGTGCAGAATTTGCGCCGATTCGGTGGGGTCGGCTCCAGCAACAAGTTGATCAAGAACCGGGAGATATGTCTTTCCCATCCTGCTGGCGTACCTGCTCTGGCCACGGAGAAGCTCCACGAGCCGTCTTTCTGGATCGAACTGTATCGCTCCGATGAAACGGCAGAAGGTAGCTGCTGAGATGAACAACGGGCATGAGATTTCTGCAAGTGCTTTCAAGTTTCCTTCGCCTGGCCAGTCTGCGTGGATCGAGTTCTCCTCTCGAATCTGACCAAGTTTGTGTCTCAAGTATATCTCGATGTCTCCCTTGACCACGCCACTTTTGATTTCATGGAGGACAAAATCCTTGTGGGCAGCACTGGGCATCAATCGGAAACCTGGCTGGATTGGATGCTCTGGTCGGCTGGTTAAGAATATTTTGACTCGCACGGTTTTGATGCTTTGGAATTCTGGCAGGAGACTGAGTATGCGACGCACGTCATTCTGCCCGTCACATTCATCCAACGCATCGATAACAATGACGACAATCCTCGTTGGGACCTTTTGTACGCTGGTCACCTCGTTCAAGGGCTCGATGAGCAGCTTTTTAAACTGATCTTGAAGCAACCCGGTGCACATGTTGAATTCCTTTTCGATTGCCTGCTTCACTCGAGGAATCATGTCCGGAAGATGGTGGACTAGCTGGTGCACGATAGTGCTGAACAGCTTCTTTGCGTTACCGCGGTCGCTCTCACCTCTCTTGAAGAAGAAGCTGGCTCCGAGCATACCATGCTCTTTGAGATTCCGAGCTACTGTTCGAGAAATCGTCGACTTGCCTGTCCCGGCCATACCGTTCAACCAGAAAATAGACCCGGTGCTTTGGACAGACAATCCCCAGTTCATGATCTGGTGGAGAAGATCTTCCCTGGTGCCGGGCAGACACTCAAATTCGTCATCATCCAGCGTGGAATTGACAGAATCAAACGAGGCATATTGTGCCACGGGAAGTTTGGACAGGACGTGATCATCTTGAATGGCGTTGACTGGCGCCACGAGATCATCCAATCGCCTCACTAGAGCCTCTGCTTCCGCCCTATGAGATAATTGCTGATCGAGTTGGTTCCACCGGTGAAAGATCCCCTCCTCCCTTTCTATCGTCTCGCGAAGGACTCGAAGTTGCTGTTCCGTCGATGGGGTCGCTATGGAGGAAATCTGCGCTGCAGAGAACGACTCCTGAGCAGAACGAGCCTCTGCCGTGTATTGTAGGACCGCCTTGTACACGCGAACAATCGCGTTCTCAGCACCATTCCGAGTGTCGACATTGTAGTGCGCAAGGTCTTTCTCGATCAGGGCATATCGTGCGAGGATATCGGCGAGGAACCCGGCGGATTCGAACAGGTCGACCTGCAGGTCATGGTAGTTCTTGACCATCTGGATCATCTAGCTTCGAATTAGTCATATCTAGCAGTCCCAAAGTTGCCGGTATACGTACCAATAGTCCTTGCGAAACGAGCCTCCACACTTTTGTCGCAAGACCAGTGGGGTCAAGTGCTGTCGCTGTGGTCACCAGGTCTCGATAGGACAAGACACCATTGAGAATCCTGATGGAACTATCGCGAACGCTGATCTGCCGGCCATCAGACCTCTTGATGACGAGCCGCTTCTCTTGCGATATCTTGTATTGTTGCTCGCTTGTTTCGATGACGCGATCGAGTATGTCCGTGATTTCAGCTTGGTCCTTGGCCTCGGCGTGCTTGGAGGGCTGGCCGTGTGGCTCGTCTTTGAGAAGAATCTCTCGCTCTCGGTCGCTCAACTCGGCGTAGGCTGCTGCCCAGAGATCTTTCGGCTCCTCCTCTCGATGGGGTTTTAATTCATCCTTTGTATCACTTTGTGCTTGACTTTCGCGTTCATTTTGTGCTTCACTCTTCGGCTCACACTTCGATGCACTGTTAGGTTCGACTTTCAGGTCGCCTTTCAGGTCGCTTTTCGCCTCATTTTCCATTTCACTCTGTGCTTTATTTTGTGGCCCATCTTCCTGCGCACTCTGTTGCTGATCTCGCAGGTCACTTGGCGGCTGAATCTGTGCCTCGCCTGTAGACTGCGCCGACGGTGCTCCATTGTGCCCCTTCCCTGCTTTGGCTGCAGGGGCAATTCGAGGAGGGTCAGCTGTGGCATCGCCTTTTCGTCTGCGTTTCTCCTTTCGCGACAATCGCCGCCAGTTTCGTTGGAAACATCCCATAAGTTCGGTTCGGTTCGATGGACTGGATTTCGATTGAATCTTGAGAGGGATAGCTTGGGAACAGAGAATAGTTGGGAGCTCGGTCGATTACGCGCCCTCGGTCACGGAATCTGACCCCGGCTCTTACATGCATGAGTCTCAGGTGACCTTGTGGTTGGCGGAGCAGAGGGGGGAAACTGGCAAACACCTTCCGTGTCTTGAGTGAGGGAAAGGACCAAGTTATATAACAACAAATAACCCCTGTATATACTGCAGCTTTGATTACCGTCCCAGCGCCAGATTCGAGTCCTCGTGAGATCCTCTTTAGCGGGACGATGCTGCTCGAGAAACCAAGGCTTCTGGTCTCTAGAAGGAGAGCGTGGGCTTATGAAAAAAGCAAAGTGCAGGCGCGAAAAGTGCACTCATCGATTGGCCCTGGATCCCGGCCACACGCAGCTCGTCGAGCCGTGCCAGCACAGCTGCCTCGAGTTGGCGCTGTTTTGGTTGCCTCTCAATTTTCAGACTCTGAATTGACATGTCCAACGACATATTTTACGACTTGCATGCCTAGATCAGGTGCGGGAAGATATCTACACAGGTTCTCGTGGGTCAAGCGCAGCTATATATCTTAAGAAAGGATTAACAGTCGTGATGTCATTTAATAAATTATCAAGGGCAGCGATAGTCTTCTAGGAGAGCTAGTAATGAACGCTTCCTCCATTATTCCGTCAAGACATCCTGTGTGCCCCGATCATCGCTCACAGCGCCTTCATCAGTCCTTCATGCTTAACCACCCAGCTCCCATCTTGTGGGAATCCGGGGGCGTGTCCATCGGATCCTGCCCACCCAGCGGCCATATACGCCACTAAACGTACAGTCAGAACAGACTAGGTGCTGTAGTGAGAAGAGGAGAAAATCGTTATACGTACCTGCATAGAGAAAGCCCGCGTTTCCTGGCATGAATGGGGGTGGCGTCCCGCCTAACCACAGAGTCAGCATCCAGTACACACCTACTGTATATAGAGTTCCATATCCAAAGGCACCCAGGATTCGAGGGGACATACCATCTCCACCACGGATCGCAAAGCCTACACACATAATTAGCAAAAATACAACAACACTTCCTCTACAGCTGAGCTATGTATGAGCCTTAAGAAAAGACCTGGAGCAAACATACCCGCATCGTCAAATTTCCACCAGTCAAACGCCGTAAGGTGATAAACAGCGCGATCCGGGTCCCCAATCCTCGCGGAATTGATGGCCAGCACAGGCCGTCCCCATCCTCGAATATCTTCATCGGGCCATATTTCCCAGATCTTGTCTGCCGTATTCTTGGCGACGACGGGGTCGACGGCCGGCGTATCGGGGAGGATCCCCTGCAGCATGATCAAGCTGCGTGGGTCATCTGTTAGGCTGTAGTCTGACCACCAGGATGAGTTGAGACCGTCGTAGACGGCGTAGAGGCCGTCAACTTGTGGGACGGGGGCGAGGTGCTGAGAGACGGTGATCCAGGTCCCTGGTACGGGGCGGTGCAGGCGTTTGCGCCAGGTGATGGCTTTTTCGAGGGCGTAGTGCCAGTACGCGGTCTGGAGTGGAGGTTAGTTCAGTGACGGGATGAATGGATGGGAGGCAGACCTCATAGGCTAGATTGCGTGTTTCGGCTGGCGGGGTGTTTTCGGTTACGCCGTAGGATCTACAATAAATTAGAATTGCGCCACGAAGTGGTCTGGGAGACGCACGGTGGCCCTAGATCGTAGTATCCCGAGCTCTCATTTTTCCAAGCGTACGACGCTAGGTAGTCCGCCGTTGCAGTCAGGACTTTATCCCATTTCTCCAATGTACGTCTGGTAGGAGATGCCTGGTAGGCGAGCTCGGCGAGATACATGGGGTGTGGCTATGATTGATGTCAGTACTTATATTAGAACGCGACCCCGAGTGTATGATGTGTGAATCACCTGCTGCCAAAGCAAATACCCGTTGATTCCACCAGGGGAGCTGACGCCCGTGTTGATTTCCGTCATCTTCGGCCACCTAGGGCGTGTGTTAGTCGTACGAAATTTAATTATGGCCTGAGGTAACTTACCTAGCCCCCTCCCACCCCATCTTCCTCGCCCGCTCGAGCGAAGAGGGGAGCAGGGTCTCGTAAAGCGCGGGAAAGATCCGATCGAAGAACTCCTGACGACCCCATGTCGCCCAGTGCGCATTGTGCCATATCAGCATTTCCATATGGAACTTGCCTGGAAATATCAAGTTAGACGTCGAACTACCTGCAGCCATCCATGCGATGGATGTGAAGGAAGTATTGATGACATACCATACCACCCATTATTCATTAGCCCGCTCTCCTGCGGCGACTGGCCAGTGGCTGCACTATTCACTCGGACGTGGTACTGCGAGAGGATAATTCGGCGCTGGAGCTCCTCGGCCGCCGGGTTCGAGGATTCAGTAAGGTCAACGAAGCCGCCGTTCTTCCAGTATTTGTGCCAGCCGGCCGTGTTTCGACGTTGAACTACAGATGGCGTTGCGGGGATCTGGCGTTCCGGTGAGAAGTGCGCCGTGAAGGTGAGGCTGGTTGCGGCGCGGCGTGGGCTCAGCATGTAGCGGTGTTTTGCTATACCAGTGCTGTTCTTTGCTTTGGAGAGCTGGAGGCCGGACTTGGACGGCCAGCGAAGATTGACGAAATAGTTTGTCTCCTGTAGCTCGTGGTAAATATGTGCGGTATCGCTTCTCGACGAGGGGACAATTGACGTGGTGTGATTATCCGGGAAATCGTATACACCGACGAAGACCTCATACTTGTACTTGGTCGAATGGATAGGTGGATATGGGAAGTCAAGTGTAACCGTCAAATCCCCAGACTCGATAAGATCAGACTTCACACTAAATGCAACAGTGTCGGAATCAAAGTCGCCTTGCGTCACCACTTCTACCTGCCTGCCATTCACTTTGAATGTCGACGTGATGATTCCATTCCAGACATCGAGCTCTTGTTTCGGTTCTGAAATTTGCGACGCCGATAGGTATTCACCGCGATAGCTCAATCCTATCCGACCGAGATTGATCCGGTTGGGATTCCCGATGAGCCACTGCGAGACTTCGGGGAGATCGGGGTCGGGGATGTCGTATGACACGTTGCGGCCGTGGGTCAGTTTTGGTACGCCCGTATAGTCGCTGAGCTCTTCACTGCATGCCGGTTCAGCCTTTGGCAGATCTAACTAGCGTTGCTGAGAACCTACCCATTAGTCGGCAGGGAGTCATTGTGCCACGCCCAGCTCGACATGGTGTTGAACGGAAGGAAGGACTGATTGTGTCAGCACGTATCAGACTCAGCCTGCTGGAGTAGCGCTTACTTGCATGCCCGTATTGTCAACACTAAACGCAAAGTCCCCGTTTCCGACCTGGAGAGGGGTGGTTTCATTGTCGATAAGGTTCGTGCGGACAACATTGTACTTTGACACAATTGCTTCCCTACAGAATCAGAAAGGTTCCCTTGATGTAAACGGTACATTCATACCTATCAATGCGCCCCAGCGCCAAAGACGGCAGGAGGCAGGCCCAGAGATACCTCGGAGAAAACATCTTCAAGAGACCCTGGAAATGACACTGTGGAGAACAATCATGGGGGACAGGGATGGGTCCCTTTTATCCCGCCTCGGGGTAATCGTGCCCGATATCCTGGGGTAGAGTCTTATCTCATCTGAAACTAGCCGCTGGCGATCCCCCAGTTTATGCACCAATCGCCGGTATCAACCCCGCGCTTCTCCAAATATCCGTCATTCGATCCTGCGAGATCAGGTATTTAGGCTAGAATTGACCAAAGAGAAAAGGGCTGTGCACATACGTTGTACTAAGTACTAGTAGTACCGAGAATTTGCAAAGCAGGTTTCGCATTACGCCAGGCACTGACCCCAGTTGCTGCACTAACACTTACATTAGTCCAAAAGTCGATCGATATACAGGCGATGTCATGTCACATGCAACAATATATCACGGGCTCATGAAATGCTCGAGGTTCGTACAGTATGGGAAACCCAGACTATGTAGACCCAACCGCGCCTAACAGACAATCACCACCGCAGTCCCCAGCCCCTCTACAGACGCAATCATCAACGCACATTTAAAGCAGCAGCTCCCCCCCCGAGAGGGCTTCCAAACAACCGCATTGCGCCCCACATGGCAACACCAAGCCCGTGCAAACACCTCGCTCTCCGGCCCTGCCCTCGCATCTATAACAAGCGTCCCTGGACAACCACTAGCCTGGTGGCCTCCACCTGCCTCCACCTGCGGCAGGTCCTCCACGCGAGAGATTACGAATGTGTACAGGCTAGCCTTGTCTGGGGATACGCGGTGTGTGCCTTGGCACGGCGGCGCGGCGATGAAGACGCTGTTTGTGTTTAGGCGGAGTGGGATAGCGGTTCCGGTGCGCGAGAGGTGGAAGTCGATGGCGACACTGTAGAGTGGTGCCTGGTCGCTGCTTGCTTCAGCGTTGGAGTCCGGATCGCGGGCTTTGGAGAGAGTCATGGTTTGAAGGGAGACTGAGACTGGATCCCTGGTGCAGGACAGGGGTGCAGAGAGCTCTGGCGGAGTTGTGAATGGCGGCCAGCCGCTTTTGTCCCCCTGGTCCGACGCGCGGTCCTCGTCTTCTAAATCGAACCCATCAAAGGTCGGCGGGCGCGCCGCTACTGACACCAGCAGGCCAAAGGTCGATGCCGGCAGGGGCTCCTCGGACGCTGGACACGGCCCAACCCAGCCACCCAAACAACGGACCCGAAACCGCTGCTGCTCCGGCTCCGTGGGTTCAAGGAGCGACAGAGGAGCCAACACCTTCCCAACGACCGAGCGCGCATGCCAATACGACGCCTGCGGGAACACAAGGCCGTAGTTCCCCTGGCGGGCATTGACAACGCGCGTAGGGGGATGCGGGCTCAGCGTTCGGGAAAGAGTGTAAACGGGCCCGATCAGGCGCAGCGGGTAAGTGGCCCCTGGGAGTATGAACCCGGCCACCCAGTCCATGAGCGAGATGTCGAACGTGGCATTATCTTCGTGGAGCGGGGCAACGGCGTCGTGGATCTCATGCCCAAATGGCCACTGCATTTCGTCGACGAATGTGAGGAGGCCGTCTAGTTGCTGGTTAAGCACGCTGGGGGAGATCCTGTACCCGCCGCCACCACCACCACCACCGGCGGCGGGCTCCGTGAGCATGTGGCGCGCCCACCGGTCTGCGGCGATCATGTCGAAGATGACGCTGAGCGTGATTCCCCCGTACCAGGGTCGGGTGCGATTGTGACTGTCGCGCTGGATGCGGAGGGTTGCTTCGCGGGCTAGCAGGATCTGCTTCATGAAGTCAACAAACGCGTAGGAAGGGGATGGGTCGAGTTGCTCGTGATACGCGAGGGGTGTGATGCTGCGGTGGATGTCGAGGCTGGGCACCGCGGACGTGCTCATTGCGGCGAGGAGGTCGGTGATTTGGTGCCGGAGCTTGTATTGCTCCTTGGGGTCGAGCCATGCGTACCTGGGCAATGACGGATGCAGGAGTTAGCATACATACATAGTCTAGCGAGGAGTGGCCAGTTGGGCGAAAAGCATACTCGCTCGGACCGACAAGCTCGCGCACAGCGTCAAAGCCCTTTCTCTCAGTAAAGTCGTCTCCAAGACCATGGAGGAGTGCGGCAAACCTCTGGTCGATAAAGGATCCCTGGAGCGGCTTTGTCTGCGAACGAAGCCATGCGTATGGGGGCGTCTCGCTGGAGCCTGCGTTGGCCTTGTGCTTCAACCATAATGTGACGTCTCGACCGTAACCGACGAGGGAGACCGATCCGGGCGACCACCCGGCGTATCTGCTGTCCGCATCGATATCAATCTCAAGTAGTGGCTCTGCAATCTCCGAGAGATCACTAGGGACAAACTGCGTGGCTAGGTGCATTGGTCAGCCGTTAGATCCCTTCACAGGCAGAGGCAGAGAGAAACATGCTCACCAAAGGCAGGATGCCGTACTGGCTGCACTTCAGACAGCCCTTCGGCGTCATGCACACCCAGAAGGTAACAGCTGCAGGCTACTGAGTTGGGCTTGTAGTAGCCCTTGTGTATGGCCAGTGCTCCAGTATCATCGTACAAATCGTTGGCCGGTGTGCTCGAAGAACCAGCCACTGCGGTTGCGGCGTCCAGATTCAGAGACGATGTTCCCGCAACGAGTTCCAACTGGTCATCAGCAGCAGCGAGGTTTCCGTTTCCTGTGCTTCTGGTCTCCATGGCGGCGCGGTGTACTTGTCTCCGAACAAAAAAAAAAAAAAGAAAAACATGACACTATGAGCAGCGCAGGCATTTTCTACCCTAGGATATTCGTGCCACGCACCGATGTAGCCCCATGTCATCCCTCGTATTCGGGCGCAGAAGCAAAGCTCAGGACGGCGTGGCAGCGGCACCATCTGCGGTCTTTGGGCACGGGGAGCCGCAATTAATCACGAAGCCCTGGTGGTCTCCAGCGCACTGCGGCAAGAACTCGCGTGCTCAGGGCTCCTTCCTCCTCGCCCCATTCGTATCCATCACGAGGGAGTGCTTGGTTCCGTTCTAGCGCATCGCAACACGATGGAAAGCTGAGCCACTAGTCAGGCGCGACCAGCGCCAGTCCATCTCGAATACGGGGGCTGGCGAGGTGATAAAAGCGGGGGTGAGTCTTGCTTGACCGTCGAGAGAGACCTTCGGAAAGGTTATCAGCCCACCCGGTGCACGAGGTACAAGTTTCCAAGTGTTGATGGGCAGTCTTCCACGAGGAGTTACCACACTCAAACATGCCGCTTCCAATGCAGGTTTCGCTCCCGCTGGCGCTCCAGCTCCGCAGCCCGGTGATTTACAATTTCTTGACAAATCAACACTGGAAGCCTGGAGAGGTAAGCAGATCCATATTCCTACACCCGAGCTGCTAGAACCTTGCCAATACGCATCGTCGTCCGCAGAAATTCGACGACGGCCGCACCCTCAACGACTTCTCCTTCATCGAGCACCACTCCGGCCGCGGCAAAGCCACCGTCCTGTTCGCCTCGATCCTCCGGCCCATATTCAACCATCCGGACTGGTCGCAGCTGCACGCGTTCTTCAGCACACGGTATCCCGAGCGAGAAGAGAGCGATAGCGATAGCGACAGCGACAGCAATGAAGAGAGCGACATCGAAGCCAGCACCCACCCCGAGGCCACCACGCGCACCTTGCACCCCTTCGACGACTCGCACGGCCACCACCACCACAAACCCCGCATCGTGCACTTTCGAACAGACCTCGAGTCAGTGGGTCTTCCAAAGGATCTACCCTCGCTGCTCGCAACAGCCGGACGCACCTCCCGCTCTGGCATGCTCGGCCCAGATCCGCAGCCCGCGGCCATCGGCCCGGCGATTAGTCTGGCCTGCGGGGCAGGCGCATACATGGACCTCGTCTATGCAGGACAGACACCCGGATCATACCACGAGCTGACATCAATCAACGGCACGCTTCACATGTGGGAGAATGGCGCATTCCGCGCGCTCACACCAGCCATCGCAACCGCACACGCGGCGGAAAAGACCGGCGGGCGAGGCCGGTACTGGGCCGAATGGGCCTCTCTGTGGCGCGTGATGGCCGACTGGATCTACGAGCACGACGTGACAGCGCTCCAGCTCGGGTTCCTATCGAGCTACAGCCACAAGTACCGGCTGAGCGAGGAGGAAGACCGGTCGTTCGACCACTTTGGCAAAGTCCCGCGCGCGTTCTTTGAGACAGACGCGATTAGCGCGGCGGATGCGGTTCGCGATGTCTTTGCGCAGCTGGCTGCTGAGCCCGTCAGGTTCCAGGGAATCGAGTGGATGTACTTGGAGATGGATATGGCGGAGAGTGTCCGAGAGGCATTTTATAGGCGGTTTGGGAAGCCGGGGGGTGGTTCGGGTAGTGGGGCGTCGACGGGGTATGCTGGGTTGTTGCGGACGGTTGGGCCGGGGAACACGCTTGTTTATAGCGATGTGAGTCCGGCGGCTTTGAAGACGTGTCCGGCCACGGTTCATGGGGCCGATTGGGAGGAGTGGCTTTTGGGGATCGAGGGGGGGGATGTGGTCATTGTGCACACGATGTTTCAGGCGCTTTGGGCGGTGATTTTGCTGGCGCAGCTGCCCTTGAATATTCGGATTCCAGACCGCGGGACTCAGGTTCCCAAGTACCGGGAACCGACAGATGTGTATTTGTAGGTAGATGAAGCTGGGCTGCGCTATGATGATTATGATGAGGAATATACATCTCAAAGTTAGTATTGGAGGCACAGTACTTGGCGGACCGGGAAATATACTGTACGATATCCTCGGACCCCACGGCGAAACTACACATGTCCATCAATAAAGTGACTTCATTCTCAAATGGCTGCGAATAGGCCACATTCAGGCAAAGTTTATCCCCCTCCAACCAGCAGTTCTACACTGCTGACAGCGCTTGCGGTACTCGACGGCGCTGCCACAGTATCTCGCCACAGTCCTCTCCTGCTTCCCATCCACATTGGTATTCACCCCTGTGAGCCAACTACTCACCTCGTTACTCAAAAGCCCATCACTACATGCAACCACATGTGTCGTCCATTCATCGACCGCAGCCTTGGAGGGCTCGACATACGAGTACCCATTCTCCTCACAGTGTTTCAGCAACTGCATGACAAGCTCCACGGCATGTTCAATGCTCCGTGGGATATTCCCAAACGGCTGGTGGGGGCCAAGGACCATGAACATGTTTGGCATCGACTGTGCAGTAATACCCAGGAATGTTTTGGCTTTGTGGCCGGCCCATACCGCATCGCTGTCGTTGGAGATGAGCGGTCTGTTGTCCTTTCCATGCCACTCGATGTCACTAAAGGCTCCTGTAATTGCGTTGAACCCTGTGGCGCAAATCAAGACATCAAGTTCGTGTTCCTTGCCGTCAGATGTGACGAGACCTCGTTCCGTAGCTCTTTCGAACGGGGTCTCACGAAGATTCACCAGATGCACCTTCGGATCATTATACACCTCGAAATACCCACTTTCCAACGGCACGCCACGCAGTCCAAAGCCATGGTCCTTGGGAATGAGCTGTTCTGCGACGACAGGGTCATGAACTCGGGCGCGGATCTTGTCCGCCATGAAATCGGAGTATAGCCTATTGGCCTCGCGATCAGTGTACGTGTCGCTGAAAACACCGAGCCACTTTCCAAAGCCGGGCTCGGAATAGAGCTTCTCCCAGAGAGCCACACGTTCTTCCTGCGTGACGTCGGCGGACTTGCGAGGGTCTGCTGCGTGAAGGAAGCCTGTTGGGGTTGAAGCACATTGCTTGAAGTTGTTGTCGTAGTTGTCTTTGATTTCTTGCATCTGCGAGGGGGTAATTTCGCTGTTGCGTAGAGGGGCGGACCAGTTTGGCGTTCGCTGGAAGACGGTAAGGGATTGATCGAGGGCACCTTCGCTACCTCGGTGATGGTCTGAATGCCCGTAGCACCAGTACCGATGACACCGATCCGTTTTCCGGAAAGGTCTCGAGATATGTCGAGCGACTTGGGCCATCGGGAGGTGTGGAACAATTCTCCCCTGAAGGCTTGGATCCCAGGAATGGCCGGTAAGGTCGGGGACGATAACACACCCAGACAACTTATAAAAAACCTCGTCCGATACACCTCCCCGACTTCATCTTCAAACCTCCACGCCCGTTCACCCTCCTCCCAATGTGCAGACTCGACCCTCGTATTGAGCTGAATATCACCGCGCAAGCCATGCTTATCACAGACCCGATTAATATACCTAAGCGTCTCCGTCTGCGGCGCAAAGGTCTCCTTCCAGTACCACTCCTGCAGCAACTCCTTATCCCATGAGAACTGGTAAGAGATCGTTTCCGAGTCGAAGCGCGCGCCGGGATATCGGTTCCAGTACCAGGTGCCGCCCACGCCGTCTCCGGCTTCAAGGACCTTGACAATCCATGAGGGGAATTGTTTCCGGATATTGTACAGGCTGTAGATGCCTGATAGGCATGCGCCGATGATGAGGACGTCGTAGGGGCGTTCGATGGAGCCCATTGTGCGGGCAGTTTAACGAGATAAAATGATCACGATTTGTGCCAGTATGTTTGACACTGCCTGGCCGCTTTCTGATACGCCAGGACTTCGGAGACCAATGAAGAAGTTTTGGCAAGTAGAGAAAGTTTCTCCTGTGCTCCAAGTTCTGTGCTCCCATCTGGCTTAGCCACCGGTAGCAGTGAGGTGGGGCGAGAAGATGATGTTCGTCACGCTGGCCCGACAACCCTCGATGATAAGCAGCTCTGGGGAAACCTGCCAGATACTGTTTCGGTTTTAGATCAAACGCGGGGTAAAGGCGCAGGTGGCCAATCATGCGATCACTGGGGCGCAGTCCAGAGACGCCGATATCAGGGGACCCACACACTTCACAGATGCAGCAGGTTTCCCCAGACTCGGCCCACGCAGTCCTGGCTAGCCGTTCCACTTTGTGAAACGCCGATAAGCAAGACGGAAATAGAGTAATCCCCGCACGGGACATGTCGTATGCGTCCCGTCTATATTCGATAAGAAGATGTTGCCTTGATAGCTGGCTTGGTTACTGTTACGTCATTTGGGATTTGGGGTAGGATAGAATCCCTCGAGGAGGGATACTACCACTTTATCTCCTAATTGACATTACGAATGAAGCAGGCCCAACCGGAGCGGGGATACTGCTTATGGTCCATTATCGTGACCACGGCGTCTTAAGGATCCAGGACTCCCAGCTGCACAGTCTCATCAGAGCCCGCAAGACTCGTATTCTCTCCTCATTGCTATCTACTACGCACGATGGATGTTCCTGGCTTCGCATTAATCACTGGCGCAGCGTCAGGCATCGGTCGAGCCTGCGCGCTTGCCTTTGCAGTTGAAGGGGCCGCTGGCGTGGCTCTTCTCGACCTAAACCTCGCCGCACTAACAGCCGTGAAAGATGAAATCGAAGCAATCCTCTCCGCCAGGGGCGCCCCAAACAAATGCCAAATCGAAATCCGCGTCGTAAACGTCGCAAACGAAGACGAAGTCAACACAACGATCCCCGAACTCGCCCGGAAATCCGGCCGCCTCGACTACGTCGTTAACGCCGCCGGCATCGCAATGAAGCATCCTGGCGGCGCCGCGCACGTCGAAACAGCCGACTGGCAGCGCGTCCTCAGTGTCAATCTCACCGGCTCGTTCTTCGTCCTCCGCGCCGCGGCGAAGATCATGCTGCAGCAAGACCCGATCCGCTCGGCCATTGACAGGCGTCCTCTACAGCGTGGGTCCATTGTGAATTTCAGCTCCATCCAGGGCGTCGTGGGTATCGCTGCCTCGACGGCGTATACGGCTTCGAAACATGGCATCTTGGGTCTGACGCGCACTGCGTCGGAGGATTATGCGAAAGTCGGGATCCGCATTAATGCTATTTGTCCCGGGTACACGGAGACGCCGTTGACCAGCCAGCCGGATGTGCTCAAGGTTATGAAGGAGAAGGTTGCGAATAGTGTTCCGATGGAGCGGATGGGGTCTCCGAGGGAGATGCCGATGGTGTGTTGTATTTGGTGGGTGGCCGCAGTTCGTTTGTTACTGGGGCGCCGTTGTTTGTTGATGGGGGGTATACGCAGAGGTGATGTTCAGTTGACGGAGGTGTATAAGTCCAACGAGGAGCCATGTATGTACTTCAATTTACGAGAATTGATGATTGTGGGCAGTCAAGAACTATGGTAGCTTCTTCAAGCCTATCATGCTCATGGTATATGCTTTCTCTCGGGGCAGTGAGACTTATGTTCTGGGGCCTTAAGGTTATATATATCGCATGTTATGTTTTACAGAACCTGGCACAAGTACCAGATCTTCGCTCTGTCCACCAACATGCAGCGGGTTAAGACTAGAAATACAATGAAACATATATTTTCCAATTGCATGAATGAGTCTATATCCAACACACCTAAGCAGCATCTGCCTGCCACGACCCAAGTGGCCAAAGATGACCCGCCATTAAACAGAAAAACATACTGGCCGTGGCTGTCCCCAACCCGGGTAACACAGGCGAGATTGCCAAATACGTAGCCTACTCAGATAGCAACTCGAAATCTGGAAATAAGGTCCTCTCAGCCAGCCACTTGCCCTTAAAACGAAATCTTGCGAAGACGGGTCCGGATCAAGGCGGCGGCACGCGGCACTAGCAGCCTTGTGATATCTAGAGCAAGGAAAAAGTATTTGAAAGAATTGATAAGCCTGACCGGAAATGGAAGCCCGGGGACTGCGAATTTGAGCTGAGGAGAGGATCTCAATGGGGAAGGGCTCCCCGGCACGTGATCGGCCGCGCAAGGGGCGAGAACCGAGAGCCCCCTCACGATACTCGAATCAGGTTATGCTTTCACTCTGATCAGTGGGGCTCGTATGTACTCCGCACTGTCTACTAGGTAGTTACCCCGGACCCGTAATAGCTTGCAAGATAAGGGTGGAGATTACGGGCTTGTTGGCATGTTCACGAGAGATATCATGGAGAGATAGGGGGACGCCCACGACCATTGGACAGCGCCATTGCCCGTGTTTCCTATAAAAGGATGTGAGCGGTAACCTACGCCCCTTGCAGCCCAGATACTCCCATTCCCCTTTCCCTTCCCGTCCTTGACCTCTACAACCGTATCCAACAAGATCCACAACACGCTCAAAGAAGACATGAAGACACAAGGCGATGACATCGAGCCGGGGGAGGCTGCGCCGTACACTCCCTCGCACCATGGAGAGATTCTCCCTGTAAAGGAGAGCAATTACGACCCTGCCTTCGGGGAGGGTGGCCAAGACAGCCCCAATTACCGGAGTGTACGTGCCTGGGAATTCCCTCATCATCAGCACACGCTTAACCAAGTGACAGCTCGGCTTCTTCGGTACCATCGTCTTAATGATGAAGGCACAGATAGGACTCGGCGTTCTTTCAATCCCCTATATCTTCGATTCCGTCGCCATGATACCAGGTGTTTTGCTCATCTGTGCAGTGGCGAGCATCGCGACATGGACGAGCTACATGGTTGGGGTGTTCAAGATGAAGCATCCGGAAGTGTATGGTATTGATGATGCTGGAGGGTTGATGTTTGGAAAGATTGGACGAGAAGTGCTTGGGGCAGCGTTTAGCCTGTGTAAGCACCTTCAACCACCCCTGTCTGATATGGAGGGTGAACGACTAACCACTGAACAGTCATGATATTTGTTTCTGGCTCTGGGATACTGGGCATGTCGATTGGATTGAATGCCATCTCGTCCCATGCAACCTGTACCGCTGTCTTCGTTGTTGTCTGCGCTGCGATCGGCTTTCTCTTCGCTAGCATTCGCACCCTGTCCCGAATCAGCTGGGTAGCCTGGGTTGGATTGGCTTGTATTCTGGTTTCTAGCGAGTACCTCGCAACCGTGCCCCACTATCAGTACTAACGCATCCAGTCCTCATCGTAACGATCAGCGTCGGTATACAGGATCGCCCAGCGTCCGCACCACAAGATGACGACTGGGTGCCAGACTATAAATTGATTGAAAACCCAACATTCGTGCAAGGGGCAACAGCTGTCTCGTCCATAATCTTCGCCTGCTCCGCCACTCCCGCATACTTTGGAATCGCTGCTGAAATGCGCGACCGTCGGTATTTCACCAAATCCCTCATCATTGCCCAGATCGGATCTACCCTCATGTATATCACCATTGGGGTCGTCGTCTACTACTATTGCGGCTCCTACGTCGCTTCACCGGCGTTGGGTTCTGCGGGACCCCTCATCAAGAAGATCGCCTATGGCATCTCACTACCAGGTCTAGCTGCCACCACGACCATATATATCCATGTAAGGAAGTCATGACAGACAGAACGCTCACGCCCCGTGCTGACCCAGAGCAGCTCCCCAGCAAATACGTCTTCGTGCGACTTCTCCGCGGATCAGAACACCTGAGCTCAAACTCCCTGATCCACTGGGCGACATGGCTCGGCTGCACATTCAGCGTCACGCTCATTGCATACCTTATCGCCAGCGGAATTCCATTCTTCGACGGCGTCGTCTCGCTCATTGGGGCTCTTCTCGGAACCTTTCTCGCGTACCAGCCGAGTGGTTGCATGTGGTTCTATGATAATTGGAGCAGGCGTACTGAGCGAAGCTGGAAGTGGTCCGTGATGGCGTGCTGGAGTGCTTTTGTTATTGCTGTTGGGACTTTCATTACGGTTGCGGGCACCTACGCGTCTATTGTTGGGATTATCGAGCTGCTCCGTGAGGATGGCGGGTCGAAGCCCTGGACCTGTGCTGATAATTCGATCTAAGCTGCGGCGTTGGCGTTCCAGTCAGTGGCGGGGCTGTACGCTTTTCGGTTCTTTGTGTATTTCGGATACTCTTGATAGTAGCTACTTTCATAACTTTACATCTTCTCCAGTCGCCAAGTTACAACAAATCCAAGACGCCAAAGCACAACATACGAGGTTCGGTCGAGGAAGCGCCAAGTTCAGCCAACAAGAAGCCTGACTTTGGGGACCTGTGCAACAGAAGCTCGTAATGAAGCATATCAGGCGTTTAAATTACCTGATAGACGTTTACACCAGTCACCCTGATAGAAATTATCTACCCTGTAGGATACTAGGGAGCAGACGCAAGTTTGATAAGCAGGGGCCTGATAAGAACGGTTTTGCCACCGATATAATTCGTGATTCGGAGCCCTTACCCCAACAAAAGACCCACCACAAGGCATAGATACACCAATAATCCTGCTTTGCAGTCCGGATAAGGAGGGGTAAGAGGAAAAGGCAAGTGTCCCCGGAGCTGCCTCCAGCAGAGTGAATCTGGCCCGAGATCTAATATGGCTGCACCATCCTCATGGGATGGTTGCCTCTTTCGTTCCACCATTCACCACTTACTAGGACCTCTATGTAGCGCCTGTACAGCAACCCCATGACATCAGAGCCAACAGTGGAAAGCGGATCAATTCCGATGCGCTCCTTTGGGGGTTGCGATACTGTGAGCCCATTGACCCAGGAAAGCATGCCCTCGGACTAATCGGGGGATACAGTGCAGACGACGGCATGTGAAGTGCGACGAAACCCGCCCATGGTGTCTCCTGTGCCGAAATGCCGGGGTTCCTTGCAGTGGATATGCAACACCCATCATCTTCGATCGTGGGGCCACTGATGCTGCTGGAACTAGTCGGTTCCGGCGAACCATTTCCACCGAGCGCGAGCGCCAGGTCATGAGTCAGTCGCTGACGGAGATGATGCCCCCGCGCCTGGCACTACGACAGCTGGCGGAGCTTGATGAGGAATGTGAGCGCGTGCCGACGGCACATGAAGTACAGGCCCGGCGTGGTCCGTTTGGGGCATTCAGGCTGGGCCGGACACACTCTCCATCGCCTGTCGCTTCGCCTCCTAGTCACTGTTGTGCGTCCCCGAGGCCTACGACGTCCGGTGCTCCTACAACTAGAAATGATAATCTGTTCATCTGTGACCCTATTGCGGGCTACCCCAGTCTCAGCGAGTTACTCTCAATAGATCCAACAGAGCTACTATCATTAGATGCCATACTACTCGATGCGATACTCCCAGTGCCTACCCTATCGCCACCAGACTCCTTGCAACTCGTGGATCCTCCTTCCCTGGAAATGGTGCAGGCTCCCTACCCGTCGAATGCCCCCATTGACATTACAGAGATCGATTGGACATTTGACCCTATACCAGGGCCTAGCCAGCCGAGATTCTCACCCCGCGTCTGTTTCTCGGATCGACCCCAACCACGGTCACCGCTAGCAAGCCCCGTCTCAGCGATTCCTCCAAATACCACTGTTCTTCTGCAGCACTATTCCACGCGGGTACTTGACCTTTTGACCCCGTTCCGCCACACCAAGACCCCGTGGCATGTCATGTTCGTCCCGCAAGCCAAGCGGTGTGTCGCCGCGCTTGCACTGGGTGAGACCGTCGACCACGCAACACTATGCACCTTCTACGCAATTCTCGCAATCAGCGCATTAAGCCTAGGCGGGATATCACAGGCTCCAGTCTGGATCCAGGAGGCAAATATATACGAACAAAGTGCCCGCCAAGAATGCGTTTCAATGCTGAAAAGCGCATATAATATACCCAAACCCGCCAAACACAAATACATACTGATGGCCCTAATCAGCATGATCCAGGTATCACTGTGTCTGAGCCGCTGGACAGACGCAGACTACTACTTCCTCGAGGCAGAGAAATTCATCCGCCTCCGCGGATTAAAGCGCACCAAGTCGCGCAAGGTGCGCCTTCTACACCACTGCTACGTCTTCTGGCGCATGCTGCATGAAAGCACGTACATCGGCGGCCGACCGAGCGGTCATCGCAGACGTGTCCTGCAGGCCATTCAGTCCAGCGAGCTGGCTATTTACAGCCGCGGTAGCCTCAGCTTCAGACTGCCCAAGTGGACGGACCTCGAGACAGAGATGAAGCAAGTCAAGGCACAAGATATCGGCGAGAATGATCTCCACAATGAGCATCCCGGCGCCTGGCCGTCCACGCTGTATCCGGAGGTCTTTGGGATCCACGAGCCCTGGCTCTTCCTCCTGTCACTTATCATTCGTCTTGGCAAGGAGAAAGATGCGGCGGAGCAGAGGGGCAACACCTCAGACGCTCTTCCCCTCGCAGACTTCCTAGCCCGGGCGAAGACAATCGAGAACGTCATCTTTCACCTGCACCGCCAGCAAGAGACAGAACACATCCCTGCCCCGCATGATATGCACCACGACGACCGCCATCCCATCCACACGCTCGCCTACCTCGTGGACGCAGCTCTACACGCCATTCAGATCTTTTTCTACCGCCGCATCTACGATCTGGACGGGTCCCTCCTGCAGCAGAAGGTCCAGTGCGTGCTCGACTGCCTTTCGCGCGGTCTGTCTGTCGGGCCAAGCACGGATACCACAGAAGAACAGGGGAATGGAACAGGGCACGGTCTTGCAGGCTTCGTTTGGCCAGCGTTTATCGCGGCATGCGAAGCTAAGGGACCGGGTATGCAGGCTGCCTATGCCTCGTGGTTTCAGCGCTTTGCTAGCGTAAGCGGGCTGCCGGTATTTCAGAATGTAGGCCGGATCGTCGTGCAGATCTGGAAGGAGAAGGCGAGGGCGGCGGGGAGGAGGATGACTTGGACGGAGCTTATGAAGCGCTCGCAGCAGCTCTCCATTGAGATTACTGTTTGAACAGACGCAGGCATTGCAACCAGATGCTCACAGTAAATAGTGACACCAATGTAGATTCATTTGAGGTTATTTCACCCCGAATCTAGATGGGTTCGCCCGTCCCTCACAAATGGGATTTCTTCGACTCCATTGCCGCTCTTTATATACACTTGCTCTTGGCGATGTGAGCATATAAGGGCTTTCTCTCAGAATCACCGCAAGTATAGCCTCCTCCTACCTCGTCATCTCCACACCCGTAGTACACGCGAAAGCCATCCTGACAATGATTCTACCACCTTCTCCCCCGATACATCCCACCACCACCACCATACCCATACCGAACAGGCCCGAATCCTCCACCACCCATATGCATCCTCCCTGGCATTCCCATTCGTGCCCCGACGGGCACAGCGACTACGGGTGCGCCCCAGCCACCTCCGAACCCTCCACCGAATCCTCCACCGAAGGGGTGAGGGCGTGCACCCATTACCGGGGCGCCCATCATCGGATGGTGGTGTCGTCGCGGGAAGCTGAAGCAGAGGCCCATGATCTGTCTAGGCTAGCGGCGAATTTATGTATTGAGCTGAGATGGGAAGGAGAAAGAGGCGAAGAGATGTATATGGTGAGCGATGTGGATGGGAAACGATTTCTCCAGGAGGCGGAGTTTGTCGAGTAGGATTGGTCTTTGATTCGTTTGTACTGTGCTAAGAATGGGAAGACCATTAATACTGCGAAAAAAAAGTCCTGTCTAGGCTGTTTTTTAAGAGGTCGTGGTTGATTATTTATGCCAACGGGGGGCAAAACTGCGGTGGAAAGTCGTGTCGTCATCCCGCCTGCTCCAGCCGCGAACCAGGACCCTCATCCTGCGACCAAAGGCCGATTGCGGTACAGCAAATCAGTTTACATAGCGGCGGCGGGACAATATTTCTACCAGGAACAGGAGAACCATCGATCATGTCCACGGCGTTGGTCATCAAACCGCCGAATCTACTCCACTGGAAGCGAGACCATCCCAATGAGCCCGAAACAACCTGGCTGTACCCACCGTAGTCACAAGGAAACAGCTAAATTTCATTATGTTCCAGCATAACTATTAGAAATCACTCTATTCTTGGCATAATATAAACAAGGAGGCGGGGATTATTCTAAACCAGTGCATGAGAGATAGTAGACTTGCGCATAAAACACTAGTCCATACTAATTAGCCAAGTTCAAGGTTGCATTTACTAAGAGCAGGGCTATAGATATCTGGATAGGGCCATGAGAATCAATAAAGAGAAACTGGGCATAGACTCTACACAGGTCGTCCCTGGGAGTAAAAGGATGAATCCTGCACGTATTAGTAGTCGCAGTGGCGGTTCCCAGAAGCCGGAGCGAGTCCTGAGATTGGACCACAAACTACGGATCACATGGAGTACAATAGGGCACGTAACTTATTCCTGGCTACTGCCTTATTGCATCGTTTGCAAGGCAGAATGACGAAAGCTGTCACAGGGATGGGCCAAATATACTTCCGTCGTCAGCGCCCGAGTAAAAGCTTAAGCAGAAAAAGTCAAAGGTGAGTCAAGCCCACCTGAGCATCTCCCCGCTTCAACTCTTCCCACAGCACCATCCATCAAGGAGCAGCACACACTAGCAACACCATGGATTCTGTTTCAACTTTTGACGTGGACGGTCGCTTCCTAGAAGTGTGCGGTATCACGAGAAGCAACGACCCGACAAGCCGCACCTGGCCGTACACGCACGAACCGCAGCGCCTCGCCTTCACGACGTCGTTATTGCAGGAATACGCGACAGGCTTCACACCTACCGGCGATGTTGCTGATCTTCCTGTCCAGGTCCGAATCAACGCGATACTCATCATGTCCCTTGCGTTTGCCAAGAAGAAGGTACTCAACCGCGCCAACGCGCAGCAGGTCTCCGCGGCAGAGGACAGGTTGCGGACGTTGTTCTGGGGCCACGAGCAAGCCATCTCGCTACCGGAGCCGGCTTTCAGCGGCTGCGAGATTCGGCGGGCGGCGATACATTATGTTCTGTGGTATGGAGACCCCGGGGAGCTGGAAACAAACCTGGTGGCCATCCGCGTGGACCAGCCGCTCGATGTTACGGGCGATGAAATCAGTTGCTTGTCTGGCCTTGCTGCTACCTGTAAGTCATTACTGGGCCTCACCGCGACCAGTTGACCGTTTTGAGTGGAGAAAATGCTGACCGGACTATAGCGATGGTGCATCACTACCGCAATACACAACCTGTACTGGAAGACACCTACGGAATAGTAACTGACGGGCTGAGATGGGTTTTCTTCCATATCGGGGAAAGGAACAAAGTCTGTGTCCTCCATCATGCTGCCACTAAGGACCGTAAAGCTAACGTCGCGCTAATAGTACTCGTGCTTGAATTTGAATTGGCTCGAGGGTGAAGGACAACAACGAGCTATTGTCGGCGTCATTGGCGAAATCCTGGACCGCGCAGTTACGGCGAAGATGACATGTGTGCAAACAGAACTGAATCGACTGCCGTGGACCCTGGACTGGTCAACTATGGCGAGTACATGGGAAACACCACGGCGTGGCTGTCTGGGTGAATGGGATGAGGACGAGATACTGGTTGACGACTCACCGGGCGATTCACTACATAGTGAATTTGAGGACGACGATGGTCAGTACATCAGCGCCTTCCAGTCTTCCGGTCTCTTCCAAAGCCACAACTCTCTACCCCCCAGATTCCACAACATAACCAGCCATACAGCGCACAGTATACCCTCACTGAGTTCACCTACAGATTCGAACATTCAACCTTCCTTTTCCCTACACGAGACGAATACCGCCACAAACATGGAGTGGATTAACAAGTTGGAGGCCGAGTATAACGAACTGATGAAGCGATTCGAAGCCGGCGGTCGTCTCGGCGACTTCAAAACCAAAATGAACAGCGCATTTAGTCTCGCCCGCACCCAGAGTGAGAAGGAGGCACCAGCGCCAACAAAAGCCGCTCTCCAGAAGAGCAAGGGCTTTGCGGGCTTTGGCAAGAAGGCCAAGCCGGTCGAATCCGTGGCCGTTGGGGATATCAAACTCACGGATGTCATGTCGACATTTAAACTGAGACACGAATCGAGACAGCAGGGTGCCCCCCCGCACTGGAACCTGTCCCCGGCCGAAATGCGAAACGTCTCCCCTCATCTTCGTGAGAAATGCGCATCAACCATAGACATATTGAAAATCCACTAACGGAGTATCTCTAGGTCAAACCCTCGACAACATCCGTCTGGTCTACGGCCAAGCCACGCAGAATGAGGCAGTAATCCGTCTCATCATCAACGCGATCCTTTTGGAAGTTATGGCCACAGTGAAACGACTCGAGCTCGGCCAGTACGGAGCCGAAAAGGGGCAGGGGAAAAGGAGCTCGACCGACTCCACGGCATCCGGAAAGTCGGTCAAATTAGCCTTAGAGACGCCCATCCAGTATGTCTTCAACACCAACAAGGGCAAGAAAAACTTCGGTGGAAGGATGGACTACACCTTGTGGTATGGCCCGCACGAGCAGGCAGAGGCGTACATGGCAGTGGTAGAGGCCAAGTCACCCGGACAGGTGAAGGTGGGGACCTACCAGGCCATATCATATATGGGTAAGGCACTATTCACCCCGTCTACCCGATTGTGAGATGAATGCTGATTTGTCACGGTAGCTTTGATTCAAGACGCACGAAGAGTAGCCGGCCGCGTGGGGACACCACTCTATGGAGTTTCGTCAGATGGTGGGGATTGGGAATTCGTCCGGATGGACGCGAGAGGAAACGTAGGATCCTTACGGAACAAACATCCCGCGTTCAACAGGCTAACTAGTCTAGGTCGACATCGAGAGGGTTAGCTGGGCCTCCAACCAGGAAACGAGGATCATCTCCATCCTCCATAAAATCATCAAGGAGGCTTCACTCCTGACACCTGTGTCGTCTTTGTCTCGCCAGGACTCGGTTCAGGAAAAGGCTGGCCTCACGTTCATGATATAAGGGGGTCCCCCAGCGCCACGCCGCCCATTGGGCTGGACACTCCGTTCTGCTTTTTAATGCTCTCTTTTTTACATCCGCGGAAGCTTCGCTTCACGGCGGTCGGGCGATTTCGTGGTGTTTTTGGCGTTTTGTTTCTCTCTTCTTGCCTACCATATAGGTACTACTACTCTCCTGAGCGAGCAGACTTCGGTCGGTTTGCAGCCACTTATCCACAATTCTGGAGAGGACATATTTGATTTATTGACCTGAACGGTCCTAACATTGAGCAAATAGCGACCAGCCCTACTCTCTGTAGTTATGGAAGCAAACGGGATCCCCACGTAGGCTTTGAGACGTAATGTCCTGCTGGGGACCTAATCAACAATATGAAGTTTCAACGCACACAATACCAGTGAATGCCCTCCCATCCTCCTGACACAGAATCGTCTTACGCTTACCATCACGATCACAGCAGTAAATACCCCCGCCCAGGTCCGCCAGGAAGATATCCCCCGACACGCGATCAATACTCAACCCAATAGCCTCATGGAGACCGCGAACCACAATCTCGGGCTTCCCCTGTGGCTGCCCGTCTGCATCCAGCCTCACTCGGTAAAGGGAATTCCCGAACGGCAGTTCCCCTCTATCTGTCCAGTACAGCTCGGCCCTCTCCTCGTCGATCTCAAGATCAATTGGTTCCGGCAGCCCGTGAAGTATACATAGTTTGTCATCCTGGTCATCTCCCGGCCCTAGGCGGCCAGGTGCACCGCTGTCCCTGTCAGCGCAGAAGATCCTCCCCGTGCCGCTCTTGGGCGCGCCCTTCTGCGTCCAGTAGAATTTATTGAATCTAGGCGAGACTGCGATTCCAACGCACCAGTCCTGCACGCTGCTCGCAGGGTCCTCGCAGGTTGCGTTCCGCGAGATCAGAGCCTCGAGGTTGGATCCGTCCAGGTCGCAGCGGTACACAGCGCACCCCTCGCGGTCGCAGAAATACAGCTTTCGCGCTTCCCGATCTATGGTGATCTGCTTCGGCGTATTGATGCTACCGCGCGCGACGATCGTGCGGATATCGCTACCGTCCAGAGCAGCAGAGCCAACTGTTCCATCCAGTCTCCCCGGAATGCCCATGTTTGTCCAAAACATACGACCCGTGGCATGATCGACGGCAATGCCGTCAGGAAGGAACTGATCCGAAACTACCACAGTCTGTTTTTTGCCGTCTCGAGTAACGGAAAGAATCTGGCCTCTTGGGGTTCCCATGGAGGATGTGGCTGTGTCGGCGGCCAGGCCAACGTCGAGAACCAACAAGCGGCGCTGGGTTTGACTCGGTAGAGCGGGAGGGTACAGTCCGCCTAGAGCACACTTCGTGCCTAGTTTTCCGTGGTCGATATAGTTCGCCGTAAGGTAGTCCACCGTCTTTTCACCGGAGAGACCGCGTTCTTGGATATAGTGCTGCTCAATAAACGCAACAGTGTCAAGGCCAACCTCTGTGATGTTGAGAGTAAATTAGCGTCATTATCTAGTCTCGGAACAAAAAGCAACCCAGTAAACTCACCATCCATCGTCCTACAGGGCAGACCCCGCCCCTTAACAAACATCGTCTCCCACATCGCATCAAGCTCCTCGGGAACAGAGACGCCCTCCGCCAGAATTGTCAACACTTCCCGCTTAACAGCTGCCCAAAGTCGATTGAAGATAAACCCGGTCGACTCCTTCCTCGCGACATACGGCTCAGTCGCGCCCTCGCGGCACCGGTCCACCATGAACGGGAAGATCGCCTCGTGGGTGAACCCGTCCGTCATTAGCTCGACGATCATGCATTGCGGCGGCATGTAGTAGTGCATGTTTAGGATACGCGGCTTCACGTCGTCTGGTACCTCAGCGAGCATCTCGGACGTCTTGTAGGAGGACGAGTTGGATGCGAGGATGGCGTCTGACGGTGCATGGGTCGCTAAGTCGGCGAAGGTTGCGATCTTGAGCGGTAGCTTTTCGGGCACGGCTTCTATGACGAGCCATGCTGTTGAGACGGCGGCCTCCAGGCTTTCGTATCGTTTCGCCGTGCCAGGCGCGCAACCTGTTTTGGTGCAGTATGCTGACACTTCAGCCTCGATGTAGGCGATCCCGGAGGCCAGTTGGTTGGGGTCGGGATCGCGGAGGTGCACGGTGTAGCCTGCAGATGCCCAGATACAGCCTCCACTGGGCGTTAGCTAGTTCCTCTTGCTGAAGCTCTATGGAGGACGCTTTATTCACACTTACCGATTCGCCTTCCGAGAACTCCGGCTCCGAGCACCGTGACGGGGCGGTTGCGGTAATCGTGGGGAGGTAACCAAGTTGAATGCATTGCGCTGGATGGAAGGTATAGGGAGCTTGTAACTGAGGGACAGGTTAACAATATCCAGGGAGCATCCTATATAAGGGCCCTGGCATCGATCCGGCGCCGAATGTTGTATACCCCACTTGCCGAATCCCAGCCCGCCGCGGCAAGACAGTTGATAATGACGCGTCGGTCATCCCGCGGATCTATCGGCATGCCGTGACCGAGACCGAAGGGAGTTGTGGAGGAATGGTAATTGCGAGGCCGACAGTGGTCCAGAATTCTGGATCTCCAGCCCTCTGCTGGCATAGTTGCCGCGCTTCCCGCGTTATTTCCCTTAACTTTGACATACATGGGCACAAAACTACCAACAATCGTACACATTGGGATGCGTGCGTAATGTGATTATCATGGTGACAATTCTGCGTCCTCGCGCTAATGATCCTTGTTATGAAGCCGTTGCTGCCGGGAGTGGGCCTCCTTGGAGTCTGGTAGTCATGCCACTGCGATAGATCATAATAACTGTACACAACTTCTGCGCTCTAAGAGACTAGTTCTAAGCTGTAGGGGGTCGGGGTGTACGAAACTCCATCCTGGCCTCATATACGTCGTGCAACTATCTTAGAGTGATATGAACGGTACAACAATATATTCTAGATCTATGCTAGGGACGCGTATATACAGGGATCATGCTCTTTCCCCCTTCAACAACCACCAACATCTCACTCTGTCGACTTGCGCGGCCACTTGACCCTCCGCTCCGCCCGCACATACAAGTTATTAGGCCTGATAAGCTGGAACATCGGATCATACTCAACGGTCCCATCCCCCTCGCGCACAAAATGATACCTGTAAATCAACTTCGGCAAGAAGATCTTCACCTCCTGCAACGCAAAGTTAAATCCAATACACATGCGCGGCCCCATCGCAAAGGGGATATACGCCGCCTTATGCCGTCCCTTCACCTCGGGCGTATCCCACCGATCCGGATCAAACCTAGCTGGATTATCCCAGAGGTTCGGGTTATTGTGGATATGGTGCAGCGCGGCAATGACGACCGCGTCCTTGGGGAGCTTGTAGCCGCCCGGCAGGATCAGGTCTGCTTTTGCGGTGCGCCCTGGCTGGAAAGAGGGGTTGTGCCGGCGCTGCATTTCCTTGATGTATTTGTCCTGGAAGACCAGGCGGTCGGTCAGGTCGGCGGTGAGCTCGGTGTCTTCGGTGATGTCGTTGTCGATTAATTCTTGGAGGAGGCGTTCCTGCATGCCGGGGTATGTGACGAGCCCGTAGATGAGCCAGGAGAGGAGGGAGCTGGTGGTCGTGAAGCCGGCGCCCGTGGCGACGACTAGCGCCCAGACGAGACTTGACTTCGGGAGTTTTTCACCCTTGTTATCTGTGGCGCGGATGGCGTAGTCTGGACGCCTGGGATTAGCTATTGTTGCGGAAAATGGAATATAGCAGTGGGTGGAGGGCTTCGTACCAACCATGTTTGACGCCTGCAGCGCCGCATCCTGCAGCGGTAGATCATTCACTCCGCCCCTGGCTGCCCTCTGTATCGACTCATCGACCATCTCCTCAATCCTCGCCTTCAGATTCCTCAGTCGCTGCGGCGGCCCAAAAGGCAATTTGGCGTACCAGTCGCCTCGCGACGTAACCTGCTTATTCAGGTTCAGCACCTCCGCAATCGCATGCACCATCTCGTGCACCGGTGCACCCGGCGAGGTGAAATGCTCAAAGTCCAGTCCCAGCGTCAGCTTGCCCACCGCCTGCGACCCCAGCTTGAGCATGTACTGATACACGTTCCACGCCTCGTCTTTCTCATCCAGCGCATCGAAGACTTTGAACGCGTCCTCGACCGTACGCTGCATCGTCGGCGCATAGTGCCGCACAGCCTTGGGTCCGAGAGCTGGCGGCAGGAACTTGTGCGCGACCTTCCACTCGGGGGTATCCGTGTCACCGAGGAAGACACCAGCAGAGGGGGTCTTGAGCGCCGCGAGTGGGTGTGCCGCATTAATCTTCTTCGAGAAGAAGTCTGACTCGGCGAAGACGATCGCTGAGATCTGAGGATCATTGGTGTGGTATGTTGTGCGGCCGAGGCTGGTGGTTTTGAAGATCGGTCCATACTGGTCGAAGAGGCGCTGGTGGTTACCGAGATGGTCGGGGAAGACCTCGAAGTAGTTGCCCACGTATGGGAGGCCCTTGGGGCCGTCTGGGTCTCGGACGGCGTGGCCGTCGATTGTGATGGCGACAGGGCCGGTTGCGGCGAGGACGTCGGCGACATCCATGAGATGCTCATCGTCCGTTTGGAATCCGATGCCTTTGCGACAGTCAGTATCACTCAAATTGGACAACAGTGGTAGACTCACCAGATGGTTCCACAATCGCAAAGTGCGCGGCGACCAGGTGCCTGAGGTGATCAATATCCGACTTGGCAGCAATCGAGATTTGCCTGGCCGACACGACCGGCTCCCCTAAGAGATAGAATTGCTGGCTAGACATGGTTGTTGCAAGTGCGAAGCTGGCTGCCCAGGCGCTACCACAGCGAGAACTACGTGTGTTTGGGGTTTTATAAAGGGTCCATGCAGTGCCGTATAGTCCGAGACCGAATGTCCGCCTGTGCGGGTCCAGACGGCAATGCCGCGGCAAGTCAAGATCCCGGGCATCCGATTGGTTCGCTCCAGGTGATGCCGCGGCAGGAATGAGGGAATTTAGATCCGCTCAACACGGGCGAGACTGGGTGCAGAAAATTCATCAAGGAGAGCTGTGGGATTTAAAAGGGGGGTCTTGAACTGGGATAGCAGAACTTGGGTTTCGGTCACCGAGTTCACCTCTCCTTCACAATGCAGGACTTGCCGGAATACACGACGCCTCAGGTGGCGGCGCACAGTAGCAGAGACGACCTGTGGATTGTTATTCATGGGAAAGGTAAGCTACCTTGGTTATAATGAAGGCCATTCTAACAGCATTATCCAGTGTACGATATTACCTCGTACGTGAGGGACCATCCTGGCGGTGCCGATGTTCTGATCGAGAGTGCCGGGAATGACGCGACGGAAGCCTATGAGGATGTTGGACATTCCGAGGTAGGGAAGATGTGCCATTGGATCAAGGATTATGAGCTGACAATCGACGATGCTAGGACGCCGATGAAATCCTTCGCACATACCTTATCGGGACCCTCAAAGACGCACGCAAGCAAACCCGCCCCCAGGCCGTTCGAATCATCCAGCCTCCATCCGCTGCACCGCCGAAGAAGCGTGCGAGCAACTTCAGGCCTGTGCTTCTAGCTTCCTTCTGCATGGGTGGCGCTGTCCTCTCCGTATACTTCAGTCGTCGCATGCACACAACGCTCCCCGTGTCGTGGCCTGGTGGTTTGGAACAACTCAAGCAATGGCCACACGCATTACCGACACCCGGCGGTTTCGCTACCGGATTCGCCGCTGCAGCAACGATTTCCACCTTCATCGGGTCGCTCGTCGCACGTAAGCTATCCGCAATGACACAGATAGCTTCGGGGTTCACGAGATATCCACCTCACGTGAAGAGTCGCAGGGGTCCGCAAAAGAATCCGCATCTCGCCAAGGGATTCCTCGATCCCAAGGAATACAAGAGTCTCCCGCTCATTAGAAAGGAGTCTCTGTCATCAAGCGTCTACAAGTTCGTGTTCGAGCTCCCAACTGCCGAAACCGTGATCGGCCTCCCCATCGGCCAGCATGTCGCTATCAAGGGGGAGATCGACGGGGTGGTGGTGTCGAGGTCATATACACCAACGTCAAATAACCTAGACCGCGGGGTTCTCGAGCTGGTGATAAAGTGCTACCCGGACGGACTCCTGACGGGCCGATATCTCGCCAATCTACAGATCGGAGACCACGTGCAATTCCGCGGGCCGAAGGGCGCAATGAAATACACCAAGGGCCTCTGCAAGAAAATCGGGATGATCGCAGGCGGCACGGGGATTACACCCATGTATCAGCTGATCCGGGCGATCTGCGAAGACGCGACTGACCTGACAGAAATCAGTCTGATTTACGCCAACCGCACGGAGGATGACATCTTGCTACGGGAGGAACTGGAGGGGTTTGCGCAAGCGTATCCTCGGAACCTCAAGGTCTGGTATACGCTCGATGTGCCGCCGGGGGACTGGAGTTTCGGCACTGGGTACGTTACAGCAGAGATTATGAAGGAGAGGTTGCCCCCGTCGGCTCCGGATACCAAGATTATGCTTTGTGGGCCGCCAGGGATGGTTAATGCTTCTAAGAAGGCTCTCGTCAGCTTGGGATATCAGGCTCCTGGTGCAGTGGCGAAGATGTCGGATCAAATATTCTGCTTCTAGCCTCTATTCTTTCCGATCTTGTAATAGGTAGTTTGGAAGTATAGGCTCTGAGTATACAGCCGTTTGTCACCCTGTAATATATATATTTCTGCCAGGTTTTACACGTAAGTAGCATTCTCAACGGCATATCGGCACAAGTGCGTGCCCCATAAAGAGCCACACATGGGATTGACTCGAGTAGATAGCCAAGTTTGACGAGAATGGATGCCATTCACCTGTTGTTCGGATCGCTCGGGGGCTTTGTTATGTAGTCATTGGCGGAATGAGAAAAAGTGGGTATGTGGCTGAGGTCTTTCCGCGGCATTTCGCCTCTTTCCCATCTTCATTCCCATCTGCATCATCATCCTCAGTCGGTCGCCATGTCCGCTAAACGCTATCGGTCCACCATCGCCTGCCACTCCTGTCGCTCGCGGAAGGTGCGATGTAGCATCAATGCCACCGGGATCCCCTGCATCCGCTGTGCCCAAGACCACGCCGAGTGTGTCGTAGGGCCCCCAGATGAAGCGTAAGAAACCACCTCATGGCAGCTTCAAAGCAACTGACTAGAGACACAGAACTCGAGCAAGTCGACGGAGCGGGCTGATACGACAGCGTATGCGCGTGACGACCAACAGTCCACGTACTCGCCCAGACCAGCCTGAATACTGCACTCCGATCTCGTCGCGGCACGTCACACATTCACCAGCTCCCCCGGCCGCTGAAGGACAGGATGATATCCAGAACGAGGAGCGTAACGGGCTGGAGATAGCTGCCGCCGCTTTGGGCACATCGGAGCGCGCTGGGAATGTCCCTTTCTACACAGGTATGCAGATTGCCTTCTCTCTGATGCAGGCTAACAGAACCTCGACTAGGCTACAAAACTGGGCCAGTATCTACCCTATCCCTCGTTGCGACGGGGGGATCTTTACCCCAACACCTCCTCATCCCGTCGTCCGTGTCAACGCCACTTTGTGAGGAGGACAGGGCCTACCTGGCAAGCAAAGGCGTCTTCAACCTCCCGAGTCATGAGGCTTGTGAGTGCCTCCTCCAGGCGTATTTTAGGCATGTGCACACGATCGTGCCGGTCATTGAGGCGGACAAAATCCTGGAGTTCTTCCATGCGGGACGGCTCCACGAGTATAAGTTGCTTCTGGTGTGGAGCGTCTTTTTCGTGGCCGTGAATGTATGTATGGTTCCCGCGATATTTGGCCCGGTACACTGCTAATGGCTTGTTGTAGTTCGTCCCATCCAGCATCTGCGAGCGAGAAGGATATACCTCGCGGAAAGCGATGAAGGCCGCCATGTATACGCACGCGAAAGTAAGCTGTCCTTCTCGATCAAACCATCGGACCTTGAGCTAACACCTCCAAGTGCCTCTACAACAACAGCGGGGAACGAGACAAGATCGTCCTGTTGCAAGCCTCCATCCTGCTCGGCTTCTGGCACTCCGAAGTTGACGAACACGGGCAGCCCTGGTACTGGAGCGGGGTTGCAATAAGTCTCGGTCAGATACTTGGCCTTTACCGCGACCCCGACGCAGCACGGTACAACGCAGCCATAACCGTCCGGCAAAGACAGCTCTGGCGTCGTCTATGGTGGACTTGCTTTCTCCGCGACCGCTGGTTGAGCCTTACCCTTGGTCGACCGCTTCGTATTGATGTTGGTGACTGCGATGTACCTATGCCGTCGGTGGCAGATATGCTCTACGATTTCCAAGACGTTCCAGTGTTGGCTTCCGCTGGCTTCATCCCGGATGATCTGCCTCTGCTAGCGGGGTACTGGGTCCGCTTGATTGACCTGACTAGATTGCTCGGCTCTGTTCTGAGCATCAACTGCAAGGCCCGGAACCCAATGGCCTCCTCTGAACAGATTGATGTTCTCGAGGCAGAGATCGTCGGGTCCAAGCCAGATTATGATGACTGCGCTGCCAGCCCTGGCGCGCGATTCTACTTACACCATCTGCAATTACACTACGAGTAGGCGAGAACCGTCAATATCCCCGACCTGGAGCCTACTAACCCTCGCAGAGCACTGGTAATCACACTCTACCGACCATATCTGACTGATATCTCGGACGATCTCCCTGCTAGCCAGATCCAATGGCGGAGGAGTATCTGGCACAAAGCCGACGCAGCCGCATCGCAGACGAACGACATCCTCGAAAGTCTAGCACGTGAGAATATCCTGGACCACGCCCTGCCCATGACGTGAGCTATCCCATTACATTACTGCCTTTTGTATCTCCAAGTGATACGGAGTACTCATACCCTATAGGCCCCCACTGCTCATCCCTGCCATGCAAGTCCACCTCCTGCACTGCCGCACGGGCAACGCCTTATCGAAACGGCTGCGCCTCAACAAACTGAATGCCTGTATGATGGTCATGGAGGAGTTCCAGAAAGTCTACATCGTCGCCTCAATCTACCGCGCTATCTTCGCCAAGGCCATCCAGATGCTCTGTCCCGAGACTCTGCCGGGGACACGGAACGAGAATCAAGGCCCCAGTTCAGCGGGAGAGGCCAGTACGGTTCCTGGTGGGCAACAGCCCGTCTTAGAACAGCACGTCTCGCCAGCCTCAGGCCAGGTTCCCGCTCCTGGACCCGATCTGACGGATATGGTTGATGCGCTCATGGATGAATCCCTCCCGTTTCACTTTTGGGAGGCGTGGAATGATATTGACGGCTTTGGTTTGGTATACCCTGACGCTTAGGCTATTTGGGGTCCTTGAACCGCGCTGAAAACACGGCATTTAGTCATACTAGTCTGGGGATCGTCCGCGGAATGACTTGTCCGCGGGGTCGACAGAAACCCATTTTTCGCCTCCTCGCCCGAATCTGAAACTAGGTCGCGGTCTAGATGGCATGTGAAGATCTCGAACCAATTTGATTAGCTCGGTCTTCCATATTAATGGGTGCTCGCCTGTTCCCGCTTGTTCCGCCTGCGACAGGTTGGATCATCACGCCTTTGACGCGAGTCCTCCCACTAAAGCCTGTCTTTCCTTTTAAATAATAGTCTCCCCGAATGAAATTGCTTTCTCGAGTTTATTTACACCAACAGGGTACTGTAACATACTAAACCGTAACCACCATGCTCAGGATTTGACGACTTTCACCCTGCGATGGGACCACTGATGAACGCAGGACTAGTGCAAGGATCACCACTCTCCCCGACTTGATTACCCTCAAAACTGACAAGGCGAGTCGAGGTAGCGGAATGTGGGGGATGAAACCCTCCATGAGTGGAGACGGCTCCAGAACCTTTGGGAGCGGTTTCCTAGAAAAATATAGTTAGATGTCGGGAGCCGTGAGCAGCTGACCTCAGCTAGAAGATTACCCATCCGTACTTGTGAGTCGTCGTGAGAACGATCCAAAATTCAACATAATTAATCCGTCCTACTATATTGAACAGTCTAACAACAAGCGGGGCACGGCATCAAAAGGCCTATTGGAAAGAATAACTATGTGGAAACTGTCGTGCTGCAGACGAAGTTTGGACTTGGCATATGTATAGGAAAGGTCGCCCGAACTCTCCATTGTTCATGGATGGAAAGTACTGTACTGTGATCGGTTCTTTTTCCGGAGCTCGGAATGTGTCGATATCCTACAAAATCATAATGATCGAGCCCTACTGTGGCCCGGCAGTGCACGTCGACGGTAACTTGTTTGAAGTTGTATCTGGTAGCCACGACACTCACTCGGGTCACGACACTCACTGATGGAATCACATCCGCTCAGAGGATGACTTATACCTATCCGTGACGATGGATCCCATTGTGGCCGAGCACTTGGAAAGCTGCAAACAACATACTTGGCGGGGTCAATGCCCCCAGTGCATGAGATGCTTCTCTCAGGTATACTTCCAAGCTGCAGGACTGCCTCTTATTAATCCTAAAAGGTCTGCCTAGCATGTTTGTATTCCAGGATGGCATTTCTTATTATAGAGTTGATACTATCAGAGGTAGTTATGCAATGGTTGTTTAGGTGGAGGGTTAGGATAATATAACTCTATTCTAATTTATCGTGTAATCTGCCCTAGAAAGAGCGGGTGGAGCCTGGTCACAATATAGGGAGTCTTAACTATATTAATATTTCTTATCTCCTTTAATCTAAATAGCTAGAAATAGTGCCTTAACCCTTTTTTTAGCTAAGTGGTGAAGTTTGATAGTTCTAGCTCTAGATGGGAGGAGTATCAAGGTTAAGTGTGTATGCATCTCGCTAATTAAGTAACTTGCTTAATCTAGCATTGCCTTATGCGCGTAATCTATTAATAGTTATATTCTACAATAGGTGGCATGCTATAGGTATTAGCTGGGTTTATTATAGTGGTTAGACCTATATATAGTCGTCTTTGTAAATCCAAGCCAGGAATTAGGGTGGCAGGGTTTATTAACAATTTTTAGCGTGCTATAGAAATTGAGATAGTATGCCAAGCTATAATATTAAGTTTTATCTTACTTTAATGCTTTAAAGTTCCTAGCCTGCTAAGTTTGCTATAACCTTAGAAAACATTATTTTATAATAGTAGGAATAGGAAAGAGGATCCATATAGGACAAACTATAATAATATTTTTCCTTTTTAAAGTTAATAATTAAGATAGACCACGGCAGTTGGATCTTAGACCGTTGATTCTAGTAAATTATTCCTCAAGGGGCTCCTCCCTAATAGCTTAATAAATAGTATTAGAAGGAAATTAAAGAAAATTAAGTTATTAAAAAAATAATATAATCAAAAGCTTAAGAGCAAAGTCCTAACTTATAAAGAGAACCAGCACAACATACCCAAGTATCCATATTTATTTAGTATAAAAAAGACAACATGACCTCCGCCTGGCATTACTTAAAGTTAAAGATCTAGATTCCATAGTGACTAATGTTATTAGATATTACCTCCCTAATCTTAGGATGGCGTTGTTATCTCTCTTAGCTGCTAAACTTATCTAGATATAAGCAAGGAACTAAAAAGATAGTGTTTTGCAAGTGCTGTGCTTATGCCTAAGGTATAAGTTAAGGATTTCTTGCAAAGAACTTGGAGAACAACTAACAAGGCTTATTAATAGACAGAAATAGATAATATTGTTTAAAGCTCAAGGATTAGGTAAACAAAGCTGCCTGATCGAAATCTCCGTTGATGAATTTGGTTATGAGGGATGTTTCGCCGACTAGCGTTGACCTGCAATATCAGCAATGCTTGAGAGGCGGGGTTGGGGGTTGCTGGTTGCAAGTGTTGTTTGTCTACATACTGCGATACGATCCGAAAACGACCAAACCGAAGAGCCTTTTTGGACTCATATTATATGTTGTCAGCGACTGTCTTATTTACACAAAAAGGTTCCATAAAAGAGCTAGGCCGATTTTCTGGAGGGGTCAGGATCTGGGACAGATTGAAAATTTGGAAAGAGAGTCCGAGCTCGTATTCTGGGCCAAATCGCCTCTTTAACAACCTCGCTGTCTAGTCCTCATATTCTGTCCAGCGCCTTGGCTTGTGGCTGCGGCGAACCCTGATTTCCAGAAAGTAAGCCAGGACCCTAAATATTCATAGCCCATTAGATTTGCCAAAGGTGCCGCCCGTTTTATATGTCATCCATTCGTGTTCCGACTCTTTGAGGATTTGCTTTTAAATGCTTGCTCTTTCTCGGGAGACAAGGCTGCTTGAATGAACTTCTTCTAGTCCTGCTGGTGACTACTGGGCTGGTTAGCCACGCTGGAAAAGAAGCGGCCCCCTGGCTATCGTTCAGCCCCTCGACTGGTGTCTGCCCCACGCTTGAATTCTTCGACCGCACCCGCGGGGAAAAACTAGAAAGCTGTTGGTAATCAAGACCACGGTTCTATCTAAACTCGAAAAACCTCATATAGCCAACAGTATGCTGACAAATCCAGTCAAACTTAGAACCCACAAGTTGCCCAGGCCCCTTGAACTTCCATCCTTAACATCCGCCACACTTCCCCTCGCAAACCCTAATGTCGCATTCCAATCCGGCGACTCCCGCCCCAAGACCAATTGATCCGAGCGCTTACTATTAATCTTCCCCGAGAAGATTAGTTCAACACGGCCCACAATTTTCTTATCTCGCGCGTGGGCTGCAGAAAAGGCACTCAAGAGCTGAACTTGCGCCATCTCTTCATCAAACAACCCCAATATTGCAGTATCGGGCGCCGTGATATTAGTAATCCAGTCATAGGTACTATTACTATGAATGTTGATGGGCCTGATAAGGCCTCCAGAGTAGAGGGCCGCATTTGTAGACCTCCAGTCACTACAGACGCCAGAGACGTTGAAGGCGAATGTCTGGCTCCACAGGGGGAAGTCTATTGTCGCTTTGCCGTCAAAGTGGTACCTGCTATTCGTGGTGCTACCAGCTGAGCTGCCGCTTGTGTTCGTGCTCATGGCCATCGTCATGTTGAGTTTATACCATGGTCCCTTGTCTCCGCTATGTACAGTTCTTCTCGTTAGCAAATCCTCTGAAACCTTGGAGGCATGCAAGAAGCCAATCTAGGGCGTGACCTCTTGCGGGTGCCAAGGCGAGAAAATCTTTAGCAGGGATAATTACCCTAATTTAGTTGTGATATTAAACGCTGCACCATGGGTATAATTCCCCTTCCATGGCAACCCCAGCTTATACGGCATGGGCTAGACCTTGATATTAAGAAAGAAGGGGTTAATATGCGGCGCTGACGCGGGCGGGGGCTTCTTAAACCTGGCCATGGTGTTTATGTTCACGTCAAACGTGCAGTTCTTGTACTTGTTGCATAGATACCTGGCAGTTTCCTAACTTGCCAGTGGATTGTACGCCAGTTGGACGTGGATTATTAGAGTGCCATTATAGTAGCTACGCGCGTAACATCAATCAATTAGCCTTTATAAGTAGGATGTTGGTCGTATTCATGCCACATTTAAATAGCGTTGTGAAGCTGTGAGCATGATCTTGCAAGCGAGCAGGCATTCTTAAAATATTATTATTTGTAGAAAGACAAGTAGCAGGATCTTGTTTGGAAGGAAAATTAAACCTGAGGGTGTCCCCATACCTGAAGATAAAGGCGTACTATGTCCAAGCGAGTTGTACCGGCGTCACCAGCAGGATTAGTGGAATAGCAATAAATAAAAATTTAATATCAAGACACAGGATAAGTTGCGCAAACTGGAAGAGCAAGCCAACTGTTCCATTAACTCCTACCCCGCAATATCACATGGTCTGCAGCTCCCCTTGGAAAGGCCGCTTTGTGACTAATCCCATCTCAGGTTAGCGGAATATAATCGCTGATGAGGTAGGCAGCTGATATAATGGTATACAGCCAATGAGCCACTAGCTAGTGGCAGAACACGAGGGTCAAAAGATAGGCACACCCTCTTCCACCAGCTTAAAATCTCTCACTACCTCAGCCGGTTCTCTTTCATATGAAAAAAGTCATCCTCAGCTCATAGCACAGAGTTTATTTTCTCAAAAAGCTTCTTTCTTTCCATCCATCTACTGAGCGTTCTTCGGCTTCCTGCAGGCACGTTTAGAAGCAAAATGATAATAACGACTACGGTAGCCAGAATTGAACACAGCCATAGCTCTGTGGAAGGACAAATTGCAGTTGCTATTAGTTACCCACACATAGAGCTCATGGACAGCGAAAGGCAGAATGGTATAGAACATAACAAGCCAATTTATCTGCCAATCTGATAGGTAAGGTATTTTTGTACTTTTTGGACATCCCCCAGAAATATCTCTCCGCCAGAAGATGGATACGGTGCACCTCCGCATATCCCAACAACCAGCGCCACTTCAATCCTTTTGTGGCTGACTTTCAAGCTCGACGCCACGCTGGCGGCATTTCCTTTCCCTATGCCAGGCATATAGCACGCGACCACATTATGGTTTCCAATCCTCCCGTTAACGTGTAGTCAATATAGCTTCATTCTGCCCTGCTTCCTATGAGCATAAATGCATATTCAACAACAAGAGCCAAGCCTCGTATCAAGGCCTCACTCACCCTCCGGACGTGGGCACCCGTTCTTGGCCTCGTATCCAATAACGCCAGACAACACACCCTTCCCACCATAAAAACCCAGGCAAAGTCTGAAAGCAGGCCAGCCTCTTTCTCTGCTTAGAATTTCAGAGAAGTCAGGATGTCCCTCAGATCCCGCACAATAATATCCGGCATAACGACTGAAGTCGCCCCAGGCGACATTGTGGAAGGCACGGTCGAAATCCAAACTAGCGAGCCCCTGATGTTCAGCGAGCTAACAGTCACCCTCATGGGCCGCACAACAACACGGATCTACCGCGAGATCTCGGTCGCCCTGCTGCTCTTCGGACGGTGGAAAGCGAAAGTACCGCTGTGCGAGCGGATCCTTGTTCTTCTTGACCAAGATATCACTCTGCAACCAGGAGAGCATCGCTATCCGTTTCGACTGCGGATTCCGGAGACGACGGATACTCTTCCGACGGAAAGTGAGGGTGAGGGTGAAAAGAAGAAGACGAAGAAAGCGTGGCAGCCTTTCGGACCTTTCCTTGGTTCCGAGGCACCACATGCGCTCCCGCCGAGTATGCAGGTGAAAGCGAAGCAGGATAATTTTCTCTATGTCGGCGACTCATCAGGCCAAATTGAATACGAGCTGCAGGTGACCCGGCGCACAAATCCCAAATCGTGGAAAACGCCGCCTGCATTCATCCAGAAACTCAAGATCGCTGCCCCGCTGGCCGCGCAAGCAGAAGAAATTAAATGGATGGACACATCAAAACCGCTTGGCGGGGCCCATCGCGATGTGACTATTTCGGTCAAGTACCCCTCGGTAATCGTGCAGTGGGAGAAACTACCAGTCCAGATTGCGCTGTCAGAGGGCGAAGGAGTTTCACTTGTCTCCTTCAAGGTGAAGCTCTTCACCCTGTATGCGGTTCGAGGGAGGAGCTGGTATCTCCCAGAAAAGTCGAGTCTGGCGCATTGTGAGGAAAAGTTGATCGTGTGGCAGGGAAAGATTGATCTTTCGCCGGGACAGTACCAGGTTGTTCAGAGTCAGCCTCTTTCGGCTGGCCAGGCCGTTGCAAATTTTGGGTCGCCGACTGTGGTGTGTATAGCGCATGAGCTGGAAATCAAGTACAAGTTGCAGGATAGCAAAGGCAAGGTGATCTCCGGCATGATGAATAGGGTTCCAGTTGACACTCGAGGGCCTAACCGTGCGGTGGATCCCAAAGCTGAGGCCCCTCGAGCTTCGATGAATAAGGTCGAGTACCGGATGTGGGATTCTGGGCGGAAGGGCTAAGTAAGGAAGCCTTTGAGGTCGTGGGTGCTTTGCTTCAGATTCTTCCTTGCGATACTTAAAGGAGGATTTCGTTTCTCAACAGAAAGAAAACGACATAATGTTTAATAACAGTCTTGCGACGGGAATTCAGCAATGCTAGCTAGATCTCTTTGAGTCTATTCCTGCACTTCATAGGCATCCTTCCGTCGGCCAATAGGTTTGAGCATTTAGGGATCGTGGTCCCATATTTTTCTGGGGCTGAATGGACAGAAGAGGGAGCTCTCTCCGAGTCTCCGTTGCATACGTTGTGGATATTCGAGGCTTGGCCTGGTGAGGGGAGACGCGGGGAAATGAAGTGTGCACTGTGGGGGAAGTTCGAGTCGCGAATTCAATGCCTTGGGAAACTCATGTTACCGAGAATTCTGAAAATCTGCATGGCGTCAAGTGAACACAGGTTTAGACCTCTCTTTATTTTTCTCCTGAGTAAAGTGATTCCACCCGTGGTGCAATGTAAATTTAGCCCCAGGGGTCGTCATCAGCAGTTAAAGCTTGCTCTCAGCCGACAACAATCTAGAGATACTCAAGGCTGTCAAGTAGGTGGTTCGCAACAAAACACCCAGGTTCGACTCACTAACGATCTCTTCTGGCGATAAGCGTGCAGGTATCAACAATTCTTCGGAGGTGTCTCCCTAAAGACAGCACCACTGATGATTATGCCCTCGACGCCAAATACCTCGACAGACTTCAGCTTCTCGTTGACAGCTCTTAAGGGTCACCCAACGAGCACCCTTATTCTCTAAACGGTGTAGAGCAAAACAAAATCCCTTCCTTTCTCGATGTCAAGTCCGTGCTCCGGTCCCTCCCTCGACGAAGAGCCCTTAACAACCTTTGCGAATCAATGACCATGTCGGCCGGAGCAAGCGGTCGATCTCCAAGGGGTGCAAGGATCATCGTCAGCGAGGATTCCTTCTAGCGTTCAGCAATTGGATGATCCCTTGCCTCCAGTATATTGGCTGCTCCTTCCTTATTTAGTTTAGTTGATTCCTGTACTTAAATAATGTTGTTTCCGCAGTTATTCAGAATGTCAGACCTCTCAACTTTTTCAGATCCTCCACCTAGATCGACGGCCCGGCTAACAGACCATGCCTGGCGACCGAGAAACTATCATAGGACATGTGGTCATGGTGCGCTGGTGGGTGTAATTCCCCTGTTCTAGACCCGTAGCAATGGAGACTAAGTCCCTTGTAAAGGAAGACTTGTCCCTATCACATCTCTGACTAACTAACTATTCCTGTGCGGCCGTGTACTAACCCTAGAGGGTAACATGGCACGAGGAATACTAGGTACTGATAAGCTGAGTGCTGTGGGGTTACAGTCGGGTTATGTCTAGAAAGTATCAAATTTCTCTACGCGAAGCACACATTCAGCATGAACGATGAAGTCACACACAGCTTCTGGACCTTCTACTGGAAGATGCCCATGTGCCATCTGAACGCCGTCCACTCCCTGCGTCTGATAAAGACTCTTGTGCCGCCAGAACAGCGCTTGTTGCACCACAAGCTATATCAAGTTATCAAGTCGCGATACATTGGTGCCTGGGAAGCCATTGCGGGCCTCCCTAATCTTCAGTCCCTCTTCGTCAGAGACACACTCTATAATCAGAAGCTCCACTGGGAATGTTTTGGGATTAAGGCAGCTGGTGCTGATGGAACTGGGGGACTCTGGGAGGGCATCCATCCTGCAAAGGCAGCGAGATGTGATATTCATCGCATATAGAATTTGGCAGTAATTCTACTAGCTATAATATGTCTTCTCTGATGGATTTATAATTTCAGGAATTGCAATTGGAAGAGGCCACCAACGATATCATCATACATGGTTCAGAAAATATACCGCAAGTCCCTACGAATCTCCTTTGCGGATGAGAGTATTCGATCGTCTAGGAAGAATAGGCAGTAGTTTATTAGGCATGACAGTGACATATCGGTATTGTTTAGGCGTGTCAGGCGGCAAACCAGGCAGGGTTGCCTGCACCGTGCGACATGACCCAGTCCGTACAGGAAAATATTCAGATATGGCCACAGGCCGAAATCGGCTATGCCTCGCGGCGGATGCCGATGCTTGTGGATTTATGATAACCCTTTCATGAGCCCAGAACAAACTTCAATTTCGTTATTGGCAGAGGAAGTCGCCGAAGACCATCTTTGACATTGGGACGACCTGGGGACCATGATGAAAGGCCTTTCTTGCTCTTCGGTCACGAGAATAAGACGCCTGTCATGGATCCTTCGTGGGTCGAGTTTATCAATAGTTGGGGACATGGCGGGGTGGTGGAGCTGGAGTTGGAAAAGGCGGAGCATTATGTATCCGATTTGCCGTCTTTATGTACAGTCGGTGATCACCTGACGCCCGGTCCCACCTGCCGCCCGATTTCACCACCACCAGCAATATCGAACATGAAGCATTTCAACCACATAGAATTATTATTATCGCGGGATCTTTTGGTGGTTGAATATGGTCATTATTAGGACTCTATATACAGTTTTTAATTGGTCTGAAAGCACTGTGGGAGCTGGATCTCGCGGCCTCGATGATTTACTGTTAGAGGGGCCTCTAGGGCTTTAATGGGCGTTGGTGGCCTGGTTTCCATAGGTTTTTGCTAGCATGAAGCTATAGATGCCTTCTTTAGGGACTTCTTTACCTGCTGGAAGTTATTTTAAAGCTAGTAATCTACCTCCTTTGCTAGGCGCGCCTCCTCCTTCTATTATTGCTTTTACTCTACCTCTAGTAGCTATAATTCTTGCTGGGATGCTTGATTTCTCTTTCACTCTTTAAGTAAGTATTATTTCTCCTCTTTAGCAAGCTGTTAATAGACCTTCTCTTGCTGCTTTAAGGCCTTGGCGAGTTGTATAGCTTTATTCTTCTACTTTTAAAGATTATAAGCCTGCTAAACCTTTTTAGGAGAGTAAAATACTGCACCACTATTCTCTAGAGCCATAAGCTTAAATTGCAAGGGTCTCCTATATTAACGCTTCTTCTTCTTATTCTAGAGGGCTAATTCAAGGCCTTGGCAGCGTAGTTTAAGGATAATATTTTATATAGAGAGGTGATGCATTATTAAGCTTAACTACTTGGTGTTTTTATTATATATATTAGTAACAACTTGGTTTAGAAGCCTCTCTATCCGCCACCAGTCCTCTGCCTGTAGGACTAAGCGCGAGGAATTGCTTAAAGATGGCCTGGAGTCTTTCTACTAGTTAAATTAAACTAGAACTATTTCTAGATTAGGTGGCCATATCCCCACAGTGTAAGGAACGATCAAGAAGAATAAGTCGTATTAAACTAAAATACGAAGCATGGAGAACTAATGGAGGTTTGTGCGAAGCACAACCGACTATATACAGAGGAACGTCACGTGGCGATGACCTAAGCGGGAAAGCAGGGCGAGGCCCGTGACACTACCCCCTCCCTTAACGAGGCGGATATCACGGCCAGAGACGAGGATACAGAATAGGGGTGTTTACACCAAGTTTAGTTAAAGAAATCAGGTGGTAGGGGCTTCTCAGGGTGCTGTTGGTGATAGTAGAGGATCTTTTCAGGGGCGTTTTTGAAATCTGTCCAGGGCTGCCATGGGGGATTAGCGTT